>OW240913.1:164602046-164650769 GCA_933207985.1 Pelobates cultripes | reverse complement strand
CCCAGTGCTACGCCCTCTAAGGGGGCAGTATATTCCTTATCTCCACAGGAGAGTAGAATCATAGATGAGTACATCAACGATTCCTTAAGTAAAGGCCACATACGTAAGTCATCCTCGCCTGCTGGTGCAGGGTTCTTTTTTGTAGCTAAAAAAGATGGAGAATTACGCTCATGCATTGATTACAGGGCATTAAACAAGATCACCATAAAAAATGCCTATCCTATTCCCCTCATCTCCGAATTGTTTGACAGACTCCAGGGTGCAAAAATATTTACTAAACTAGACCTAAGGAGTGCATACAATTTGGTAAGAATTAAGAAAGATCATGAGTGGTAAATGGCATTTAACTCTAGAAGTGGGCACTATGAATACCTTGTCATGCCCTTCGGGTTATGCAATGCTCTGGCCGTATTTCAGGACTTTAATGATGTGCTCAGAGACTATATTTATTAGTTTGTATTAGTATACCTGGATGATTTCCTTATTTATTCCCCTGACCTTCAGACTCATCACAAACATGTCAGTGCTGCAAACCTTGAGAATAAACTTTATTTCAAACTTGGTAAATGCATCTTTGACCAGACTGAGGTACAGTTTTGGGGTAAAATATCACCACCTCTGGTTTCCAAATGGATTCTTGTAAACTAGAGGCTTTTTTACACTGGCCATTACCTAATGGGTTAAAAGCCATTTAAAGGTTTATTGGTTTTGCTAATTACTACAGGAGATTCGTTAAAGGGTTCTCTTTTGTGATAGCCCCCATTACCAACATGACACGCTAGTTGTACGATATGGTGTAAGGAAGCTAGAGAAGCTTTTCTGAAGTAAAATACGAACGGACAAGTGGAACGCAGGATGTGTTCCATAGAAGAAAAAGACAGCGAACAAGAATGGGTTAAGATATAAAGGAAGGAAAGGACTGGACAATATGAATATAGCCAACTGAAGAAGCCACACCAGGCGAAACATGTTTTGGACACAATTTGGACACTTTTACAAGTATTTATCTCTATTTTATTTTTATCCATATGTATTATAATAAATTTTGTTTTAACATTACTTGGAGTTCTTGCCACTAATTGCTGGGAAGAAATTCCAACGCTCCAGGTATCCAGACCGTCCACAGGGGGATTTGGATCACCCGTATAGATCCTAAAGTTATCCACACCAGATCCAGGTTATTTTTATGACTCTACTTTTGTGAGTGCATTTCTATATAAAGCTACAATTACTAATACAGTTTAGAGTTATCTGCACTATTGTATACCTCTCTGTCTTTACAGCATTGCTGGACCAATTGAGAAGAGAGGAAAGTATTGTATCTGCTCCACCTATTGTGTTTGTATCTTATGTAATATAAACACTGCATTTTCTCTGAAAATACAGTGTTTACAGCAAAAAAGGTAATGATTCTATTCACCAGAACAAATTCAATAAGCTGTAGTTGTTCTTTTGACTATAGTGTCCCTTTAATAACGGTCGTCATCCTACAGTTCTACCGGCTGTTTTCTCGGACATAGCTATTCCTGCTCTGGATGATCACCTCGCTTCTATTCTGAAACTTGGACCACTCCGCTCTCGAAACTGCGGCTGCTCGTTTCAAATTTCATGCTGATAAACAGCGGGTTGCCAACTCCATGTGTGGTTATCATCGTGGAACGTCAAACTAAAAGTTCCTAGCATGAAGTTTGCCCCCAGATTCCTTGGTCCATTTCATATCATTTGGATAATTAATCCTGTTTCCTATTCTCTGGCACTTCCTGCCTCCTTACGTATTCCTAATACATTTCATGTTTCCTTGCTCAAACCACTTATTTGCAATAGGTACACTGTCCCGAGTGTTCCCCCTCCTCCATTGGTTGTTTCTGGACAGGAGGATTATGAAGTCTCCTCCATAATCGATTCCAGGTTCTCTCGTGGTTCCTTACAGTATTTGATTGACCTGCCGAACTTCTTGGGTTCCGGCTTCCGATATTCATGCTGGTCACAAGATTCATTCTTTCCATGCCAAGTTTCCTCTCAAACCTGGTCCTGCCCGCCCGGTGGGTGATCTTCATGTAGGGGGTAATGTCACATGTTCATCCTCACCTCATGGTGTCTGTGATGGTATCTGCCTTCCTGGCATTGACGGAGGTGCCACTCAGCGGCCCTGCACCTGTGTATCTGATACCGAAGGCATGTTGATGGACGCCGGCCGCTGCAGATCCACGCCATTTTATAGCCCCACGTCCACCCACGGTATTGACGACGTCAACGTGCGTGTGACGTCACACAAAGGATGTGCACGCACATTCTGGGGTCAAAGGCCGGTTACGGCCAATCAGATCTGAAGGAGGCTTATTTAAACAAATTTTTACTATTCCTCATTGCCCTGTTGTGGTTTCCCTTAGATGGTTATCTGAGAGTGCGTTCCTGATCGTATGTTTCTGGTTATTGACTTTGGCTTCGTTTTGACTTCACTGACTTCTGGTATTCTTGATTATTGGCTTTCCCTTATCGCTGTGTCCCATTCTGTGTCCCTGACCTCGGCTAGTATATTGACTATTCTTAGGTTCATTAAGTCCGGCCATTCTAAGGTTCGGTTAGACGGTACCCTTAGTCCTAGGCACATCTCTGCGTGCTGGATCATCTAGAAATCCTGACACCTGACCAGCGGAACGCATGTCGAGGATCAGCTCTGTGTGTTTCTCTGACTCCCTTGACCACTTGATACTTTTAGCAATCTGATATATTTTTGTTTTACCAACTTACTTATTTCTCATGGTGTTTTCGGAAAGCCGATATCACCAGCACAGAGTTTTATTGTTTGACCGCAACTGGAGCGGCCAAGAGATTAGTAGCAAGCTTTTTCTATGAAGATAGGTGCCCTTGAAGGCACCATTTAGATATCTATTTGTTTAACACTTGCAGCTCCCTCTTGGGTTATACGCTTATATTTTTGATTTAATATTATCCTGCGTGTGACAGCCAAGACGTGTCTCACAACACCAAATGTACCTTACAATGCTGATATACATCTGAGTGGCTTTAAGTTTAATTTGGATTAGAGCCTGTTTATATAATTACATTGCAGCCTACTTCAAGAGCATTGCAACACTAAAGATTTGTTGACAAATATACTTTTCAACATTTGCTCTACTGATACTTGTTACAGTTTTTCTTTTTAATAAACTGAATCTCAGTAAGCCTGACCAGCTCTTTAGTTTTTTTGGGGTTTTTTTTTTAAATCTTTTTTAGGTGTGCATTTCATTAATTAATTTCACTTATATGCCCCATGTGGTTTTTACGAACATACATCAAATGCTAAGTTTTATATATATTTTCTGTTTTTATCCTGTTTGGGCAATTTCGCTGCTGCCACTAGGTGACAAAGTTGTTTATAACACCAAAACTAACTAAAGGGCCACTAACAAGGAGCTGCTGAAGCGGGCTACACGATGGCACCAACTATAAGGCACCAACCTCTGAAAACGCGGCAACACAGCCCGAGGCCTACCAGCATGGCTGGCACGGGGGAGGCGGCCGCTCCCCGTCTCCCCTGACGGCTTACAAAGAGAGACCGGTGGGGGTTATCCCGGTCTCAGCCACCCACTACCTGCAACCAAGCGACGGAGGGGCTACCCGACAGCGACCACCACACAGTGCAGCTGCGGAAAAAATGGCGGACTGCACGTGGGCCTCCAACACATGGGACCTACTGGAGCCGCTTGAGGTCTGACTAGACAGGCTGTTCGCAAACTTTTAGAAGAGGCTCGAGGGCAGACAGCAAACCATGAAAACGGCACCTGGCTCACCTCAACCTCCCTGATGCTCACCGAACTCGGACAGCCAGAAGGCTCATAAAAAAAACCCTGAGCGTCGATGGAGCAGGTGAGGCCTAAGACACACGGGCCACACAGGCAGAAGAACAAAGGCCGCCAATGAAAACCCCAACGCAAGCCTCAGGGAATTACCTGCCATCCCTTAAAAGGACTCTGCTGGTTCACAGTGGAATCACAAGGTCGCGACACTGTGGAACGGGCACAGAAACCGACCGCTAACAAGAAGAGCGTTTTACTGACGCACAGCAGCAGGGCTACCACACACGACACCAACCTCCTTGCAGCTCTCCCCACCGAAAACCTCGTCTGTCCTCACTCCTAGCACACCTGTCCAGCCTCCAGGGTCGGTGTTGGATGAACGAGACGTACTCTAGCCTCCAGCATGCCAAGGACAGTCCCCCCACCTCCGCAGGCATCGGCTGATTAGGCTGCTGACCACTCCACAGCAAAGCCTGTTTATACTTTTTGCTCCCTCGCAAGTTAGACATATTTCTGCCATTTTGACACCGCAGTTATCGCATATGCTATGTTATAGCTACATTAACACAACCCAGTGTTATTTTATCAGCTATCTAAACAAACATCTAATGTATTTTACTCTTAATTCTCACTAGTTCCATCACCTAGTAAAGCATTTTATAGTACAAACACCTGGAGGGATTAACCAGGTCAGCTGACCTAGCAAACTAACTGCAAATGTACAACTTGCATATTATGACTCAGAAGCGTTTTGTTAACTTAAAAATTGCATATATGCAATCTTGAGCACAGACCCACATGATTCCAAGCCTATCTTTATATATTTGATAGAATGTTAGCCCAGTGTAGATCCAAATAGAGGAAATGGGGAACAGATAAGGGGGTAACCCTAGGGTAATTAATAAATAAATGAAGAAGAGTAATCTGTCCCAGTACTATCATAGAAAGGGTCAATAAAATCTTTTATTAATTAAACTAAAAACACACACGCACAGATGCTTAATCACTAGTCACTTCCGCCACCATTATAGTTAATTTGGGCAGAATATGTGACAAGATCTAAATACGCTAAGTGAGGAATATATACAAAAAGGAGGGGAGTGAAATTTAACAAATAAATAAAGAGACAAAATAAGGGCAGAAACCCAGTAGGGGGTTAAGCAGATACTCCTCCGAAGCAGTAGCTGCACAGTGCATGCAACACAGTTGCAATTGCCTAGCTAGGTTACTAGATCGTAATATATAGAAATAAGTGGAGCGAAATCTATTTGAATCCTCAAATAAATTATAATAAACACAATGTTTAACAAAACAAAGAAGATACTAAATGAGGGTATACAAAACTAGTGCTAAGTGCTGTATTATTGCTGATAAATAGGAACAGCTAACAAGGTTTATGGCCCCCCCCCCACCTCAAAAAAAAAGGACCAGATGCAATACCATGCTCTGAAAACACAAATAAAGACTGAAATGCATATAAGTCTGTAGCAATAGCTCAATCTATGAGTATATAATAAAAATTAGCTGACACATCTAGGAACATAGCCATGGATAACGCACAATCTCTGTAGATTTTCTGATCTGTGCCTTCAAGGGCACCTGTCTCTAAGTAATAGATAGGGTTAACTGGCTAACTGCTCTATGAGATAGCTGGATATATGGTTAGCACTGAGATATACTTGGTATGGTGAAGGTAACAACTACACTAATCTGTGCCTTAGTGAGAAAAAGCTAAACTGGTACACTGAACTGGTAGACTAATCTATTATAATAGATCTAGTAAGATAGTCCGTAGAAATGTCCTGGGTGTAGCGATATAAATCAAGAATATACGTGTAAGGTAGCAAGAGAAATGTAAATATTTGCACCGAACAGGACCAAGTATCAGGAGCCCCTACGCGCATTTCGCCGAACAAAGGCTCATCAAGGGGCCGCTGATGAGCCTTTGTTCGGCAAAACATGCGTCGGGGCTCCTGATACTTGGTCCTGTTTGGTGCAAATATTTACATTTCTCTTGCTACCTTACACATATATTCTTGGCTATATTTATATCCAGGCGATGCACGGGGTCTCCCGTCTTGTTTTAGATTGAGACTTCTTAGCATCTCTCTTTCTTTTTTGTCTACTCTGTAATGTAATCTAATGCACAAGAAAAAAAAAGAATAAAAAAAAAAAAGTTGTTTATATAACTGTAGGGAGCAAGAAATAATATGTGATTATACAGGGGAGGATGTGGAAGCATTGTCGGGAAAAGTAATCAATATTTTTTTTTTAAATAAAATCTTTATTTATAGTGTTTTAATATTTGGTCTAGCAAAAACAGGGTTTAGTGAATAAAGAAAGGTAAGTGGGTACATATCAGGAAAAAATACAGTATCATTGGTATCAAAAATGAAAAGCATTTAACTTAAGTGTACAGCAGATTACATAGGTGCAGGTAGTTTAAACATCAAGGTATACCAAAGGTCCATATGAATTCAGGTAAAATATGTTTATTGATTACATTAAGAGATCATGCAGCTGTGGTAATTACCTTAACATAAAGGAATAGGGTAAAATAAATGAATCAAGGAGAGAGGAAAGGGAAGGAGGAAGATTCACATCTTCATTGCATATGGGGGGAGCAAGCTCAGAGGAGGTAGGAATGTGCCGCAGGTTAAACCCATAGTGCCGATAATGCTTGGATGGATTATTGGCCCCCATGTTGGTGCCTCTTAAAGGGAATTAAGAATTGCAAGGTTATGTAGGCTAGTTGTGTTATGGCCAAATTGCAAATATTGTATTTCTTAAACTTTTTGCAAACTGACAAGGTGTTAGAAATGGAACATATTGTTTTTCATACATGTTTCTTTAACCCCTTAAGGACTGGACTGTTTTTGTGATGTTGTACATTTGCGACCAGGCATATTTTTACACTTTTGTGGTGTTTGTGTTTGGCTGTAATTTTCCGCTTTCTCATTTACTGTTCCCATACAAATTATATATTGTTTTTTTCAGGACAAAAGGGGCTTTCTTTACATACCATTATTTATATAATCTCATGTATTTTAATTTAAAAAAAATATGATGAAAAATTGAAAAAAATACATGTTTTTTGACTTTTACTTGAAAAATCTTTTACTCATCTACAAAAGCGAATGAAAAAAACTGCTAAATAGATTAAAAATTTTGTCCTGAGTTTAAAAATACCTAGTGTTTACGTGCTTTTTTGCTTTTTTTTGCATGTTATAGGGCTATAGGTACAAGTAGGATATTGCGGTTTCAAAACATACATTTTTAAAATTTATCAATAGTGACATTGTAACACTATTATCTGTCATAAATCTCTGAATAACACCCCACATGTACATATTTTTTTTAAAGTAGACAACCCAGGGTATTCAATATGGGGTATGTCCAGTCTTTTTTAGTAGCCACTTAGTCGAAAACACTGGCCAAAGTAAGCATTCATATTTGTTTGTGTGTGAAAAAAGTAAAAAAACTAAATTGAACGCTAATTTTGGCCAGTGTTTGTGACCAAGTGGTTACTAAAAAAGACTGGACATACCCCATTTGCAATACCTTGGGTTGTCTTCTTTTGCAAATGGTATGCCATCATGGGGGTAATTCTCATTCCTGGGCTACCATACGCTCTCAAAGGCAACGTAACCAACCTGGCCATTTTCAATGTAAAAATATTTGACCCATATATTTGACCTTGTAACTTTCAAAAATGCTATAAAACCTGTACATGGGGGGTACTGTTTTACTCGGGAGACATCGCTGAACACAAATATTAGTGTTTAAAAACTGGAAAACGTATCACAACAATTATATCATCAGTAAAAGTGCTGTTTGTGTGTGAAAAATGCAAAAAAAGTCACTTTCACTGACAATATCATCGCTGTGATATGTTTTACTGTTTTGAATCACTAATATTTGTGTTCAGCGAAGTCTCCCGAGTAAAACAGTACCCCCCATGTACAGGTTTTAGGGTGTCGTAGAACGTTACAGGGTAAAATACAGTGCTAGCAAATTAAATTCTCTGGAATTTCGGCCTGGGTTGGCAGGCAGGTCCCTCAAATTGCAATCAATAAAATTACTGAATTATGTAAAAATATTACATAAATACGCACGTAGAATTTAAATATATATGCATATTTATATATTTGAAGTCTACGTGTATATTTATATAATTATTTATGTAATTTTGTATATGGACGTATGTATATTTCTTATTATTTTTATTTATTTTTATATACATAGATATATATACAAATTCATTCTAAGTGTATTTTGATATACATAGATATATATACAAATTCATTCTAAGTGTATTTTGATATAAATATATATATATTAATTTTAAAATACAGTTAGAATAAAATTTCATATAGCTATATAATTGTTTTTACATTTTTTATTATTATTTTAAATTTTTTTTATTTAATTTAAATTACTTATTATTTATATTTTATAATAATATATATATACAATATATATAGTTATTATATATTTTATATATATACGTGTGTAATTTAATTATAAGTGTATTTTTATATTAATATAAGTACATATTAATATAAAAATACACTTAGTATGGCATTATATATATGATATATAGACATATATTATATAGATATAATATATGTCTATATATCATATATACACATATATAATTATTATTTTTTTTTTAATTAACATTAACTTTATTTTTTTAAATGATTTTACACTAGCAGGGAGACTGCCTGTCAGCACAGGCAGTCCCCCTGCAGGCAGACACATGGACACCTACTGTGACCATGTGATCGCTGTGTTGAGCGATCACATGGCCACAGGGGTCCTAATCTGCCGTGGGGAGACTGTCTGGGCTGCAGGCAGTCTCCCCACAACCGGAGCCACGCTGATCGCCGCCGGGGGAACGACGGCGATCAGGTAAGTAGCTCTGACCGTTAGGACGGTTCAGGACCGTCATCGGTCGGCAACGCAAAAATGCCGATGACGGTCCTGAACCGTCCTCGGTCCTTAAGGGGTTAAGCAATAACCTTTAACTACTTCAGTGCATAGTATGTTTACGGTAGTATGTCCCAGACAAAATACAATAACAATAATGCATAAACAAGCTTCAAGGCTATGCTATGACTCTTTCAGTACATAATATACTGTGGAAACCCTAAATAGATAAAGATGTTCAGACTTTAATATGCCATCTTGTCCTAAGTAAGGGAATTTCCCATGACGTGTGCACCCTTACATTTTAGTTATGGCCTTGTATCTATGCCAAGTTAAGGTAGGTCCTAAAATGAATAAAGTAAAACTAGTGTTACATTTTCATATATGAACTACAGTAACCCTGAAGACAGCTAAGGTATAAATGTTAACACAGAGAGGAGACATTTGGAGACAGACACTCCCCCTTATAATAAGAGAGGCTGACATGATGACAAGGTCAGGAGAGTATGTTATTCTATTAATGATATTGCAAGCATATAGTTTAATCTTATAAATTCTGCTATGAGTTATTGTAATGGATTTTATGTGTCTATATTTATATTTTTATTTAATAAAATATCTAGAAGACAAAACTTTATTGCTTCCAAGACAATCCTTATTTTATATTGTATTCTAAATTATTTATATATTTCTAATAGAGGATCTCTTACTGACTATATAATATAATGGCTAAAGATATCTATATGGTTAGCCCTGCTAAGTTCTATGCTTTAAGGAGTTATAGCGGTAAATAAGGGAACCAGCTGTGGTTACAGTTACCCATTGGGTCGGTACTGCTGTGTGGGTTTGTGTCGAATGAAGTTTGAGGGGACCATCCTTTCAGACTAAGGGTAAGAAGAAAAGGTGGAGAAGAAAGAAAAGAGGAGAAAAAAAAACCACAAGGGGGGGAGGGAAAGGGAACAAGATTTATATACATGGTTCCCTACCCATATCCTAAAAAGGGTAACATGTATAAGGGAAAAAACGGATAGGAGGGGAGTAGAGGTGGGTGGGGGACGAAAGAGGGAGAGAAAGAGGACCCTCCGGTGTCGCGCCCCACCCACTTAGAAAGTATTTAGACAAGTTTCTTAGGTGGGAATTGGGAATTCAAAGAGCCAAGGGTCCCATATTTTATTAAAGTGTGTTGTTGTGTCATGTATAAGAGTGGAGAGAAGCAACCGATATTTTGAATTAAAAATGCTGCGCTTCTGGGTAATTTTTTGATCACTGGAGACTTTCATCACTTAGACAGTGACTGGGTCAGGGGAACTCGGAGTACAATTATTGGAAATAGATATCTGAACCTGTTAAATTACATTTTATTGTCTAAATTAGTAGATACACTAACTAGAATAGATGTTTGTCTGGATATTGTAACAGCTAATAGCGTTGAACTATTGTCAAATATTCAGCTTAGGGACTACTTGGGAATGAGCGACCATAATACGGCATTTTTTTAGATCAACTAAAAAAGACATTTGTATGTGCTTGACAAATAACATTTATTTTTAAAAATGCTAATTTCAATAAGAACAGGGTATCATTACATCTAATTACTAACAGGAACTACTCACTGACAAAAGCACAGGGTATAAATGGAAGTTCTTTAAACAAGTTCTACAAAAGTACACACGATTCGGAAACAAAGATAAAAATAAGATAAACAAAAATAAAATAAAACACATTAACACCAACTTGGCTTAGTAAAAGCGTCAGTTAAGTAATAAATAATAAGAAAAGGGGATTCAAACATTTAAATCAGATGGGTGAATAGCACCATATAACACATAAACAGGTTAAAATGGCTAGGAAAAGGGCAATTAGATGGGATAAATTAGAAAAGCTCATAGCTAAAGACCAAAACCATACAGCTTTTTTTTATTTTTTTATTTTAAGGACACTACAGTCACCAAAACAATTTTAGCTTTATGAAGCAGGTTGGTGTATAGATCATACATAGTCTCACTGCTCAATCCTCTGCCCTTTAGTGATTAAATAAAAAATTTTATGCAGCCCTAGTCACACCTTCCTGCATGTGACTTACACAGTCTTTCTAAACATTTCCTGTAAACAGTCATATATGTTTACACTTAATATATTGTGAATTCTAATTTAGAATCTCCTGCTCTGTTAACAACTTGCTAGACCTTGCTGAGGCCTCTTGTATGTAATTAAAGTTTGCAGAGCATGAGATACAAACTTTTACATTTAGTAACATCTGATTGAAAAAAAAAATTCTCATGCAGCCTGTGTCATCCACAGTCAGGGGAGGTGTGGCTAGGACTAGGATAAACCGAAACAAAAGGGATTTTTCTCCTAAATGACAGATAATTGAGAAGTGATACTTCATAGGCATGATGTATACACAAAACCTGCTTCATTAAGCTAAAGTTGCTTTGGTGAATGTGACAGACCGCCTGATACCCCAACCGGGTGCCTCCGCCAGTCGATGCTCCTAGTGCTCACCGAGGACTCCAAGCACTCCACCAGACACCATCAGCACTGTAGCCCCTAAGCCGCCATAGCTTGGCTGGGGTCTCCACGTCCTCCAATAGCTAGTGATTAGAACCTAGGGGAGTATTGTGATATAGCAATCCCCAGAGCAGATACATTTGTTCCCCCCACACATGAGATGAGACTATGTTGAGGGTAGGCAGGAACTCATTTTTTGGTAGCCACAGCTGGCATTATATGCATGTCCCTATGCAAGGGGCACTCCCACATGGACCTTGTGGGGGACTACAACACAAAATCACAGACCAATAACAACAGTGATTAAATGCATGACACTCCCATATACAAACATACAATCCCTCCCCTCTGCCTGGGAGATAATTGAGTCAGATACTGTATTAACTCAGTTATCTCCAGGTAGAAAAAACACATTTTTAGAGAACCCCAAAACACATAAGATCCCCACAAATGTTACATCCCTTGATAGACCTGATCTGGGTGACCAACATATCCCAAAATCACCCAGATTAGTTCAGGGGTTCAGGAATTTCCTGGAAGTCATTTATTTAACAAAAATAGTTCCAGAGAATTAGGGCTTGTGGTCAGTCTAGTTCGGTAGTTTAAAAACGAATAAACTAATGAACATAGTCAATGTTCTTACCCTGGAGCTTGTTCCCCTCATCCAGACGAATGATCCCACCCAACAGTGCCCTTCTAACTTGTATAGAACCGAACGCAGGCGATGATTGAAGTCCAGCGGTGGTCAGGAGTTTCGGTGTCCGATTTTAGTTCCATGAGATTCATGCCCAAACACTGCTGCCTGCGTTCATGCGAACAATATGGCTGCCACCTCATGGTTGTCCATAGGAATTGCGGCCACCCAGACGAACAATTAGAACACTGCGGTGAGAAACGTTCCAATTTATTAATAGGTGTTAACAAGCTCCCAGGTGGTCCCTGATGGTCCCGTGTTCGGTAGTCGAACGGGACAATGTTAAGATAGGAGGGGAATGCAAACTACGAAACAGAATAGCCAAGAAGGCATGAACAAGGTCTTTTGTGAGCCTTTGTGCATGGTCCTTAGTCCTGAGGTAGGAGGCTGGCAAACAAGCCCCTCCAAGAGCCAGTGGCGAGGTTACTTCCACCACAGTGAATATAGTGTTCCTTTAAGTATATTATTACCAAAAAGGTTAGGAGTGAAAGTTTTGATCCATTGGAATCTGAGATAGGTGAGGTAATAGAGAAGGATCATAACAAGGCATCATGAGATTCTAAATAAGTATGTATCAAAGAAAAGCCTAACTCGTTGTAATTTTGGAAATTCTTTTTACAAAATACTTGATTGGTGATTGGTTAACACTGCATCAAAAACTACAGCAATTCAAGTTAATGTGAACAAAGCGACAGGGTCACATGGTATTTATTCACTAGTACTTATTTGTAGTAATAGCCATACCACTGATTTAAATATTTCATGATTATTTTCTTTCAGGAATCATGCCATGGGATTGGAGAAAAGCAGATTTGATGTCTAAATTTAGATCTGGGTCTTCCAGTGGATGTGATGTGATTTAGTATGGCATTTGATATAGTTCAACACAAAAGGTTACAAAAGCTGCAGGTGTCTGGTTTAAATGACACATTAAATCAGAAAGAGCCTTGGATTAAATATAAGAGTACAAGAGCAGTTTAAACAGAACATTTTTAAACTGTAACTAGAGAGATGCACTTACAACATATAGAGCTAAATGTAGCTCTGCTTTATGCACCTGGATCTCATGTAAAGATCTTGTGTGGTCTTTAAACCAATAGCAAGTGCTCGAGGGGGTATGAAAGATATACAGAAGGCAAATGCCAATCCATTGTACTATGATGGTGTAGAGGAATAAGGTCAAATATATAAATGAAAATACACTCACAGATTTTGGTGCCTCCAACTGGCTCCTAGAAAGCAGCATAAAGTGGTATAATCCCAGAGGCACAATGGAGGGCTCCAACTAAAATAAGGTAAATAGCTCAAATTTATTCCCTTAGATTTCTCCATCTGTGACTACTCACACAATAAGTGCTCTTACTTTTTTGTGAGATCGCACTGTCATCTTGTTTTTTACTATTTCACAATTTTAAACTTCTCTCTTATGTTTTACACTTCATTTTACATTAATTATTGCACTATAAGGTCCATTATTAACATTACTTATATGTTATTATGCAAATATGTTGTTTTAAATTATAAGAAAGTTAATTTGTTGTTTAGACACATGACTATGATGCCATGCAACCATTACATTTAAATGTGTGCTCCCTATATAAACTGTGTATGCCCAACTGTGTGTAAAACTTTGAGAAACCTTGTTGAAGGTGAAATTATGTGTTATTGATTCATTTTTTTGTATTTACTTGTATATTCATTTCTAAGAGTAAATAAAGTAGTTTAACGTTATCATATCCCTAGACCTACTCTGTTATTTTCTATGGAGCTGGACTTCCTATTCCTTTTGTAGGAAACATACCACCTGAGCCCTGTGGACTGAGCAAAGCCTATATTTTGCTCCACAGTAGTGAGAACCTTTCTAATATTCAATTTTATGTTTTATAATTAACAGTGATCACTATATTTTTTATTTTCTGTTTTTATTTTCATATATTCACTATGGAAATTCCATAATGACAAAAAGTGACCAATAGAGGAAATCAGAATAGGAATAGTAAAAAACATTATTTATTTAATATATGATATACAAATGTAGATTTCTTTTTCTGCTTCTTTTTTTTTTCTATTGGTCACTTCTTGATCCGTGAATAAAATTTAATTATTTTGTCATTTCATGACACATTGAGGTGAGCATTTCTTTAGCCTTCCTTTACTGTCTACCAATAGCAGCAAATAATAAACAGAATAGAAAAACAGCATATACAGTGACTCCAGACAATCCCTATCCAGGTCCCAATATAACCATAATCACTAACCAGGGAACTTCCTCTTTCTTTGAGGATGCAACAATGCACAAATGAGAAAACTATAAACAAATAAAACAACATGAACCACAAAGGACACACGGATCAACAAGAGCAGTTGCAAACAACAGACATGTACAACAAATGACAAAGAAACTGGAAACATTTGCCTCCAAGACAATAGTGAATTCCTAAACTAAAGTTGCATCAAACTAAGGCGAACATAGGACGTAAAAGGGATCATATTGGAGTCACACTGCAAAAAGAACAGGAGCCCAGCGGATAGAATTGCAATATAAGCATTGGGGAATCATTAAGTAAACAGTCATAAACCAGAAAGACAAAACACCATAAACGCATAAAAATCAATGCCCAATCAATACATATCATAACAGAAAAATACCATTTAAACATCAGTACAGATTTCTATATATTACAAAACACAAAAACTAAATGGGATGGAAAAGAAGAACCCAAACAGAGGTATACAAACGAAACCACACAAGGAAGGGACAATACTCTCTTTTTTAAAATCACGACTTTTCATTATGAAATAGCAAAATCATATAATTTTATGGCAGAGGCTCATATTGCAGATTCAAAGCTGCTCAATAACTATTTAAAAAACATGTAAGAATGGCCTAAAAGAAAATTTGAGAAATGGAAATTCCCACGTCAGCAGTTCTCATCAAAACCTGAAGAGAACATCTTGACAACTGACTCTATCCTGGAGTAATGTGCTCTGAAAACAAATTTGTCCACTCCATCTTGGTGCATTATCCATTTGACCCAATGTGCGAAGGTTGTACCAAAGACAGAGAGATAAAAAAAGATGTGTGACACAAGATTTATGATATGGAGTGGTATGATCTTCATACTCCTGCAAACAGTGAACCGAATGCAAAGAAGGAGTAGAGGGAAACTCCATGTAGGACACCGACCTAATCACAGTCTTGGTGTGCCTGGAAATGTTAAATACCACCCCATCTGGCTAGCTTGGCCGATAACTGATGTAAGTAAAGGTCTGGATTAGATGACCAATACCCAAAATGCTAAACCACACAGGACATGTAACATATAATATAATATCTAGGTCTAGTTGGGTGAGAGAGTTTGTAACTATTCAACAGCCAACAAATGAGAGGATGTTGACCAGCTTGGGAATCATCAAAACCCTGGTGAGCCAAAGAAATGGTGGTATCTCTATAAGTTAATAGTCTTGCATGCCCGACCAGACTAATAGGGAAGGTAAGGGATGTGATCACTACCATCTCAGGTGCTGAAATGAGATCCATGTTTGTAGCCAAGCAACAGCTAGTCCAAGCTCGCCAAGGTGACTTCTTAGTCCAAGGCTAGTGTTTGCCAGTAGGCATCGAGTAGCCTTCGAAACTCCCTGGATCTCCAGTGTCCTCTGAAATCATCCACATTAAAAGAGATGGAGACCCATCCAGGATTAGCTGATGGGAGAATCCAGAAATGATAGCAAAAGCTTGGGATAGTCCAACATGAACTCCAACAGTTGCGGGACCCAGGCCAGCATCCCACAAAATGGTGCCAGCAGAACAAGATCGCCCGTCTGTTGCCACACTGGAAGTTGGGCAAATGGAGGAAAAGCATAATGAATATCCCTGCTTTGATCCTGTAGGAAAGTGTTTACCGGCTTTGTTTCTGGATCCGAACACCAGCTGATAAAAAAAAAAAACGACAGTTAGATATTGAGCCATGTCGCCAAGAAGTCTATAGAGGGATGAAAAAGTCCCAGAGGGATGAAATTATTGAGAAAACCTCTATGTCCAACCTCTAGTCACTGCTCTCAGAGAGATAACGTAAACTCCAGTCTCCATGAACATTGACCCAGGAGGTATTCCGCCTGCACCAAAATATCCCGCTCCAGGCAACACCTCCAAAAAAAGGAGTACGAATAGCACATACAACAGTTTGCATCTTATATAAAAAAAGGCTAATAAAACATAACTAAAATAAAAAAAGGGAACAAAAAGTAGATACTATAGAATATATAAAATGAAATAAAATACAATAACAAATAAGCAACAAAGTATAGTCATGAAATTCTTCTAATGACCTGAGTTGTTTTAGTCTATTCCGTTCTTATTAGGTGTGGATAGAAGAGAGAGAAAGAGGAATACTAATAGTATTTAGTATACTTGGTTAGTGACAAAAAACAAAGTGCTTAAATGCCCATTCACATTATATGGAGCTTACGTACAAGTCCAGTAATATTAGCATGTGTAGGTGTAGGCAGAGTCAGTTTTGTAGGACTCAATAGAACATGAAATGATGGAGTAAAATCCAATAGGGCAATATTATAACTACAGTGTACATAAAGTGTTAAAGAATATAAACTGTACACTCACAAGTGTAGAGCTTTGTATTAAAGCTCAAATTTTCAGGTATACGTTTGGGTATTCCCCACCCAGTGATATAGTTGATACACTTGTCCTCCAACAATGTTCATACATATAAGAAAATAAGACAGAATAGAGTGATCTCTGTGTAATGTTATATATGGATTGAAATTAAAATATACTCACAATTTTGTGAGCAATGGATTTGCTCAGTATTTGCAGCATGGGTATATCAATTCCCACTAAGGATTTGAAAGCAGTAGTCCAGGAAGTTGTGCTTCAGGTAGAGCCATGATCAATAATAGAGTGGAATAAATAAAAATAACAATAAAGGCTAGCAGGTTTAAAAATAGAGGAACCTCAGTGCTTTATTGATAACAACTACAGCACTGAAAATAATCTAACATCACGTTTCACTAATAAGGCTTTTTCAAGTAGAAAGGTTACTGGCATGCACGTATATATAGGGGAAACACAAATTAAGAAAATAGAGGCTTGATGATGTCATGGCCATGTGATCGCAACTACAATAACATGACCATATATTGGAACATAGCAAAATATTATACATACATATAAAATACATCTCATATCACAAAGATATATTTAAAAAATATCAATAATATAGATACTAAAATATCCAAGGGTGCCAAGGTACCTAGGGTCAGTTTGTTTGGCTAGGATTGTGAGGTCTATGCTTATGCTTCCTCCTTTTTGTCTTTTTGTTATTGGACAGCAAAAGTGTGGGGGAGGGGCATTTCTTACTTTATTTCTTCCCCACTACTCTTTCCTTTTTGTCCAGCACTAGGAGCCTTAGTTGCTATTTGGCAGCTTATCTACATTATTGTGATTTTCTCCAACACACATTATCTTGATCCTATTAGCTATCTGGTGACTCTATGGCATTTAAAAGAGTTTTATCTTTGTTTTTAGTCCAGTCCAGATACAGCTCATATAGCAATGACCATACGTTTTCCCCAGGTACATTGATCTCTTTGAACCTAGTTTACCCGTCGTTTTTTTGCAGCCTGTGGATACCCTGTACATTTCAGTCAAGGCTTCTTCCCCTCGGGTATTATTGTGGTTTAAGTCATCTGTAACTCATAATATGTAATAAAGGTTGCTTTTATATTCACTGTCTTCCCCTTCTGAAGTGCTTTAGAATACTTCAGGTGTTTCCAGTTATGGGTCTATAAGTGGTTATTGTAGTAGGGTTATCCCCTTTATTCAGGGAAGTGCAGTCACAGGCACCCCTCAGCACTGTTGCCACGCTGCCCCTTGCAGAGTTTCACTTTGGGCAGTGTGCCAACAGATCTGTTTTTTACTATTGAACATAGGAAATAGGATATTGCATGTGGTCCCATGACTTGAACAAAATGGGGCTTTTTTTATAAAAAAAAAAGTTAAAATAGCTTAAACCTAATTAAATGTGGATAAATGAGAAATAAATAGGAGAAAAATTCTTTATAAATAAATGGGAGAAAAAAATCTATTATAATAAAAGTACCAAAAACAAGTATATATAAATGCGTGTACACAAATCCCAGTGAGAAAATGTGTAAAATGAATAATACAACCAAATCCCAGTGAGAAAATGTGTAAAATGAATAATACAACCATATACAAATGTAGTAATGGAAGATACCTAAAATAGAAAAATAGGAAGCAACATAGTATGAACTGTATAAAACAATCAGTGTTAAAATAAATATAGGACTACCACTCACATGGCCCAGAGCCATACCAGGCTCTGTATATCAGGCTTGAGGGTGTCAATACTGGCTATTGGATACACTTGTTAGGTAGCAGCAAATGGGACTTCAGATGTATAGTCAAAATGAATGGTACTTGAGTAGAATGGGAGTGGAACTAAAAATATAAAATCAAGTGATAAGAAACTAACAACAAAGTTCCACTCACCACCACCACAAAGACGGTAAAAAAAAAAGTATCATACACAGAGGAAACCACACATATTCTGGTCCTGGTGCTGCCAGACTTGGGGCTGGCTATCCCTACTTCAGTAGTAAAACAAAAGTATGGTCCAGGTACTGAAGGATCACTTATGCAGCAAATTTATTGTAAAACAAGGTAAGGTAAGTTTCAATCTCCAATTAAATCTTTCTCAAGCTTTGTAAAAAAACACATAACTTGATTAACCCCTTAAGGACACACGACATGTGTGACAAGTCATGATTCCCTTTTATTCCAGAAGTTTGGTCCTTACGGGGTTAAATTGTTTTTAAAAAAACAACAAACTTTAGTGAATTAAAAAAAAAAACCTTTATTAAATTAAAATATATATTAAACTACCCCCACCTCCCCCCCAAAAAAGCAGGAAAACCAAGTACATGCATATATATATATTTATACATATACATATATATATATATATATATATATATATATATATATATATATATATATATATATATATATATATATAAAGATGATTGCTTGGCACTCTCCTTGAAAAGGGAAAACAATGTATTGTTTGCCTGGGTGCAGATCCTGGGCGTCAATTATATATAAAATTAAAAGAATCAAGATGCACTCACAGGTCTTCAGATATATGAAAAAATGGTGCTTTATTAATCCATGTGCGGTATACAACAAAAATCAATCGACGTTTCGACCCTGCCGGGTCTTTTTCAAGATCATTGATCAAGATCATGATCTTGAAAAAGACCCGGCAGAGTCGAAACGTCGATTGATTTTTGTTGTATACCGCACATGGATTAATAAAGCACCATTTTTTTCATATATCTGAAGACCTGTGAGTGCATCTTGATTCTTTTAATTTTATATATATATATATATATATATATATATATATATATATATATATACATACATACGCACATATATACATGTGTATGCTCATACACACATACATACAATCATTAGCGTGGACCTAATTAATAAAAATAAATGAGAATTATTTTTTTAGAAAAAATATATATAAGAAAAATTCTATTATATAAAAATATATGTATAAAAATAAAGAGCAGGGAGGGGACATTACAAAAAGTTAAATAATCAAACTCGGCATTCAGAGAATTTGGTTCAAAGGTTTTAAGATTAAAAACCCAATTTATTTTCACTTTTCCCAGTAGCTTTTTCATATCACCGCTTCTCCAAGGTTTTTAACATCTTCGAATTCTGATGACTTAAAACACTTCGATTATTATTCTGTAAGCTAAAATGCTTAGCTTGAGAGTGGTTTTGGAAGCCCTTGATTATGTTATGACAATGTTACGCAATATGAGTCTTTGGACATCTAGTAGTCATCCCTACGTACTGGACTCCACATGGGCACTCCAGTTGATACATAATGTTTGGTGGTACAGATGATGGAATCTTTAATATGATATGCTTCATTGATAATTTTGGACATAAACTGGAAAGTCTTATTTGGGAAAGGGTCGGTGGACTTACACACAATGCATTTATTACATTTATTAAAAATGGTAATATTGGAAATGCTACTATTTTTAGTACAAGGTTTTCTAGTATAGTTTTTAGTAAGATGAGTTTTTAGGTTAGGTGCTCCTCTAAAATTGATATTAGCCTTGTCCTGGATGATATTTTTGAGTACCATAGGTAATCTTGTTTTGAAATGGGCCAGTATTTGTTTAGAATTTTTTTTCAACTTTGCTCTTATTGTTAAAATAAAAGATAGTAGGAAGTGTAGAGGCATTATTTTTATTTTTAGTCTTGTAGTTAAGAAGTTGTTTTCTATCATGTTTACTAGTTTCTTCTACAATGTTACTGAGTATTTTGTTATTATAATTTTTATCTAAAACTGTGTTTTTAAAGGTCTCGACTTGATGATTATAATCTTTGATTGAAAGGCAACCTTTTTTTTAAAAAAAGTGTGACTATTAATTTTGCCATCATGAATAAAAATTAGCAAGTCTAAAAAATGTATGTATTTTTGGTTTAGTTAAATTACCTTGTCATTAAAATTGAGATGTTTTTAAAAGGAGTCAAATGATTCGCTGGACCCACCCCCCCAAAAAAGCAAATCGTCTATATTTAAAATAAGAGACCAGGTCATGAGAAAGAACAAAGAACAAGGTACGCCAGAAACAAAATATAAGAGCCAAAATTTGTGAGATAACATAGTAAAATAGGTACATTTTACATTAAACATATTACAATAAACAAGATAAGTCATATAAAATAAGGTACCCAGATGAAAATAGCAGCAGTCCCAAAATTATAGTCCCTGTAGCAGATATCCTGTGAGGTAAGGGTATGGTTTCCTAAAAACCTTGTGGGAGGGTCTCTTCTTCATGAGAGTGTCTAGTCGCAAGGATGCTCAGAGTCCGTAAAGGTGTATAAAAAGGAAAACAGAAAAAATACAATAGTGCAACAAGTCTTAAAACCCCAGTTAAGGATATGTAAGCATTCCAATATACTCACATTGAGTAGAGCTAAAATCAGCTCTGGTATGATGCACATACAGTGGTATAAATCCCCACTTGTGGTATATTAATGGGAGATGTAATTGGCAAGTATCACGGCAACAGGATGTACATAGGACCATATAAAAAATAAATAAAAAGCAACAATAGTGCTCTATGTTTAAAAGTAGAACAAGCAGTAATTATATGTATAAAATGTACTTACATTTTTTTGAGCAGGTAACCCACCTAGTTTATGCAGCATGGGTGATGTAATCCCCACCTAGTATTCTTGGTGAGATCCTCACTGCAGTGGTAAAAAACAGGAATGCTAGGCAATAATAAAATTAAAACCAAAGAAAAAGGTATATGGCACAATAGCAGTGTAAAGTAGCCATTACATCTTTATTAGAAACAAGTAAAAACAATCCAAAAAGCTTTTCACCAAAGTAGGGCTTTATCAAGTGGTAATCAACTTGTAATATGTTTTAATGTAAAGTTTTCCTGTTTTACTATCTTATCTCCCACATTATGGCTCTTACATATTTTTTCTGGCGCACCATACTTTGTTCTTTTTTATTTCTAGGGTTTTTGGAGGGAATCCCCCTTTTAAGGTGTGCTGCCTCCCATAATGTTATATAATGTTATAATGTTCCTCCTTCTCTACTACGCCTCCATGCATGCTCATCCCAAATGGCAGATGACTCCCAATCAGCCACAAAAAGGTTTGTAAAGCTAGGTGCAAGCCTGGTCCCCATAGCTGTATCCTGTTTCTGTAAGTATAATCTAAATAACAGAATTTTTTTTTATAAAATGATATTAATGCCTTCAAAATTAAAATCTATTTGCAAGTCTGACATGGAATTTTCTTGAATTAATATTTATTTCACAGCTTGACAACCAATATGGTGAGGAATGATAGTATAAAGGAACTGTATGTCACAAGTAACTGATATATCATTTGGGTCCCACATTGTTTCCTCCAAAATTTGCAGCAAAGAGATTGAGACTTTAAAGGACCACTATAGTGCCAGGAAAACATACTCGTTTTCCTGGCACTATAGTGCCCTGAGGGGGCCCCCACCTTCAGGAACCCCCTCCCGCCGGGCTCTGGGGAGAAGAAGGGGTTAAAATCTTACCTTTCTCCAGTGCCGGGCGGGGAGCTCTCCTCCTCCTCTCCGCCTCCTCTCCTCCTCTTCGGCTGAATGCGCATGCGCAGCAGGAGCTGCGCGCGCATTCAGGGAGTCACATAGGAAAGCATTCATAATTCATAATGCTTTCCTATGGACGCTTGCGTCTTCTCACTGTGATTTTCACAGTGAGAAGCACGCAAACGCCTCTAGCGGCTGTCAATGAGACAGCCACTAGAGGCTTTAGAGGCTGGATTAACCTATTTATAAACATAGCAGTTTTTCTGAAACTGCTATGTTTATAAAAAAAAATGGGTTAACCCTAGCTGGACCTGGCACCCAGACTACTTCATTAAGCTGAAGTGGTCTGGGTGCCTAGAGTGGTCCTTTAAGGTAGAATTTCATCTTTTTTACTGAGGGCTGTAACAAAATGTCTAGGTATGTGGACAGGTTACATAGAAGGTTGCCTATACCAGATACGATAGGGCGTCCTGCAGTTTTTGTTTTTTTCTATTTAAAATATTGAGTGACTTTCCTTTATTGGGGTAGTTGGTTAGTGTTCCTTTGATAATATTTTTATTGCCTAGTTGTCTTCCTCAATATACATGTCTGTATAATATAACTAGGTTTTCCCCTTTGTTGGCTGGTTTTATGACAATATCTTTGTCATTATGTACTTGTTTCAGGACTTCTTTTCAGATATTGTTAGTTTATAACGGTCAGATTTAATATAGTCTCTAAGTCTTTAAGAACCAGTTTTTTAAAAACCTCTAGTAGGCCTGATTAAAAACTAGAAGGATACAAATTAGATTTTTTTTTTTGTTCTCATAAACCAATGTGGTACACGCAGGTACCTAGAATGATAGGTAAACCATAAAATAGGATGAGCTATGCAGATCTTCAACTGCAGTGAGAGAGACACGCAAGTCTTGAATGTAATAAAACTAAAATTTACAAAACAGAAACAAAACAAGTTTGGTTAGAAGCAAGTCCTCAAGGGAATCAAACTATACAGTGCATACAGCAGCAGGCTAGGCCTCTTGTCTTGTCAGATATGGTTTATTGGCCTCAAGCGCTAGTGTGCAGTGTGACCTTCAGATCACCCAAGCAAATACAGTATAAAGGCACCTGCGTCTTGTGCACTGGCGACATGAGAAATGTGCACAATAGGCCGCATCATAACAAGCAAAAGATAAATGGGATGGTGCCAAGATCTTCATCATTATGAACTATGTCACATGCTCGGGTGCGGAGAGAGAATGAGAGTAAAAATAAAAAGAAGGGAAAAAGGAAGGGGCAGCGAGGAGGAGGGTGGTAAGTGGAAAAAGCTATGTAGGAACAGTGGGAAGGGGGTCCCAGTTTAGCTTATTCAGCAATTTCCTCAGACATGTGAGTTCCCAACCAAGGGAAGTGGTATGTTATCTAAGGTACATATGTCTTGTGCAGGATTGAGCTCATTGTGTTTGGTCATGCAGGGACTATATCAACTTGTGTGTGCTACGGCTTAGTCTCACCTCATTTTGTCTATACTTATATGTCTGAATTTCTCTATAATTATTGTAGGAGAGCTTGGAAGTCAGCAGTGTCAGTGGACAGGATCCAATGGGTCCAAATCGTCATGTATGTGTGGGA
Organism: Pelobates cultripes; assembly: GCA_933207985.1. Taxonomy (NCBI): domain Eukaryota; kingdom Metazoa; phylum Chordata; class Amphibia; order Anura; family Pelobatidae; genus Pelobates; species Pelobates cultripes. Next base: position 164,627,049 of record OW240913.1, on the reverse strand, counting down.
TCTCCTCTCTGCCTGTATGGAGAACTCTTCCAAAGAGTTCACAGAGAATCTTTGTGTATAAAAGTAGTGACCCTGCTTTTAGAGGAGGGGGAGCATCATTAAATTTTTGGATGATTTTGTAGATAGCTTCACAAAAAGATCAAATCAGTGGATATTCCCACCGATCACACATCATCTGAGAGAGGAGTCAAATGTGTTTATGGCCTGAAGGGTCAGCAGTTTGTAAGTGGTTTCTTGCACCCCGCTAGAGACTGTGCAGTGTAGGTGTGAATGTGTCACCTAGCGCTGCCTCCCATTTCCCCATCAAGCTTGGAGTCGGTAACCTCCTCAGCCTCCAGAGCATGCTATAAAGAACAGATAGTCCACATTCTAGTAGGTCCCTGTCATCATACATAGTTTAAAATACTGTGAGTCTTCTCTTGATTAAGAATGTTTGAGGGATGGAGGCGATGAACTCCGCCAGTTGTCGGTATCTGAAACAAAGTATAAAGTGCTTGCTAGCAACAGGGACTCTAACAGAGGAGCCCTCCCCTCTTTCATTGCATGTTGAAGTCTTGGGAGTCTGGCCCATAACAGTTCCTGGAAGGCCCTCGCCGCTAAGCCAGGGGGATTGTGGATAGGATTGTGAGCAATGGGGAGCAGTGGCGATGGGGACATGGTGAGGGAGAGTTTAATGGCTAGTGATTGCCAAATATACATGGTCGCTTTGATGAGGGGGTGAAGTACCGCTAACTTGAACCTTTGAAGTTGGTCCAACCATGGGAGAACAGGCATTGGGCATCCAATCTGTTCAGATTCTATCTCATTCCATAGTTTATTTACTCTCTCTTAAGACCACTCGATTATCCCCATAATGTTGGAAGCTTGGTTATCTGAATTCTGGGAGAGCCAAACCCCACTCGTACTTTGGAAGTGTAAGGGTATCATGCCTGATTTAAGCCTTAAGTATATACAAATCGCAAGACCATGGAGTGGAGAGAGGTGAAGAAGCCTCAGGTATGGTGATAGGTAGCATCTGGAACAATTAAATAACCCGTGGCAAGATATTCATTTTGATGACTCCCACTGGTCGACTGGTCCTCCCAACCCGACTGTTGGATGAGACAACGATGCAGATGAGGCATCATCAAGGAGTTGTGGGTCATCCACTTCTACCCATTATGACACAGTAAACTTAGGCCTGGGCATAATGGAACATAGCAAACCAAATGAGCACTAAACCAGCCAAACTGCAGGGCAATATGTGTCCAATCCAAAACTGAATGGGGAAATAATCAGACTGAAACCTACCACTAATGACTAGAAAGGGTTAATTACCCAGACTAGACCCCACTAGGGAAATACGCAATCCAGAAAGTGAAGGGAAAAGAAAAGGAACCTCACCAGGACCCAGATCAAGAAGCAGACCACAGGGCATGAACGAATGAGGCAGAAGCAACAAGCAGGAAAGTGCCAACTAAAACACGAACATCAAGCTATCCGAATTAAGCCTAAAAATCACTGACTTTGCTTTGAATGTGGATCAAAAAAGGACAGAATTCAAACCGAATGTGGACCAAAAGAATGCCAATTTTGGCCCAAATCAGTTCAAACAAAAGGCCCAAACACAGGAAAAACTCTTGGGAATGCAGAGTAAAAATGTGCTACCAGAGTATGCTGCTGAGGTGAGGCTAAACCCAAATCCAAGTCACTGGGAGAAAAAAGGGGACAAAAACCTGAGGGAAACAAATTGAAAAACAGGGACAGTATGACAGCCAATGGAGGTAGGATAACTCTTTAATGAAAACATTGTTCTTACAGAAAGGCAATGCTTTATGCTGCAGGGTTAAAACAGGGGAGCACTTAATTGACAAGATTGTATTATGATAAAAATCCACACAGGGTCTGGAATTGGGATTAAGGGGATTTGTGAGATGGATTATAGAGATGGCTTGAGCATTAATGTGATTGGGGTCAGAGATTTATGAGTGATTACAGCAGTAGGGGTGAGATGATTATAGGGCTGGAGTCAGTGAGTTATCAGAACTGGGTTGATGTGACTTGGACAATGTTATTTTAGGGATGGTGGTAATGTCCTTAGGTTAGGGGATTATGAAGGGATTTTGGGAATCGGGTTATAGGATTTCAGTGAGTGGCTATGGTGATGGATAATATAATGGTGTTTATAGAGATGTTGGAGGTGGTGAGAGTTTTATGGAAGGGTTGGGGATAATGAGGAGATTATTCAGAAGAGGTAATGGGATTGGGGATGGGAGTAATAGGATTTGGGATGGTGAGGGGATGTGATTAGTGATGGATTTTAAGGGACAGTATAGGCATCAAGACCACATCAGCTCATTGAAGTGGTCAGGGTGCAGTGTCCCCATCCCCCTTAGCCCTGCAATTAATTATTTTGATCCAGAGAAACTGCAATAAAAACAATGCAGGAATAAAACTGTCTCAAATGTATGTCAATCAGACATCCACTAGAGGCACTTGGTGCTTGCTAGGCGACTTTTTCTGACCTACCCTGTTTCCCCAAAAATAAGACATCTCCTGAAAATAAGCCCTAGCCGCTAGTTGCTAGTTTGTTAATCTATGTTTGATGATTTTTTCCTGAACATAGATTCACAGTATTCCATTCACGAGTAAATTAATCTGTATTCGGGGAAGTTTCCCCGAACATAGATTTACTGGATTCCATTCACGATAAGTTAATCTATGTTCAGGAAAGTTTTCCCAAACATAGATTCGCTGGATGACCTAGTGGAATTTTCTAGAACATGCTTGCTACTGTTGTTTCCCGCACATGCGCATTACTGTCCCCTCTCCCCATCTGGTGACGTCGGAGGAGCCAGAGAGACGGTCAAGTGCAATGGGAGAATGGCACTGGAATTGGGTAAGTACTGCCTAAAAGTCTGTATTTCAGATTTGATTCCTCAAGATCAGGCTGGATTTATTCCAGGCAGAGTAGCAGCGAGGGGCCTTAGACGGGTTCTGGATGTCCACGATGCAGCATGACCCTGTCACTGGATGCTGAGAAAGCCTTTGACAGGGTCAGAAGGGATTTTTTGGGCAGCGCTTTGAGGGCCTATGGTCTTTGGGAGCAGGGTATGATGCAATTATGGCGCTGTATACTGTCCCCTCTGCCAGGACGATAGGACCAGGCATCAAGGCAGACTGGTTTGGCATTACAAATGGCACAAGGCAAGGATGCCCCCTGTCCCCCTTGTTATATGTTTTAACCATCAAGCCCTTGGCAGAAGAAATAAGGCAAAATAGAAGGATTGAGGGTTTTAAGATAAGGGGGACAGAACATAAAGTTAACTTATATGCCGATGACGTTATGCCTACATTACAGAATCCAAGGTCTTCACTGGCATAATTAGGTCCTTGGTCAATACAGTAAATATTCAAATTATAAATTAAGTATAAAGAAAACTGCAATAATGGTAAATAAGATGGACACTGATGATAGGAACTTTATTAAAACAACCAATGACTTTGCTTGGTCTAAGGATTACATCACGTTTCTGGGCATTAAAATCCCAAGAAACATAAATAAAGTAATTGAGGTTAATTTTCTTATAAAATATACAAATAATATCTTTGAAAGAATGGGTCAGTAAGGAGATCTCTTGGATAAGGCATATTAATAAGATTAGATCGTACATTTTGCCTAAATGAAATTATATCTTTAGAATGTTACCGTTACAAGTGCCAACACCAGTAGTGTATCCTGGTTTTGTGCTGCCCTAGGCAGGACAAAACTCAGGCGCCTCCCCCACGCTCTCCCCTCACCCAACCCTTCCACCTGCCCTGCCTTCTAAATACACACACACAGTCACTGACAGATACGCATACACTAGCTAACAGAAACACACACTCACTAACAGACGCACATACACTAACAGACACACACTCACTTACTAACAGACAAACACACACTCACTAACAGACACACAGACACACACTCACTAACAGGCAAACACAATCACACTCTCTAACAGACACACACACACACACTCACTAACAGACACACACACTCACAAACTAACAGACACACACACACTCACTAACAGACACACACACACTCATGCACACTAACAGGCAAACACAATCACACTCCCTAACAGACACACACACACACTCACTCACTCACTAACAGACAAACACACACTCACTAACAGACACACACTCACTAACAGTCACACACACTCACACACACTAACAGACACACACTAGCAGGCAAAGACACTCACACTCACTAACAGACACACACACACAGTCAGACACACACACTAACAGACACACACACTAACAGATACACAGTAACAGACACACTCACACAGTCAGACACACTAACAGACACACACTAACAGACACACACACACTCATTCACTCACTCACTCACATTAACACACTCACATTTTTTTAATTTAACCCCCCCAGCTTCCTTACCTTTTGGAATGCTGGGGGGGTTCTCTCTCTCCCTGGGGTCTAGTGGGGCTGCTGGGCGGGCGGCGCTGGCGAGGGAGCACTTTCCCCTGAGCTGTCTGCTCAGCTCCCTCACGCACGCAGACTGATGCCGGTCACCTGGTTAAAAATGATACAATCTACCTTTTCAAAATTTATCTGGAAGGGAAAAAACCCAGAATAAATTTAAACTTGATATCAAAGAAGAAAAAAGATGGAAGACTAGCAGCTCCAAATATAATATAATATCATAATGATTGCATGCTAGCACATGCCATTACCACCAAGAGTAGAGATCAAAAAGATCAAGCTTGGTACCAAATAGAATCCGCATTGGTTGAAGTAGATAGTTTTTCTGAAATATTTTGGACAACAAAAAAGGAGAAAAATAAAAACAGATCGGCGCTCCCAGAAAATTCAATCATCATCAACAGTATTTTGATTTTGTGGAATAAATTTAAAAAGAACAACAAGATAGAATATAGACTGTTTCCCTTTTTTTTCCAGGGAACATTGAAGATATTAATATTAGTTATTGGCTACAGAAGGGAATTTAGACTATTCAAGATTGTATAGACATAAAAGAAATCAAGCCTTTTAATCAGTTACAAGTAGAGTTTGGTATCGATAGTAAGGAGATCTTTACATATTTGAGAATTAAGTTTTTTCTGGGGAGATTTCTGCAAGTTAAGGACAATAAAATTACTAACATGTTGAGAAATAGTCTAGAAAATTATAGAGTGAAAGGACAAATAACAAGATGTTATGATTTGATAAAAGAATCCCAGACGAAATATGAGTGGAAATCTAAGACTAAGTGGGAAAAAAATCTCAAAATGTCAATTACAGATTCAGATATGGTAAGGGCTATAGTTAATGTGAACAAAACTGTACATTGCCTGAATATCGCAGATAATTTTTATAAGCTAGTAAATAGATGGTATCTGGCCCCCGGAAAAATTGGCTAAAATGTACAAAGATCAGCAAACTAAATGCTGGAGATGCGAAAACGGGAAAGGAGGTTTTCTCCACATATGGTGGCAGTGTAAACAGTTAAAGTGACTCTCCAGTGCCAGGAAAACAATCCGTTTTCCTTGCACTGCAGGTCCCCTCTCCCTCCCACCTCCCAATCCCCAGTTGATGAAGGGGTTAAAACCCCTTCAGTCACTTACCTGAGACCCCCGCCAATGTCCCTCAGCGGTGGTTTTGAGTCGCCGCCGCTCCTCCTCCTCATTACGTTGGCCACTAGAGGTGGAGTTGACCCTGCAAGCTAATTATTGCAGTTTATAAAAAAACTGCAATAATTATACTTGCAGGGTTAAGGGGAGTGGGAGTTGGCACACAGACCACTCCAATGGGCAGAAGTGGGTGCCTGGAGTGTCCCTTTAAGAAAAGTATGGAAACGTACTCACGATCAGATATTTGCAATATGTCAGGTAAACATACCTTTCCCACCACAGAGTCTACTACTGCATCAGGGATGGCCTAGGATGCCCACTGAAAAAAACATGTTAATAATACACATTCTGATGGCTGCAAAGATAGTATTGGCAAGGTACTGGAAAAGTAACAAGACAACAGAGTGGAACAAAATTAAAAAATCAAGCGTTCCATCAATGTAAAATGGAAATAAGAATAATTCAAAGGAATTCAGTAGGATTGATAAAAATTAATAGATGGACAAAAATTGTGGAAAAGTTTCTAGTCAGTAATCAATAGACAGGTACATATATTATATATCTCCCCAGAGGTATGAATGTGCCCCAAGGATTTTAACGCTATAAGGTATTAGTTCACAAAAGGGAAATTAAGGGTAATGAGATTATTATGCACAGCGACTGAAAAAATAAAAGATACTCACATGGGCTAGTGATTGTGTTAGGAGTTGTTAGGAGTGAGAGTGTGATTGGGTTTTTTTTTTGTACGTTTTTTAATTTTGCAACACAGTAAATGTATTTATTGATTCAATTCCAGTAATGATTCACAGTACTGTATATGCTTACATGTATGGCAAGTTAAATATGAAATGTATGTATTGTTTTATAAACAGAATTTTTTGTAAATAAAAAATATATATATATATATATATATATATATATAAAAGGAATTGGGTAAGTACACTAAGGGTGTTTTAACCCTTACAGTGCCATGGGCATGAGAGAGGGAGGTCTGGGACCGAGGGAAGTATAGTGATAGGAATACAGCTTTGTATTACTAGCACTATCGTATTCTTTTAATGCTGTTACAACTAAAGGTAAAACAAAAGAGCAGTATTAATTTGTTGGAAAGCAAATTTAATGAAGAATGTAATCTCCGTCATTTTCAAAGTTTATAATTTTGTATTTGTTAATAATGTGCCATGAGTTTTTTCAAGATATGGATGTGGGCAGGGGAAATTGTAAAGGGAAATTCATTTGGGTAGAATTGAGGGTCGTTATTTAGACTCACCCTTCTGCCTGTCCACTTTAGGTTTAGTTCTGAAACAGGATTTCAATTCAAATTGCTTGATCCACCATTTGGAGTCTGACAAGCTCTCTCACTTTTATTTCAGCAGTTTGAATCCTTTCAGATTTTGGGTGTAGTAATGAAAAGTGAGTATTAGAAGCATATCCATAAAATATTAATAGTTATTAAACTCAAAATAAGGGGCCCTATGACACATTAATCTACAACAAAAAAAAACATTGCATATGGACTCTATACATTCAATACTACATTCATTTTCCTCAAAAGAAACGTGCATATAGGGATAGAGAGAGTTGCAATTACTAGCAGTATTGGTGGTGAGAAATGGCATTTTCAAAATTCTTTGGGATCTCTTATTTTTTGGTGGGGAATGGTTTTGGCATTCTTACTAACTTTGCAGTGTTACAACCATAAAACTGTTTAGGCTAAGCATTTTACAAACACAAGCAAGGTAGCAAGATAAATGCATACTTTGCACCCAAAAATACATTTTGTTGATATTCTTGGTGAAAATAAAAAAATTGAAAAATATTTTTTAAGCCTAGAACTATTTTTTGCCCCCAATCTTTACACATTAGAAAGACATATATACAAAATGTGTGAGGAAGCACCTGCCTAGTGATTATACAATAGGTTTTCTATGTATTATTTTTGACTGATTGAACCTCCTGTATTTTCAGGTATTACGTAGTTGCCTTGGATATTGGCTATTAATCTTAACCTGACCAGATATTAAATTAAATGTAATTGCAAAATGTATTAATGATATGTTTTATAACTAAATAATCTGTTTTTCAAATCTTTCTATGTCATGCTGAAGGCAAGAATCATGTCTGGACAATAATGTTACCAGGAAATCTCCATTCTTCGAAGACAGTCTTCATTAGGTATGTGCTTTTTTTCCTTCGAATACAATTTATGATTTATTGAAATATTCCGTTGTAAGAACATATATTATATTTCTACTATGCTAGATTATACACTCAGGTATCGCTACCATAATAAAACATCTTTACTGTTATTGGGTTTCAGTACAATAGTTTAATGAAATTTTCCTCAAATGCTTCTTTAAAAATTATTAATTTTGACATTTTGTTATTCCATTAAATAAATATTTCTAATTGAAATATATGTTTCAAGCTGGGAAAAAGAATGCTACAAAATGTTGACCACTCTATTTGTGTTAAGGTATAGGTTCACACACCATAACTACTACAACATTTTGTACTACTCATGCTGCAAGGAGTGTCTTGGAGCCCTCCAGGGTAAGTTAAACTGTTTGCCAACTTACTCGGGATCCACTTGGCACAGGTCTCAGCTTCTAGGAGAGCCAGGAGTTTCTACATTGCTCCCCTGAGTTGGGGTGCAAAAAGCACTGATTTTAAACAAGATACAGATCCAACAGAATGATTAGACTGGAACATTACATTATAAAATGTAAAATCCAACAAATAGCAATGTGACAGAAACGTTTCCACCGTATAGCCACTAAGGATGTGCATGGCAAAATATTTTATTGCCTTCGGAAATTCGGGTAAATAAAAAAAAGTCTGCTTTGGCAATTCGGAACTTCAGCAATACGGCACTTTGGAAATTCGGCAATTGGGCAATTTGAACTTCGGACATTCGTAAGCATCCGAATGTCCAAATATCATGAAGTTCGACCAAATGTACATTCGGAACTAAACGAATTGCACATGTCTAGTAGCAACCAAGCGCTTACAGCACTTTTTCAAAACTTAACTGTCCTTGTAATGGCTTCACCCTGAAAATGTTTGTGTTTTAAAATGGGTTGCTCTTTGGTGGTTTTACTGCTACAGTAACGCAATTGTGTTTGACTACACTGCACACTGGACACAGTACTCTGCAGTACATAGTTCTTCAACAAGTGAACAGCACACAGTTAAAGAAAAAAAAAGCTTTGCAAACTGATTCTTCATCTTCAGTGATGCTGTTCCCTCCCTAAAACATTACTACTGCCACCATCAGTGTAGGCAGTGTTCACTTGTGCAGTAAACTACAGCCAAACAGTGTGTATATTACTGAGGGAAGAGTCTTGCAATTTCCAAACCACAAGAAATGGTGCAGAAGTGCAGTCAAATTAATGGTAGAACAATTCTAAATTAGTGAATTTAGACAGTAAGTAGTAGTGAGGCAACAGAAACATCTGTGTCTTTTACCCTTTCAGGCCCTTTGTGTATCGCTTACCCTCACAGCCACTTTGTGTCTCTTTCTCCACTCAGCCCCTTGTGTGTGTCACTTTGCATGTCTTTTTCTCCCCCTCCACTGCCCTTCTGTGTGTTTCTTCCCCTAGCCCAATTGTGTGTCTAATTTTCCTCCTTCCAGGCCCTCTGTGTGTCTTTCCCAACCCCTTTGTATGTCTCTATACCCCCTTTCTTCCTTCCCCAGCTTCTCTGTGTGTCTCTTCTCCCCAGCACCTTGCCTCTTTCTCCCCCAGTTCCTCTGTGTGTATTTTGTGACCTTCCCAAGCCTCTTTGTGTGCCCCTTTAGCCCCTTCCCCAGTTTCTTTGTCCCCCTCCAGCCCCAGTATCTAGTCATATTGCACTTTTTAAAACCAAAGCTTACATTTAAAATTTTACTTTAGGGGGCGGAGCTTGACTAGCAATCTGAACAGACACATATTGCAGGGGCTCTGGAGTATTTTGCTGATTTTCCCAGGAATACTTGTGAAAAACAGTGGAAACCATCGCCAAAGAGCGCTACCTATATTGGGGGTGCCTTGGCAAGCATCTTGATACCTTGGCGGAGGTGATCCCGGTCCACTCCTGGCAGGCAATCCAGCTGGCACGCAGACACTCACACTCCCAGATGCGGCTGTGAGTGGCCAGACATCGAGACCAGACTGGATAAAATATTCTAGGCATTCTGGAGGAAACTGGCTCTCAGCAAGCTGACTGGTGAAAAGTGAGTGAGTCACCACCGTGACCACTGCGACCCCAACGCAGGGAGTGTGTGGTGGGACTCTCTAGTACTCATGAATGCTAACTTTATTACGTCATGTTCTTTTTTTTTTTATGTTAGCAACTGGAAGAGATATGTCCTTAATTTTTGCATGCCATACAGCTTTTTCTTTTTGGCTATTATACGTTTTCATTTGTGGGTCTGCCGGTTCCCAATTTTATACCTTCAACACAGAGTATACATTGCTACCATGACGGGGGGCCTGGTGGGAGGATAATCTTGCAAGTAATTTACATCTCATTCTTTGCTTTCCTAGAATGTGCACATAGTGGAAATGTCTTCTTTAAACTTGTCCTTTTACTCTTTGATGTTCTTTCATGTCAGTATGTTTAACCCGACTTTGTCACATGCCTTCCTTGCTGATCATCTGACATGTTTGTCATCCTGTTATTACTCTTAATTTAACAAAAATGTGCAGTGATATCTATTGCCACATCATTGTTTTATTATGCTGATTGTAGTGCTTGCTCTAGCAGTTATGGAATTGCTAGACAGCATATATGAGCTATGCACTAAAAAAACTATGCACTAAAAAAAATAAAAAAATAAAAATGTAACTTTAACCCAAAGTCAAAATCAAAAATAACTGCAGCAACATGTGCAATGACCACTTATTTTATTTTTAAATGAATGTTTGTTGAAATAAAAGATATGAGATACAGAAAACAATAGAATCAGAACAAAATAAGAAAACTGTAAGCATCCCACATTACTGTTAGAGACTAGTACATGGGCCTGAAAATTTTAACCTCACATAATTGAATCAGCATCCTTATATCCCCACCATCTGCCCCGCCTCACCTGTTAACCTCATAGTGCTTAAACTATTAATGCTTCATACACAGATATGGAGCGAAGCTCACAAGTGTATTCAGTAAAGTGCAAATTCAAAGTGAGTTCAAATTTAAACCTAAGTAGTTGAAATGGAAGTATAGCTGATTAAGAAGATTTTTCCAGTTCAGTTATATGGTCTTTAACTTGAAACTCACTTTGAATTCCCATTGAGTTCTCACTTTAGTAGATAACTCTGTTAGTATCCATTTGACTATTGAGGGGAGTAAGAGACAGAGAAAGTGGTAAAAAGTAGGGAAGAGAGAAGGGGGAAGAATGGTCCTCCAATACATCTACCCATCATAAGGAGGCCTGTCTAGCATCTTCCACAGTTCAGAACAGAAAAAGCTTATCCTACCCCCCACTCCCAACCTCACCAGTGTCAGGCTGTGCATAGTTAAGAAAGTTCAGAGCAGTGGCCGAACTATAGCCAGTGCAACCAGTGTGGCTGCACCAGAACCCCCATGCTTTGGTGGCCCATCGGGTGGCCCATGCACTTAAGGCCACCCAACACGGACTGCTGAACAGTGGCCTGGCCAGGCACCATGGGTCTTTATAGCTCGACCAGGTCACTGTAGAATCAACTGACTGTGAGGAAGTTACAGTTGTCACTTCCTCCCAGCTTCATACAGAGAGCACCACGTGAGAGAGAGAGTCTCAGGCAACAGCGTGGAGTAAGCTTCTGCAGACAACAATCATCTGCCTCAGCCAGCAGCATCTCAAGCAAGTCACCCTCCTTAGGTATGCTAACAGGAGGGTGAATGCAAATATATAAATTATAACATATGTGTGTATCTGTGTGTTTGTGTATGTCAGTGTGTGTGTGCCAGTGTGTGTATCTGAGTGTGTGTGTATGTGCCAGTGTGTGTGTGTATGTGTCAGTGTGTGTGCATGTGTCAGTGTGTGTATCTTTGTGTGTATGTCATTTTGTATATAAGTATGTGTGCATCTGTCAGTGTGTTGATGTGTGTATCCATGTGTTAATGTGTATGTATATCAAATGTAACCCTTTTTTGCCCTGCTCCTGGCAACAAGCTGTAGCTAGCAGCAGTTACACCTTCTTCTGTTGCTGACAGGGATCCTGAGCCTCTGCTATAGTTGGGAGATCGGGACATCTTGTTCTGACGCAGTGCCTCCACTCAGTGCAACTTCTATTTATGGGGAACCCACTCCACTGAGTAGATGAGTACCCTCCACTTAATAACTCAGAGACATGAAATAAATACAGACATGGAAATACACACTGTATTGTGGTTAACCCCTTAAGACCGCAGTCAAATGTACAAGTTGTGATCAAAACAAAACGTAAACAAAACCTGGCATTTGCGCTATATGTCTGTCCAACCGTAATTCACCTCTTTCATATTAAATGCACCCATACTTATTATATATAATTTTATTCAGCTGAAACAAGGCTTTAATTTAACATCAAATATTTAGGTATGAAACATAATTTAATATGAAAAAAATATAAAAAAATAGGAGAAAATAAGATTTTTTTTAATTTTCTTAGTTCTACGTGACATTTTAACTGAGTGTCATAATACTGTTTGCTTTAACTGCAGTAACATACACATATTTGTTTTCAGTGATGTCAAACAGTACCCCCTATGTACAGGTTTTATGGTGTTTTGGGAAGTTACAGGGTCAAATATAGTGTGTTACATATTTCAGTTTTTTCACATTGAAATTCGCCAGATTGGTTACGTTGCCTTTGAGACCATATGGTAGCCCAAGATTAAGAATTACCCCCATGACGGCATACCATTTGCAAAAGCAGACAACCCAAGGTATTTCAAAAGGGGCATTTCTAGTCTTTTTTAGTAGCAACTTGGTCACAAACACTGGCCAAAGTTAGTGTTAATATTTGAAAATGCAAAAAACTAATTTGAACACCATTTTTGGCCAGTGTTTGTGACTAAGTGGCTACTAAAAATGACTGAACATACCCCATTTGCAATACTTTGGGTTGTCTACTATTGCAAATGGTATGCCATCATGGGGGTAATTTTCATTCCTGGGCTACCGTACGGTCTCAAAGGCAACCTGGCGAATTTTAATGTGAAAAAACTGAAACGCAAGCCTTATATCTGACTCAGTAACTTTTGAAAACACCATAAAACTTGTACATGAGGGATACTGTTATACTCGTGAGACTTCGCTGAACACAAATATTAGTGGTTCAAAACAGTAAAACGTATCACAACAATTATATCGTCAGTGTAAGTGCCATTTGTGCGTGAAAAATGCAAAAAATGTCACTGTCACTGACGATATCGTCGTTGTAATACATGTTACTGTTTTGAAACACTAATATTTGTGTTCAGCGAAGTCTTCCAAGTAAAACAGTATCCCCCATGTACAGGTTTTATGGTGTCTTGGAAAGTTACATAGTTAAATATAGTGCTAGAAAATTAAATTCCCTGAACTTTCGGCCTGGGTTGGTAGGCAGGTCCTGCAAATTGTAATTAATAAAATGACCTAATTATGTAAAATTATTACATAAATATATACGTAGAATTATTATATATATTTTTTTCAATTTATATATAGGTATATATACGTATATACTTATGTATATAGATATATATATTATTTCGTTCTACATGTATTTTGATATCTATATATATATATATATATATATATATTAATTTTAAAATACAGTTAGAACGAAATTACGCATGTATATATATTTTTTATCTATTTATTTTTTATTATTTTAATTTTATTTTTTAACGTATGTATATATTTATTTTTTATTATATATAAATATATATATATATATATATATATAATCAATATCATTGTACGTGTATTTTGATATTCATATATATATATATATATATATATATATATAATTATGTATATATTAACATTAAAATACACTTAGACAGTGTATATGTATGTGTGTATATGTGTGTATTTATACTTAGATCATATATATATATATATATATATATAACAAATATATATATGATCTAAGTATATATTATTTAATTTTACACTGTTTCAACATCTTTTAATTTTATTTCCAGGCAGCAAGGGGAGTACCTGTCATTACAGGCACTCCCCCTGCTGGCAATGCCTTGGACGGCTATGCAGTCCATGTGATTGCTGGGGGGCTGAAGAGGACGGAGGGGGACTCCCTGGGCTCCCGGCGCTCCCACCCCAGGTACAGTTATAATGGAGAATCCTGAAGCAATCTCTGGAGACAGTACCTTTGAGTGACTTCTGTAACTGCAAATATTTCCAGAGAGATCCAGCAGAATGTAGGACAGCAGCAGAACAGCAATGGCAATCCTTTATCTTCCTTCTGCAGACAGGATGCAAAAACTCACACTCCTGCAGAAAGTTCCAGAATCTGCAGGGAGCTGAACATTAAATAACAGTCTTCTAATTCTCCTAGCAGAGCAGTAGACAGTCTGCAACTTCTTGTAGTTGCAGTGCATTAGCCTTCCCCTGTTATTATCTCACTGTCCCAGCAGTAATAGACCATTAAAACAGGTAGGGACACACTTTCCTTTAGCAGACTCAGAGAACATGGCTTCTCCCCTGTCCTCTTCTTCCTGTTATCCTAGCCCTTCCTCCTCACATGACAGGGCAAAGTTCAGTATCTCATAACTTAATGCAAAACAGTAAAATATAGCAGTATGTTACACAAATATACTTTTGAATTCAAACTCCAAAATTATATACAAATACACCCCTTCACACACTACATACAAATGTAAAACACTACATCCAAACACACCCCTGCTTTCAAATGCAAACACTACGTACAAGTACACCACTGTATTCCAATAGCAACAGTACATACAAATATACCACTATACGCACACACATACTCCATACAAAAACATTGTTACATTTCAAACGCACAAACACTACTCACAAATACAACCCTGCAAGGATAAGCAAATGGTAAATCCCCAGCTGGCATAGCATTGTTTGAGTTGTACAGATGGGGATCTATCTTTTCACCACTCTTATGCTAGAGGGGATCCAAAAACTCTTCTTGCAGCCCTCTTCACATTGGTTCTGCCACTGATTCAGAGAGGACAACAACTATAGTCAGTAAAACCACCACCTCCCACAAGCCTCCTAGTCATTAGGACTGTCTGCACTCATGTTGCAATTATTATTTTAGTTTTACACATCTTCACACTTTAACCAAAGATATGAATAATCAAATAGTCAATAGCCTATCATAGGAAGCTGTCTCTGCCCCATTCCTCTCCTAGGAAGCTGTTTTTACCCAGATTCAGGGGGAAAAAAGCTCTGGTATATGTGAGTGCACTAAATAAGTGGAGGGAAGTATAAAATTTCTTCTGTGTTAAGCAGTATGCACAATGGATTTAAAAAAAAATATATATATATATATATATATATATTCCTTTAGGGTATATGAACAGTGAAAACACTTTATGTATTTTTTCTTGTTTATTAATATAAAAATATTATTTTATGCAGAAGTGGCACTTTAAATGATTGGCATTGATGCAAGGTTGATTCACCTGAACAGAGTTCATAGCACGACAATGAAACTATCGCCATGCGAAGTGTTTGCAGCTGATGTTCTATTGCATCCTAATGTTACTATTTAAGTTCCTCACACATAATATTGGTTATTTTTTGTTATTGCACAAATAGTAAATAGTGACCTAATGTTCTCATGTTCACAGCTTTTAAGTATGAATACCCTACTTTAGTAGCCAACAACAAAAAAACAAAAATATTTTTTTTTAGATTTGGAGCTATTTAAAAAAAAGACAATTAAATTTCCCTGATAAGTTTTAATTCCATACCTTACATACCTAATCAGGACTTTATTACCATAAAGAACACCTATAGCCACAGAAATCAAGTGCCCCCAAGCTCCATACCTTTTCCAAACTAATAAATAAAAACTTGACAAAACACTTAGTAGTTTACATATGACAAACAAATGTGTACACATGGATACACATTTGTTTATCATGTGTAAACTATCATATGTGAACGTTATATGTGTATATGTGTGTGTGTTAGTGTGTTCAGTGTGTTGGTATGTGCAGAAACCAGTATTGCCGTGTATATAGCTTGTGTGAGTACAGTAGCTTTGTGGATAGCATAGAAATATGTGTAATATTATGTGTAGCTGTGCGTGAGTGACAGTGTGGGCCTGTGTAGGTGTATGTTTAGCAGTGTGTGTAACTGTGTGTGAATAACAGTGTGGGCCTGTGTAGCTGTATGTTTAGCAGTGTGTGTAACTGTGTGTGAGTAACAGTGTGGGCCTGTATAGCTGTATGTTTAGCAGTGTTTGTAACTGTGTGTGAGTAACAGTGTGGGTCTATGAAGCTGTATGTTTAGCAGTGTGTGTAACTGTGTGTGAGTAACAGTGTGGGTCTGTGAAGCTGGATGTTTAGCAGTGTGTGTAACTGTGTGTGAGAACAGTATGGGCCAGTGTAGGCATGTAGCTGTATGTTTAGTAGTGTGTGTAACTGTGTGTGAGTAAGAGTGTGGGCCCATGTAGCTGTGTGTTTAGCAGTGTGCGTAACTGTGTGTGAGAACAGTATGGGCCGGTGTAGGCGTGTAGCTGTATGTTTAGCAGTGTGTGTAACTGTGTGTGAGAACAGTATGGGCCGGTGTAGGCGTGTAGCTGTATGTTTAGCAGTGTGTGTAACTGTGTGTGAGTAACAGTGTGGGCCTGTATAGCTGTATGTTTAGCAGTGTGTGTAACTGTGTGTTAGTAACAGTGTGGGTCTGTGAAGCTATATGTTTAGCAGTGTGTGTAACTGTGTGTGAGTAACAGTGTGGGTCTGTGAAGCTGGATGTTTAGCAGTGTGTGTAACTGTGTGTGAGTAACAGTGTGGGCCTGTGTAGCTGTATGTTTAGCAGTGTGTGTAACTGTGTGTGAGTAACAGTGTGGGCCTGTATAGCTGTATGTTTAGCAGTGTGTGTAGCTCTGTGTGAGCAACAGTGTGGGTGGCAGTATGTGTAGTCTTAAGTTTAGTAGTGTTTGTGTGTACAGTGTGAGCAACAACATATGTAATCGGGTGTAGTATTGTGTGTGTCAGTGTGAGGGTGTGCACCTGTCATGTTTTATACTAAATTAGTTATTTACCAACTTGTGAACTCAAATTTAATGTCAAAATACCTGACCCAGAAAAATTATGTACGCCAGCTGGGCTTCCAGTTCAGCTATTTGGACCTTAAATCTAAAATTAACTTTGATTTTCCTTGAATTCTCCCTTTAGTTAATAACTCTGTAGGAGTCCCCACCTCTCTGCTGGAGATGGTTGTGTTCGGTATGACATTTCTGGTTTTCTTAGACTGAATACAGTCCTGCAGCCTCAGTTTGAGACTGGGAAGACAGCAAACCCCTACCATGGAGAATATTGGTTGCCACTTGCTCATAGATAGCAACTATCTGTAAGTTGAGGCAGTCAGTATCTCTCTCCCTGTTGCTACTTGCCAAAATGTGCAGAGTTTAACCCCTTAAGAACCAAACTTCTGGAATAAAAGGGAATCATGACATGTCACACATGTCATGTGTCCTTAAGGGGTTAAACTGCAAAAAGCCTGAAAGCCTCTACTTGCTAACAGACACTTTAGCAAGTAGTGACTAGTTGGTAAAATGTAGCAACAAAACTGGAAGCAAGCCAATTTTTATTTAATTTAGCTGCTCAAGAAGTTATCTCCTCAAATCAATTAAACTGCAATTCTTAGCTATACATTATAATGTATCAAAGTATTTTAGTGCATTAATGCAAAAAGTGAATTATGTGTGCAACTTCAGTAATTTCTAAATGTTGTCTTGTCAATCCATTAATGTTGCATATCTTAGTATACGTGAAGGTTGTCATGTTTAAAAGCAACCACTTTGACTCACTAAGTGTAGGGCCATGACTAGGCTATACACACACTACACACTTACATACAGTCAGCAAACAATACACACATTACATACAACCAGCACCAGGAGGCTGTGAGTCACAACCACTGGAGGTATGGCTAAGGCTGACTAAACAAAGTGACTTAAAGGGACACTATAGTCACCAAACAACTTGAGCTTAATGAAGCAGTGTTTGTGTGTAGATCATGCCTCTGACATCTCACTGCTCAATTCACTGCCATTTGGGAGTTAAATCACTTTTGTTTCTATCCATGCAGCCCTAGCCACACCTCCCCTGGCTGTGACTGGGACAGCCTACATGAAACCAAAATAATTTCCAATAATATGTTAACTTACGTTAAACGTTTTTATCTCCTACTCTGTGATTTGAACTTTAACCCCTTAAAACCGGAGGACGTACAATTACGCCCTCTAATAGGCGGCTCTAAACGCCGCCGGGCGTAATTGTACGCCCTCCGGTTTTTGTTAACTTACCCGGTCGCCGGCGGTCCCACGCCGGCGATCGCGGTGGGGGGGACTCCCAGGGAGCCCCCCGCGGCACATCCGTCCTCGTTGAAGCCCCCCGGCCATGTGAGAGTGGGGTTCTAGCGAGGACCCCACAATCACATGGCCGGGTATAGCTGGCTTCTGTATTGCCGGCAGGGGGGCTGCCTGTAATTACAGGTGGTCCCCCTGCTGGCTGAAAATAAAATAAAAATAAGTTAATGGTGTAAAAAAAAATAATTATATATACTTAGATCATATATATATATATATATATATGATCTAAGTATATATATACACATATACATACACACACGTACACCGTCTAGGTGTATTTTACTATTATATATATAATTATATATATATATTAATATCAAATTACACGTAGACTGATACTGATTAAATATATATATAATTATTGTTATATATATATTTATATATAATATAAAAAAAATAAAAATGTAAATACGTTAAAAAATAAAATTAAAAAAATAATTAAAAATAAATAATTAAAAATATATAGATGTGTGTTATTTCGTTCTAACTGTTTTGTGAAATTAATATATATATATATATATCAAAATACACGTAGAACGAAATAATATATATATCTATATACATAAATATATACGTATATATCACTATATATATACCTATATATAAATAAAAATATTTAAAAAAAATTATATAGATATATACATATATATACACATACGTATATATATACATATATTAATTCTACATATATATTTATGTAATATTTTTACATAATTAGGTATCTTAATTAATTACAATTAGCAGGACCTGCCTGACAACCCATGCCGAAAGTAAAGGGAATTTAATTTGCTAGCACTATATTTAACCCTATAACTTTCCGAGACACCATAAAACCTGTACATGGGGGGTACTGTTCTACTCGGGAGACTTCGCTGAACACAAATAATAGTGTTTCAAAACAGTAAAATGTATTACAACTATGATATCGCCAGTAAAAAAGTGAAGTTTTTTGCATTTTTCACGCACAAACAGCATTACACGGACAATATTATTGCTGTGATACTTTTTACTGTTTTGAAACACAAATATTTGTGTTCAGCGAAGTCTCCCGAGTACAACAGTACCCTCATGTACAGGTTTTATGGTGTTTTCAAAAGTTACAGCGTCAAATATAAGGCTTGCGTTTCATTTTTTTCACATTAAAATTCGCCAGATTGGTTACGGTGCCTTTGAGACCCTATGGTAGCCCAAGAATGAAAATTACCCCTATGATGGCATACCATTTGCAATAGTAGACAACCCAAGGTATTGCAAACAGGGTATGTCCAGTCTTTTTTAGTAGCCACTTAGTCACAAACACTGGCCAAAATTGGCGTTTTTTGCATTTTTCACACACAAACAAATACTAACGCTAACTTTGGCCAGTGTTTGTGACCAAATGGCTACTAAAAAAGACTGGACATACCCCATTTGCAATACCTTGGGTTGTCTACTATTGCAAATGGTATGCCATTATGGGTGTAAATTTCATTCCCGGGCTACTATACAGTCTCAAAGGCAACGTAACCAATCTGGCGAATTTCAATTTCAAATGTAACGTGCTATATTTGACCCTGTAACTTCCCAAAACGCCATAAAACCTGTACATAGGGGGTACTGTCTTACACGTGAGACTTTACTAAATACAAATATGTGTATTTTATTGCAGTAAAATCAAACAGTATTATGACACTGACCTTTAAAATGCAATTTAGAACTAAAAAAATCAAAAAAATCGTATTTTCTCCCATTTTTTTCATATTAAATTATGTTTCATAGCTAAATATTTGATATTAAATGAAAGCCCTGTTTCCCCTGAATAAAATGATATATAATAAGGGTGGGTGCATTTACTATGAAAGAGGTGTATTACGGTTGGACAGACATGTAGCGCAAATGCCAGGTTTTGTTTACATTTTGTTTTGTTCACAATGTGTACATTTGGCTCCGTCCTTAAGGGGTTAATTACATACAGAATGCTCCTTCAGGGTCTAGCAAACTATTAACACAGCAGGAGATAAGACATTCCAATTTTAACAGAATTTGCAATAAAGGAAGTATAAACATTAGATGGCTCTTTGCAGCAAGTGTTTAGGAAGGCTGTGTAAGTCACATGTAGGGAGGTGTACCTAGGGTTGCATAAACAAAGTGATTTAACTCCTAATGGCAGAGAATTGAGCAGTGAGACTGCATGATCTATATAACTGCTTCATTAAGCTAAAGTTGGACTAGTCACTATAGTGTCCTTTTAAGTCCCAAATAGCAGAGAATTGTACAGTGATCCTGCTTGGTGCATGATCTATACACCAAAACCAACTTATTAAACTAAAGTTATTTTGGTGCTTAGAGTGTCCCTTTAAATGTCACTCAATCCTGAACACAGATTATATGTAAACTGCCATATCAGCTTGCAAAGATCTGTATAGGAAGGCAGTAGGCCAAAACTGTACATACTGTACACATACAGAATTTTTTTTTTCATTCTGTTGGCATTACAATCTGCATTGCCGACTTTTATATTTAAAGGGACACTCCAGGCACCCAGACCACTTCTGCCCATTGTAGTGGTATGGGTGCCAACTCCCACTACTCTTAACCCTGCAGGTGTAATTATTGCAGTTTTTTATAAACTGCAATAATTACATTGCAGGGTTAACTCCACCTCTAGTGGCTGTCTACTAGACAGCCACTAGAGGGCACTTCCTGCTTCATAGCAAAGATTTTCTTTGCTAGAGCGTCGCTGGACATCCTCACGCAATGCTTTCCTATGGGGAGACCTAATGCACGTGGGCGGCACTGCCTCAGCCGGCGGGCGGGATCAGTCTCGCCCACCGGCTGACGTAATTACTGGGAGGAGCGACGCTGACCCGAAACCACCGTCTCAGGTAAGTGACCGTCTCAGGTGAGTGACCTGAAGGGGTTTTCACCCCTTCAGCTACCTGGGATGGGAGGTGGGAGGGAGAGGGTACCTGCAGTGCCAGGAAAACGGATTGTTTTCCTGGCACTGGACTTTCCCTTTAAGTTCATTATGAATATGTGTAAAAAAGGATATTTGACCTTTTTATAAAGACTTTTTTTTACCTATCTTTCTATATATAGAAAAACAACTATATCTATTTTTGTCATACTTATTTGTACTACCATTTCAGTATTGCGCACCCTGGGGCTGATTTTAAATGATACATTCTGCAATAAAACAACTGAAGAGATCACTTTTCATAAATATGATTTATTGCATGTGCTAAATAATTACTATCTGCTATTTAAAAAACCTAAAAAGCTAAAAGGTTTCATTGGGAAAAGAAAACCAACCAAGGTATACAATACGTTTCCAAGACACCTTTCTGACTGTGTTGACTTTATCCCATACATCTCTCGTAATAGTTTTTTGTTATCTGCTGTATATTTATGAACTATAATCTAAACCTTTATCTGTACTTGAAAAAAGAAACAATTGTGTTTTTTTTGTGAAACACTGCAGGAACAGAAGAGGTGGGCTTGTGAAACTGTGATATCACATACCCACTAAAGTAACTCGAAAAAGGTATGTTGTAATGGTAGATGGTTGGACAGGGGAATCAGGAATAAAGGAACATTACAATAGATGATTGGACTGAGGAATCAGGAATAAAGCTAAATTACATGTACCATTAACACTACGGCACACTGTAGTGGTTATGGTGGCAGGAGAACCCTGACTCTGACGATTGTAGGGAGTCAGACTGTTTTTGAGCAATTTGACTTCTTACCTGGGGACCATCAGACTCTTCTGCTCTCCTACACTACACTACCAGAAAGCCAGACGATCCTGAGTACTCCTCAGGTAAGCCCAATTGCTTTCAGTCAATGAGCGAGGCCTGTGTTTCAGGGATTGGTTTAAAAAGTATAAAAAAGGTGAAATGCAATCTAAGGTATTACTATATACAGCATCATCATGGCCTTATTTGTTTCATACTAAAGTACATAATCATAGCTGTTTAAACTATGAATCCACAGTAAGATGACAATTAAGGAGTAATTAAATGTAGCATTCCAATTAATCTCTGTTTAATTGTAAAACAAGGCATGTATGATTTATCCATAGCTTAATGATTGCATCATAAAACATATTAAAACACTATATGCATTAAACACAGCTGTAAATACTGTGATAACTATGCAATAAATAAAGATGCTTAGATACAACTATGTAGATAGAACATAACAACATTCCATTCCAACATATTGGCAGGTTTCTAACTGACGGATAGAAAGCTCTATCTACTGGTCACCAGTGGAAGGAACTTTTGATTTGATCCTCTGTAAGCTGATTAAAGGGCCACTATAGGCACCCAGACCACTTCAGCTTAATGAGGTGGTCTGGGTGCCAGGTCCAGCTAGGTTTAACCCTTTTTTCTATAAACATAGCAGTTTCAGAGAAACTGCTATGTTTAGCTATGGGTTAATCCAGCCTCTAGTGGCTGTCTCATTGACAGCTGCTAGAGGGCTTCCGCGCTTCTCACTGTGATTTTCACAATGAGAAGACGCCAGCGTCCATAGGAAAGCATTGATAATGCTTTCCTATGGACTGGCTGAATGCGCGCACGGCTCCTGCCACGCATGCGCATTCAGCCGAAGAGGAGGAGGAGGAGAGCTCCCCGCCCGGCGCTGGAGAAAGAGGTAATTTTAACCCCTTCCTCTCTATCCAGCCCGGCGGGAGGGGGACCTTGAGGGTGGGGACACCCTCAGGGCACTATAGTGCCAGGAAAACGAGTTTGTTTTCCTGGCATTATAGTGGTCCTTTAATACTAATAAAGCATTACTTGTAGAATTACTTGTAATCAGGGGAGGGCTGGCAGCCTTAGGCCTGGGGGGCAAAACCAGTCAAGAGGCCCATTGCACCACCAAATCAGTGCAATGGTGCCCACCTTTTCCTGGATTTATAACGGATATTGATGTTATGCTAATCAGTAGCTCTTTGCCATACCCTCTCCTTCACGGCTCTGACTTTCAATGTTGTCAGAGCGCAGGCTGAGAATCTCTGAGCCTGTGCTCTGACTCACTAACTGAGCGTCGGAACCATGAGGGAGAGGCTATAATCTGACTGCACCTACTGCTGGTGCGCACCAGTGGACCACCAGCGAATCGTTTAAATTGAATAGGCTGGTGTCCCCAACTTGTGAGCTGTGCTGTCCGCCGGGCGCCTCTGTTGTGATGGCACCCTGCGTGACCGCACAGCGTGCACACCCCAATGGCTGGCCCTGCTGACACACACTGATGTTACTACTTAGAAATCCCTCAATATTAATACAGACAGCAGAGTAAACACCAATAAACTGTGGAAACAGATCTGATCCCACCCAAATTTATAAAGATTTGCTTACTGGATTTGTTGTAAGATTAAATCATGCCTCCTCCCCTCTCTCTCCCATGCGCTGCTCTGTAAGCTGGGAGGAAGTGAAGAGTAATCACAATCTCTCAGCACAGTGGCACCTGTGGCTGCATGGGGAACAGCTGTATTTGCCGCCCCCCATGTGACATCACAATGCCCCACCTATATGAGCTGCCATACGAACTAACGCCAGTGCTGCTCACAGTGTGTGTTTACATTAAAAAGCCTGCAGGGACCGGCTATAGATACCAGAACCACTTCATTAAGCTCCAGTCGTTCTGGGGACTATAGTGTCCCTTTAATGTAATGAAAATTATAGATTAGTGTCACTAATAATATACTAGATTGCCTACTTACAACCAAATGAGGATGATGATGGGCTGCAGTTTGGCTCCACTGGTCTGGTGTAGAACAGGATCTCTGGAGGCTGTTTGCAACTGTGGTCACAAAATTCAATGTTCTGGGAGAATTGGAAGCAGCTCCATTTTTGGGAGGGCCCCTTATACAGCTCAAGGTCTGGGCCCCAGGGCCTGGCGGTGAGTATGCCCACAAGGCCCACTCATAAGTCCACTTATATGTTCCACCCACCCATGAGTTCGCTCACAGGGAGTGGAGTGTGTAGGGGATGTGTTATGTGTTATTGTAGAGCAGGGGTTCTCAACGTTAGTCCTCAGGACCCCCTACCAGTCCAGGGTTTAGGGATTACCTGGGTGTGTCTAAGGTGTTTTTTCCCTTTTTCTAAACACCTGAGACACACCCAGGTAATCCCCAAATCCTGGACTGGTAGCGGGTCCTGAGGACTGGGTTGAGAACCCCTGTTGTAGAGGATCTAATATGTGTGCTTATGGTATGTAGTGTATAGGGATACCAGTTTGTGCAGGTGATGCAGTGTGTTTGTGTGTAGTGGAAGCAGTGTGTATTTGTGTATAAGGGATGTATTGTGTGTTTCTGGTTGTGTGTAAGGGATGCATTGTGTGAATCTGTGTTTGTATGCATAAGGGATGCAAGGTGTGTGTCTGTAAGTGTGTGCATTGAGTGTGTGTTAGTGATGCATTGTGTTTGTGTGTATGTAAGAAAAGCAGTGTGTGTGTAAGTATTTGCATTATGTGTTTCTGTGTATGTGTGCAAAGGATGCATTGTCTTTGTGTGTAAGTGTTGCATTGTTTGTGTGTAATGGATGCATTGTGCGTTTCTCTGTGTGTAAGGGAAGCATGTTGTGTTTCTGTGTGTGTAGAGATGCATTGTGTGTGTGTATGTGCGTAGTGTCCTCTCCCCCCTGTGTCCTCCTCACCTCCCTCTCCCTGTGTTCTCCTCACCACCCACCCTCCCTGTGTTCTTCTCAGTCCCCCCTTCTCCTCACTCTTACTCTCCCCCTCCCCCTTGTGTTCTTCTTACTCCACCCTTGTTCTTCTTACCCCCCGTTTTCATACCCCCCTTCTTCTTCTTACTCCCCCTCCTCCACCTTCTGTTACTCCCCCCTCCTT
>OW240913.1:164575565-164601946 GCA_933207985.1 Pelobates cultripes | reverse complement strand
CCCCTCCACTTACTTCTCCCCCCTCCACTTACTTCTCCCACCTCTCCCTTGCCCTCCCCTGTAGCGTGGCCGAGCTGCTTGCTGGTCCGCGGTGCCGGCCGGACTGATAAGAAAGTGCTGAGTGTGCACTTCCTGTCAGTCCGGCCAGTTACAGGAAACAGAAACTCCGCGCGGAACTGGAGTTTCTGTTTCCTGTAACCGGCCGGACTGACAGGAAGTGCACACTCAGCGTGCGCCTTCCTATCAGTCCGGCCGGGCACCGCGGATCAGCGAGCAGCTCGGCCACGCTACAGGGGAGGGCAGGGGAGGAGCAGCCGCAGCCGCCTGAGGCTCTTCACAGAGCGCTCAGGCGGCTGCAGCATTTAAAGGGCCGGCCCTGCAGCGGCCGGTCCCAACAGATTTTAGGGCGGCCTGGGGGGCAATTGCCTCCCTGCCCCCCGGCCCAGCCCGCCCCTGCTTGTAATATGGAAATACTAAGGGCACCAGCAGCTTTGAGTAATTGGATGACAGTTTATTCAATAGCAGAATTGACACTAGGACATTACAGATGCCATTGTTAGCAGCACGGGATTCCCCACCTTTTGTTTTAGGTGACAAAGTCAAGGATCCCGTATACAGCTGGTCTATATACTCATATCACTTTAACTGTGTCAGGAGAGGGTTGACATTGATACGTTATTTTTATTTACTTTTCTGATAAGCATTTATACTCTAATAACTACCCTATTTTTTAATACATGTATTAAAACTTTTACGTGTAAATTTTCATACTACCTTTTTCTGAAAATATTGTAAAGTAGTTACCGATTCTTGTTTTATAATATAATAGCATTGGGGTTTGATGTACTGGCACAAGTTTGTTAGCAATAATTTCCCTCCAAGACCTTGTGTGGGGCAAGAAGAGTGAACCCATTACAGGATATGGTTATTATTTAGGGTTCACTCAGGTCAACCCAAATAATCGGGGTGCTATACTATTGTGATTGTGTTTTTAAATTTAAGCAATTATTAAAAGTATTGTTTCTGAGGTAAATGTATGAGCAGTGGTAAATGAGAACGATAAATAGACCAGAGTATTTGGTTGATTCCAAGTTCCACTTCCAACATATTTACATCCTGTTTTCTTTACATAAAAGGCACTCTTAGTATCACTGTTTGACACGGAACCAAAAGATGGTGCCAGGAGCAATGGGTAGCACCATCTTTTGTTTACGTGTCAAACAGGTTTAAAGCAGTTTGACACAAACCAAAGGTCAACACAGAGTCCATGGCCATCCTTCACTTGGTATATTGCAGTTGTGCAAGTGACGCTTCTGTATGATCAATTCTGTCCATATTTTGATTGCATTTATTGGGTAAGAACTTCAGCTGAGACTTTCAGCCGACGAATGCAATATAGTTTTGAAAAAAATTGATATTGGTAATATAATAAATAACTTTCACATGTTGCTAGAAACATGTGAATAAGGGACACGGTTATGGATTTCACTCGAAATGGCTTGATTTTCAGAGATGACATCCGGTGAATAGTGAGAACATAATCACTACATAAGGTTTTAGTGATTAATGATGCTTAGAGTATACCTTTAGAGAGAGAGATTGTCTTATTTATGTTTATAGAAAGAACATGATTAGAGAAATTTGAATATATGTGTAAATATTAAAATCCATAGGTTTTTTATTTCTGCGTTGCTTTAAAATATCTGTATTTTTGTTTTTAGCAAAGAGAGGATTGCCGTTAACATTATCCCAAATCTGTGTATTCTTACTGACCGATGTCTTGCATTTGAACTGCTTTTTTATGCAATGTTCATTAACTGCTTTTTCTAAAATGAGAATCTACTTTGCCTACCTTTACAAAACCAATTGGAATTGCCTCAGTGAACCTTTACATAAAACAGCTTTATAAGATGTTTTTCTTTTCTTCATTTGTGTTTCAAGACAGTGAGATAAAGCAAGGAATCTCTCAATTATATGTTTTGCTTTGTTCAATTTATACTACTCATCAACCCAATACTCTATCAGTGCCGTGTAATCTTCTAATCCTGAAATAATCCTTTCATCTCACAAGACTCTGGGTTGTACTTGGTATGCAATCTTCCTTCTCTGATAAGAGACAAATACCAAGCATACTGTAAGTAAATACAACATTGATAATAAATGGAATTTACAGACTGAAACTACCAGAGTAATCAAGTCTATTATTAATAAGGAGGAGGATTGTATTGTTATGTCTTTTCCCTTTTTTCTATCTCTCTGAGACTGCATAGAAGAATTCATACACCATTTGCTATCTTTAAATCAGGGATCAGCAACCTTTTACCATATGAGGGCCGGCTTTCATATCTCTGTATGGATGAAGGGCCGTATACACTTATATATCTAACCCCTTAAGGACAGGCCTGTTTTGGCCATGTTGTACGTTAAGGACCAGAGCGGTTTTAACACTTTTGTGGTGCTTGTGTTTAGCTGTAATTTTCCCCTCTCTCATTTATGGTTCCCATACAAGTTATATATTGGGTTTTTTTTCAGGACAAAAAGGGTTTTCTTTACATACCATTATTTGTATCATGTCATATATTTTACTTTAAAAAAAAATAATAATAAAATATGGTGAAAAATAAAAAAAAAAAACATATTTTTGGACTCTTACTTGAAAAATCTTTTACTTATCTACAAAAGCTAATGAAAAAAACTGATAAATAGATTCAACATTTTGTCCTGAGTTTAAAAACACCCAGTGTTTACATGCTTTTTTGCAAGTTATGGGGCTATAAGTACAAGTATGAAATTTATAAAGATATATAGATTTTAAATTTATCAATAGTGACATTGAAACACTGTTATCTGTCATAAATCTATTTTAAAAAAAACACCCCACAAGTACATATTTTTTTTCTTTCCATTTGGTTATGATACATTTGAAGGTGCTCCTGGGGATCATCAAAGATTTGGATATTTTTTTTTATAACCTAACCCTGACTTGTACTTCTCAACAACATTGTCCCTTACTTGTTTGGAAAGTTCCTTGGTCTTCATGTTTGGTTAGTGGTGCCTCTTGCTTAGGTGTTGCAGCCTCAAGGGCCTTTCAAACAAAGGTGTGTATATGTAATGACAGATCATGTGACACTTAGATTGCACATGGGTGGACATCATTTCACTAATTATTTGACAAGGTAATTGGTTGCACCAGAGGTTTTTAAGGGCTTCATAACAAAGGGGGTGAATACATATGCAAATGCCAATTTTCTGATTTCTATTTCTAAAAAACAGTTTTATGTATATATTTTTCTCATTTCACTTCACCAGCTTAGACTATTGTGTTCTGATCCATCACATAAAATTCAGATTAATAAAACATTGAACTTAAGGCTGCAATCTAACAAAATAGGTAAAAAGTCAAGGGGGGTGAATACTTTTGCAGGGAAATGTAAGTCACTGTGCCACATTAGTGTTTTGTGTGTGTGTGTGTGTGTGTGTGTATATATACATTATATATATATATATATATATATATATATATATATATATATATAAACACACACTACCATGGCACAATGACTTAGGACTCAAATGCATTATTTTGCCTTAGATGTTATAAATAAATAAATATATATATATAAAATCCCCTGCACTCACGCTTTGACTGCTTCAATGCCAGGTGCATAAACCAGAGCTCCAAAGGACACAATATCCAAAAAGAATGGTTGCTCACAGGTCTTTTAAAAAAAACAAAAAATTATTTGATTGAGTTAAAAATAGCGACCAATGTTTCAGTCCCCGTTTGGGACTTTTTCCATGGTCAAAATAACAGAATATATATATAATCTATGTTTATGAATTAGAAGTATTCAATCTGGGCTAGTAAAACATAGCCATATTTAAAATGTTATAAAGGGATATTTAATATTATTAATGATGGGTATATATAAATATATATTCTTTTTTTAATTATAAATGTTGGTCCCTTCAGGGTAAAAAAAATACAATTATACAGTATATAATATACAATATATAATAAGCATACTCACATGCAGGCACAGACAATCTCACTAACACAAGCACACAAGTTCACTTGAACACAGGCTCACAGACAAACAATTTCACCGACACACACAAGATCATTGACAAACACAGACAAGCTTAATGGTGCACACATACTTAGTACAGACAAACTTTCTGACACACACACAAGCTTACAACAGACAAACTCATTGGTATACACACACAAGCTTACTACAGACAAGCTTACTGTCATACACATGCTCATTACAGACAAGCTCACTAACATACATAACCATGCTCACTAAGACAAGCTCACTGACACACATATGCTCACTACAGACAAGCTCACTGACATACATATGCATGCTCACTACAGACAAGCTCACTGACAAACACATACAAGCTTACCACAGAAAAGCTCAATGACATACATACACATGCTCACTAGAGACAAGCTCACTAACATACACATACAAGCTCACTACAGACAAGCTCACTAACACACATATTCTCACTACAGAAAAGCTTACTGACACACACATGTTCACAACAGCAGACACACACACAAACATACACACACAAGATGACTCTCACTCACTAGCTGCAGTGTATTTTGAGCCTACCTGCCACTGCAGGCTGCCGCTGTGGAAGCCTTGAGAGGTGAAGACTCCATTTCCTGGCCTCTTTCTGCCGACGAGGTCAGCAGATTGAGGCTGGGGATGGAGCTTGAGCGCCAGAGTGCTCCCTGCATTGCTACCACCGGCCACCGAAGCCTCAATGCGGCCAACCATCACCCGTTACTTCCCTTCATAATTCTGAGGGGGAAATTATTTAATTGATATTAGTTATAGGTATTGGGGCTTTCTCCCCAACCCAAAATGCTACGACCCACTGGGAAGTTTCCTGGTATCCCGGTGGACCAGTCCGGCCCTGATATCACCTCTCTCCATGTACTTTTCTCGTCCTATCAGTCTCTCCCTTTTCTAACAGCATTACCCTCTTTTACTGGTAGAGTTTATTTTCTCCCTTCTTTAACAGTGTTGTCCATTTTTAGCAGTGTCTACATTCTCTCCCAGCACCAGCCTTCACTACCACTTTAATCTGATCTACACAGACATTCAGGCTCACACACAGTAATATAGACACAGAAAATCATACAGAAAAACAAACACACTCATAGAGACACATACACTCATAAAGACACACACTCATACTGACACAGTCATAAAAACACACATACACACACTAATACAGGCATATACAAACACTGAAATTAAGTAGGGGGACTCAAACCCATGGGAGATAGCACAGCTTAGTGGACTAGTATGAGTGTAGGGATGGATGATCTGTGATTGGCTGATTGTGTGGGAGTGTTAGTATGTTAGGAGTGGGTGGTGACTAGTTAGCCTACCTCAGTTCCACTTGGGGTCTGGGCCAGCAACAGTTTCCTGATTCAGCTTCCCTTGTTGCTGGGCCTGTGTAGATTTCGGCTTGTGGGCATGGTGATTGAGGTGATCCTGGCGGCCATTAGGGCTGAGGCAGTAGTGGACAGTGGACAGTGGCCAGCTACTTTGCAAGCAGTTTGCCTGCTTACTGGTTGAGCAACTGACTGCCAGTGTGGTCCCCCCCAGCAGTCCGGCTCCCACAGTTTCTCCTCTCAGGGTGGCTGTGCTAGTTCAGGATGGCGCTCCCAACCTCCAGCTTGTCTGAGCCCTGGTTCCTCTTCTTAGGCCTGATATAGGAGCCGGAAACTGGACCCAAGGCTACAACAGATCCACGTGCTGGAGCCACTTGGCGCGTGACCTGCACCTGTTCCTGCCTCCTCCACTGCCCCTCATGTCCAGGCAGCAGCATCAAGCACGGACCACACTCCTCCATGATCCCATGGTCGGGATGCATCTCGGAGGCCTGTTCGGGCTCCATGTGGGGGTAGAGCCAATGCTTCTTCCCCAAGGCCTGCAGTCAGGTGTTGGCCCTGGCAGGAAATGTGGGGAGGGTAGCTCCCACTGTTGTTGGGGGTGGGGTCCCCTCGGGCTCCTTCTGTGTCATCTGGGATTGAGAAGTTGTGTAGGAGGATCTTTTCCTTTGCTCCTTCTGTCCCTTTCTCCCCTTCTGTCCCACCTCCCATCCTGTACTCTTGTCCAAGACTTTTGGGAATTTGGTCCAGGCATTCTCCATCCTGGCAAGTGTTAGTGGGGAGAGGCTCACTAAAAGTGCTCTGCGTTATTCTGTTATCAGGACAGCATTTGGAATGCGTACTTATGGTTTCCTGGGTTGGTTGAGGTATGACGAGCAGTTCGTCAATGGCTCGTGGTCCACCCCTCCATTTTGTGGGACCAGATGGGTATTGGCCTCTGGCTCTCAACTATGACTCAACCTCATCGGCCTTTCATTGGCAACCATGCTGTTCAGCAACTGTCACTGTAAGTGGGGTGCCTCATGTCGTTTTAGGCTGGAGTGCTCCGGATGTGGGGGTGCCTGCCCCATCATGCAATGTTTTAAGCGTGTAAGCCTTGGTAAAAGCCTTGGTAAAAGGGGGACTTGGGAGCTAAGGATGATGATGTTGGTGGTCATAGGTGTGGTGTGCCTCAGCACTCAGCATGTATAAGGTGAGACATGCATCTTGTCAATAATAAGAGTCTAGTTATTACACAGATTGTTCGCCTCTTTTAGAGAGTTGGGAGGCAAAAGACATTTGATTTTATATAACATTTTCATGTAAATTAACCCCCCATTGTATGTTTAGTACATGTCTAGGAATAGGCAAGTCAGCGTTCCCACCGGTCATGCGAATAACTATGAAAAACAATGAAACATAAAAACAGCTAGTGGGTTGTTTGGGAGTTTGCTGTATGTAGGTCTCTATGTGGTGTGTGCATGATACGGTGTGGGTTCCTATGGTTCCGCCAGGTTGTGCTGACCGTGTGTCTGCAAAGGTTTTGCCAGAGGTCACCATCTTATGATGCAAGTGCTGCTATCTGTTGTACCAGTGTGTGAGTTATTCCGTTGTACAGAAGGCAGCAAATCCCTCTGCTTTAGTTCTGCATGTGGATATGTGCCGTAGGGATGGGGGATAGTGTTTGGTGCCTCTGGTTCTCGTGTTTACCCCTAACCTATGGGGGCAGCAGGGAGGTGGGGGGGGGGGGGGTGGGAAGGTATGTGTTAGGTGACATGCATTGTCAAAACTGCAGATAACTATTAAACTGATTTTAAATTTGAGCTACTGTCCATTCTGTTGTGGTTTTCTCCGTGTCATCATCTTTTAGTTAAGTGAACAAGGTTGGTGCACCCTAGATGGCACGAAAGGTGTTACATTTGCGACGTCCCACCGGTGGGTGATCGGGTGTCGTGCAGGTCTTCCACGTCCCTCTCGAGGCCAAGTGCTGTGAGGGTGAGGAAGTTAGGGGCGTCCGATGGTGATGCTGCTGTGTGCATCTTCCCGTCCTTGAGGACTAGTAGCGTGCGTGACGCGGACCAGCGGTAAGCCACCCCAGCCGCTTGTAGTTTCCCAGTTATAGGTTGCATGGCCTTTCTCCATAATAAAGCGGATCGGGTGACATCTTGGGGGAAAGTGAGGTGGTGATTCTCAAAGTCCATGGGGCTTTGTCTTGGACACTGAGAAGCACGCAAGCGCCTCTAGCGGCTGTCAACGAGACAGCCACTAGAGGAAATAGGGGAAGGCTTAACCCATTCATAAACATAGCAGTTTCTCTGAAACTGCTATGTTTATGAAAAAATGGGTTAACCCTAGAAGGACCAGGCACCCAGACAACTTCATTAAGCTGAAGTGGTCTGGGTGCCTAGAGTGGTCCTTTAATGTCCAAAATAATTGGGCAATAATCAGACCAGGAAGTATCTGTAATTACTATTTTCTTGGTACTCCGTAGTAACTGTAAATCTCCCATAATTAAATCTATTTTTTAATAGGATAAGTGTGTTTTTGAAAAGCATGTATAGTCTTTTCCCTTGGGATTAAAAATTCTCCAGATATCATATACAGAGTATTGTTTCATTAGTGTTTGTAATCTAGATGGTTTCTTTATATTTTTTATCTTGGTACTATTTCTCCCCTGTGTAGTGCTATATCTTCTTCTATTTCTGGGACACAGTTACAATCTCCCATTATTAATAAAATCCCTTGTCTTAAAGATTAACCTTTTTTAATAGACTAGCTATACATTTTTACAGAGATTTATTCGGAGCATGTACATTTACAATGGTATAAATTATATTATTTATAGCACAAATTAATATAATAAAAAGTCCATCTTTATCCAATTCTTGATATTTTATTTTCAATACTAAGTTGTTTGAGAATAATAAAGCTACACCTCATTTTTTTTTTCCAATTACAGTTGGGAATTTATTTAATTTTAAAAGAACCTTATCTTTCAATGGATTTCTTGTATTGCAAATATATTTATATTTTCTTTCTTCAAAAAGTTTAAAATAATTGATTTTTTAGTTGAATAATTTATCCTCAGCGCATTAAGTGAGGCAATTCTAATCCTTTCCTGCTCTGTTTGTTTAATGCTACCACCCTACCGTCTCTCTTTAGTATCTCAGGTATACTGAACTTATAACATAAAAACTTTCTCCAGCAAACTGGAGAAAGATAACACTTACAACTATACAATTGTACTCATAAGGGAAATATCCCAATCCTATATTTCCGTTACATTGAACTTTGGTCATCTATGACTTTGTTAGATAGAGTGCGTGATTGCACACTTGCTAGCTGGAGCAGAAGCCTTCAATTCACTAAATACATCAAGAAATGAGAGCGGGGGAAGGGAGAGAGAGAGGGAGAGGGAGAGATCGAACCCGATACCCTGATAACCTCTCCCCCTGTTCACTTATATTTTTCAATGTGTAGTACAGCAACAATTATAGTAGATTACCATGTTTTATACAGCATGGGCTCTTAGTCCATTATGCTTCCCCCACCATTTAGTTTCCCGCCGAACTTGCACCGTATTGATGACATGTTGCAGCTTGTGGCTCCTGACCTTCAGCTCTTGTCCGTGGCACGTAGGTACGCTCTGTGCTTCTCTACATCATCACTCCACACCCCGTATGTCACATTTTGACTTCCTGATATTATTTTTAAATCTTTGCCCCTCTAATTTAACCCCTTAAATCCGGAGGGCGTACTATTACGCCCTGCAGGAGCCGGCTCTAAACGCCGGCGGGCGTAATAGTACGCCCTCACTTTAATGGCCGCCCACGTGGCCGGCGCTATTCGCCCGCTGCAGATCGCGGTCGGGGGGATGCCCGGCCCCCCAGGCAACCCCCCCTGTGGCCGGTGACCGCGATCTGCAGTCACTGATCGCAGTGACAGGCTGTCACTGCGATCAGTTTTTAACGTGTGTCAGCCGATTTCAAATCGGCTGACACACGTGGCCAGCGGCTTTCTGCAATGCAGATCGCGGTCGGGGGACTTACCTGGCCCCCCAGGCAGTCCCCCTGGGGTCAGTGACCGCGATCTGCACTGTCTGAGATCGCAGTGACAGGCTGTCACTGCGATCTCAGAGCTCTCTGATCGCAGTGACAGCCTATTGGCTGACACATGTAACTGGCACAAAGATCCCCCTGCAGATTGGAAGGGGGGGAGTGCTTGTACCACCCAGGCACTCCCCCCTGTGGCCAATTACCCAATCTGCAGGAGGTGATCACAGTGACAGGCAGTCACTGTGATCACTGATCCTGTGTGTCAGCCAGTGATGTAAAATCACTGGCTGACACTGTCTCTGCCCCCTGTCCTGTAAAAAAAATAAAATATTAGTAAAAAAAAAAAAAAATTACAGTTAAATATAAAATATACTTAGATCATATATATATTATATATATATATGATCTAAGTATATATATACACATACACACACATTTACACATACACGAAGTGTATTTAAATATTAATATATATAATTATTTATATATATATTACTATCAAATTACACGTAGACTAATACTGATTAAATATATATATATAATTATTGTTATATATATATATTTATATATAATATAAAAAAATGTAAATACGTAAAAAAAATAAAATTACAAAAAATAATTAAAAATAAATAATAAAAAATTATATAGATGTTTGTTATTTCGTTCTAACTGTATTGTGATATTAATATATATATATTTATATCAAAATACACGTAGAACGAAATAATATATATATATCTATATACATAAATATATACATATATATCACTAAATATATACACCTATATATAAATACAAATATTTAAAAAAATTATATATATATATGTATATATACACATATGTATATATATACATATATTAATTCTACACATATATTTATGTAATATTTTTACATAATTAGGTATCCTAATTAATTACAATTAGCGGGACCTGCCTGACAACCCATGCCGAAAGTATAGGGAATTTAATTTGTTAGCACTATATTTAACCCTATAACTTTCCAAGACACCATAAAACCTGTAAATTGGGGGTACTGTTTTACTCGGGAGACTTCGCTGAACACAAATATTAGTGTTTCAAAACAGTAAAATGTATTACAACAATGATATCGCCAGTAAAAGTGAAGTTTTTTGTATTTTTCACGCACAAACAGCACTTACACGGATGATATTATTGCTGCAATACTTTTTACTGTTTTGAAACACAAATATTTGTGTTCAGCGAAGTCTCCCGAGTACAACAGTACCCCTCATGTACAGGTTTTATGGTGTTTTCAAAAGTTACAGCATCAAATATAAGGTTTGTGTTTCATTTTTTTCACATTAAAATTCGCCAGATTGGTTACGGTGCCTTTGAGACCCTATGGTAGCCCAAGAATGAAAATTACCCCTATGATGGAACCATCAATGGATATATTGCAAACCAAGCATCACTGGCTATTTTTTGCATTTTTCCTGCTGCCAGTCTATTACATTGTCTGCTACTACAAATGGTATATTAAGTCATACAGTAAAATAATTGGCGACCCGTGCTAAATCTTCCTTTCCTCAGTGAGACTGAATTATGAGGTTAGGACTTAAAATGTCTATCATATATTTTTTTATATTTTATGTACTCCCTGTTTCCCTGAATGGGTCTTTATACGCTCCATTAGTTGTATACATTTTGACTTCCATGTTACATTTAAATCTTTGCCCCTCTAATTTAATACTATGTCCTCTTGTTGTGGTATTTCTTTCTTCTTTTAAATATAGTGTCTTCCTTTACTGTGTTGATTCCCTTTATGTTTTTAAATGTGTCTATCATATCCCCCCTGTCTTGTCTTTCCTCCAAGCCATACATGTTAAGTTCCTTTAACCTTTCTTTGTAGTTTTATCCTGCAATCCATGAACTAGTTTAGTAGTCAATCTCTGAACTCTCTTTAAAGTATCAATAGCCTTCTGGAGATACGGTCTCCAGTTCTCCTTACAATACTCCAAGTGAGGTCTCACCAGTGTTCTGTACAACGACATGAGCACTTCTCTCTTTCTACTGCTAATACTTCTTCCTATACAACCAAGCATCCTGCTAGCATTTCCTGCTGCTCTATTACATTGTCTGCCTACTTTAAAGTCATCTAAAATAATTACCCGTAAATCCCTTTCCTCAGATGTTGAGGTTAGGACTCTATCATATATTCTGTACTCTGCCCTTGGGTTTATACGTCCAAGTTGCATTATCTTGCACTTATCCACATTAAATGTCAGCTGCCACAACGCTGACCATTTTTCTAGTTTATCTAAATCATTTGCCATTTGGCTTATCCCTCCTGGAACATCAACCCTGTTACATATCTTCGTATCATCAGCAAAAAGACATACCTTACCATCAAGACCTTCTGCAATATCACTAATAAAAATATTAAAGAGAATGGGTCCAAGTACAGATCCTTGAGGTACCCCACTGGTGACAAGACCATGCTTTGAATATACTCCATTGACTGCAACCCTCTGTTGCCTGTCATTTAGCCACTGACTAACCCATTCAACAATATTGGAATCCAAACGTAAAGATTGCAGTTTATTGATAAGTCAAAAGCCTTACTGAAATCTAGGTAAGCAATGTCTACTGCACCACTCTGATCTATTATTTTAGTTACCCACTCAAAAAATCAATAAGATTAGTTTGGCATGATCTTCCTGAAGTCACTCCAGCTAAGACGGTTTGACTTCTTAAATTTGAGTACGCCAGGGCACTCCGAATACCATAACCACTACAATGTGCTGTAGTGGTTATGGTGCTTAGACGGTACCTTTAAATATGTGTTTGAGAAGTCAATTGGTGTGTATGTTTGCACATGTGTGTATGATACTAAGCATGTAGGAACCCAAAATGTTTCCATGGATGGGGACTTCCACTCCTCTTATAGTTGTCTAGGTAACTAAAGATAATCTAAAGTATCAATTGCTATATTTTCCATTATACAACAGTAATATGACTTAATTCTGATGCAAATGTATCAGTGTGTGGTCATGTTTAATCAGTGTAATGGATTGGACATTTTAAAAGGCAAATAATGTCACCTCGTGTTTCCTGTAACTGATTTCCTTCTTAACTTGACAGTCACTGTTATATTTATATTGCACAATAAGTGCCTTTGAAAGTTGTGGCCTGTTCATGTTTCAACTTGAATTAAACTGCAGACACTGAATCTGAAAATAGTAATTTTGTTAACACTGCAAAAAGCTTACAGTCTGCATCAACATATATAGTTATATATTGAATATGAAAAGTGAATTGGAAAGTTCACTATGTTTTATTTAATAATATTTTATCTTTCTGACATTTAACAAAGTCTGTATATATTTCTTAAATCACAATTTCTTATTTCGAACATGTCTAACGTTTATTGAAATTCATTCTCAGCAGATTTTTTTAAAGTATATATGTCTTATGACCTAGAACTATCCATAGAAAATGGGAGTTAAACAACAATTTTGAGACTGCAACTGTCCTGGCATAATTAACCCCTTAAATAACCCCTTAATTAACCACAATTGTACACAATCTAATCAAAACAAAACCTTGAATTTGCGCTACAAGTCTGTTCAACCATAATGTACCTTTCATATTAAGTACACCCACACTTTTTATATACCATTTTGTTCAGAAGAAACAGGGCTTTTATATAACCAGTCTTTTTTAGTAGCCACTTAGACATAAATACTGGCCAAATTTGGCATTCATTTTTGTTCTTTCCCTTTTTCACAAATAATGTGCCCTTTCACAAAAGATATAACCTGTATGACAGGCGCATAGTCGCCATATGGGCAGGTGGAATTCCCCCCAAAACTTACCACAAAAACACACTGACACTGATGTATGGGTCAATATGTCCACAGCTTTATTAATATTGATAACAATAAATTAAAGTCATTGCCCAGCCCCCATCCCGCCATATGACATCATATGTCCCCAAAATAAAAGGCAATGACTCATTATTTCTGTAAGCATAAATAACATCAACAACCATAATAACAAACATCATCAACATAATATAAGTGCCAAACTTTGTTAAATAACCACAGTAGGGGCATACCCGGATACCCCTACCACACACCAGGTTCTGAGCCACCACTGAGCTCGAAACCTATCAAGGTTTATAACGAACAATTTAACCAAGTTCTTCACCAGCAGCCTAACTGCCCTATTCTATTTACACTACCCAAGAGCCTGTTTGTCCCCTAACTTTTCTCTCTCTACAGCTCCAGATCCCCTGCTGTAACCCCCGCCTGACGGAAAATTACTGTCCCATTAGGAACACATCCCAGACCTCCAAGTCAGCCTTAGGTAACCCTAACAAAGTAAAAAGGCTAACAGATCCCGACCGTGGCCCTGGCCAGACTTCCACTAAAAACCCTCCCCATTGGCACCACCCTGCAAGCAAAATTCAACTTGCCCATGAGCGATTGGAGCTGCCACAGCGTTACCTTACGTGCCCACAACCCCACCAGCTTATCCTGGGGAAGATGACATTCCCCTTTTCGAGAGTGTATCTCGATACCCAGGAAACTCAGGCAGTTGGTTGGGCCTTCCGTCTTGGACCCCGCTAGGGGGACCCCAAACCTGTCAGCCACCCACTCGATGGTCCGCAGCAGGTGGAAACAGCGCTGAGAGTCAGCGGGCCCCACACACAAAAATTCATCCAAGTAGTGGGCCACCGACTGACACCCCGCCTCCGTCTTCACCACCCACTCTAAGAATGTGCTAAACTTCTCAAAGTATGCTCACGAAATCGAGCAACCCATCGGGCGGCACAGGTTGACGAAATACGAGCCATCGAAACCACAACCCAAAAGGTGGGGACAGTCCAGGTGTACTGGCAGGAGGTGACCACATCCACCTTTGCCATGAGGGCCCCAGGCCCCGCCTCCCGAACCAGCTCCACCGCTTGGTCGAATGATGCGTAGGAGACAAAGCACAGGTCCCCATTGATATTGTCCTTCACGACTCCCCTTTCGGATGGGAGAGGTGATGAATCAAACAAAACTTCCCTGCTTACTTCTTAGGGACGACCCCAAGCAGGGAAATCAGCAAATTGGGCAAGGGGAGGGCTGCAAATGGGCCTGCCATCCTGCCCAGCTGTACTTCCTTACCCAGTTTCTCCTGCACCACCTCCGGGAAGTCAAAAACAGACTTCAAGTTAAGCACACTATCCGACCCCCCCCTTTCTAGAAAAGGGATGTAAAACCCCTCCCCAAAGCCTGTGCGCAACAATGCCACATCCGCCTTGTTACCGTATTGGCTTAGCCAAGGTAGCATCACGTCGAGCCTCACCGGCGTTGCTCCCCGTGGTTACGGGAACAGCCCTGCCGGAACCCGCGTCGGAGGACGTCCCAGACTTACCTTGCTTAAAGCATCTATTGAGGCCATGGGCTCCTCCGCAGCCCAAGCACTTATGCTTAAACCTGCACCCAGTGCCCTACTTGCACTGTCCCTCATTGAAGAGCCAGCAAACACCTCGCTTGAATGTGGCAGACGAAGAGGACTGACTTCCATCGCTGTCCTCCAACTGAAAGGGTGTTGTCTTCTGCGCCATCATAAGCTTCATCCATAACGGCAGGTCCATTTGGTCCCATCGCATCACAGGGTTCGCCATGAGTCGCTGTTGGAATTGCTTGTCATATTTCCACCACGCCAGGCCGCCGTACGTACGGTAGGCCTCCAACACCACATCCAGGTAGCAGAATAACGAGGAACACCGACCTGGTGACTTTTCCCCAATAACACTGACTAAGATGCAGAAAGCACACAGCCAGTTCCCGAAGGACTCTTTCGATACCGTTTACGTTTCTCCTCCTTCTTTGTGTCCTTCTTGTCCTCCTCCTTGAGGTCAAAATAGTCCTCCAGCAGCAAGAGTGAAAAGATTTAGCAGAACTTACTTTTCCATATTTTCTACTTCACCTCCAGCTTCAAATGCACCCACAATGGGCCCGCAAAGGATACGAACGCATGCTGCCGCGTGGAATCAGGAATGCTGCGGGACAGTTCCACCCTCTCAATACCAAATTCCGAGGCTACCACAGTCGTCTCCGCTGCCTCTACCTTTGCTTCCATCATCGCCCCAGCACCGACTCGGAATGCCACCGGAGCTCCCCGACCTGACACTCTGGAACCCGGAGCCCACACCTTTGCTACATCCCCCTTAATAGACCCATCCTGGCCCCAAGAGTCAATTAAAGATTGTAATGATTCAATAAAACCGTGTGAGTGCTCTGTAGTGTCCAACTCACCAACCAAGCCCATAGCCGAAGCAGGTCCATGGGCTGCGTTACGAGATCCAACGGGACCAGGGCTGACCACCCATGCATACACTCCGCCAAACGGGGAATCCACCCGATGCCTTGATCGTCGCTAAGGAGATCGGCTCCGTGACCTGCAATGAGAAGAGACATTCCTGGACAGGGTGCACCATTCACCAGACACCTCCCTGCCGTAACCTTGGGATCGCCTGCCGGGTCGCGAGGCATCCTACCCTCTCTCCTGGCCACCCCAGCCGCTGCGGACACCTGAGGCCCCACTGACTCCACCCCTGGGGCTGCAACTCCAGACCGGATACTTATGGAAACTATTGCAGGACTCTGACCCTGAACTTACCAAACGGCCCCTGCAAGATTTAGCAGCGTCTGACCGGTGTCCGGACCTTAAGCGGGAATCACATGGGGCACTGCTGCCAACCGACCCCGGGCTGTCTACCTCAGAGCTCGCCCAGCTCCCCCTCTTGCTCCTGGATCTGCTTGGGGGCCGCAATTCCCTGGGCAAGCCCGCCTTCTTCTGAGACTCGCGTCTACCACGCCGTTCACACCTCCCATGCCGTACCTCCTTGCTCCCCAAAGTGCGACCAGCCTTGCCCACCTGCCTTGCCAGGGACCCTTTGTTGCCACCCTGTACCTCCAAACTGTGGCCTGCCAAGTGGACATACATACACAGATACACACACACACTGACATACAGACACACACACTGTTGTACATACATACTCACATACTGACACACAGATACATACTGACAAACAGACATACATACAAACTGACATACAGACA
Source organism: Pelobates cultripes (assembly GCA_933207985.1). Taxonomy (NCBI): domain Eukaryota; kingdom Metazoa; phylum Chordata; class Amphibia; order Anura; family Pelobatidae; genus Pelobates; species Pelobates cultripes. Next base: position 164,585,408 of record OW240913.1, on the reverse strand, counting down.
TACATACACATAAATATATACTGACATATATACATAATGGCATACATACACATACATACTGATATACATACATGCATACACACACAGACACACACACAGATATATACATAAACAGATACACACAGACATACTGACATACACACAGAGACATACATGCATACTGACATGCATACTGACATACATACTTGCAGACACACACACAGACATACATACATACTGACATACATACACACACATACATACATACTGACATACACACACAGACATACATACTGACATATACACACACACAGACATACACACATACATACATACTGACACACACACAGACATACACACTGACATACACACACACGAACATACATTTTATTTATACACACACACGAACATACACACTGACATACACTGACATACACATACACACAGACATACATACATACATGCAGCATACACACGAACATACACACACACACACACACACACACACACACACACACACACACACACACACACACACACACACACACAGACAGACATACACACAGACATACATACTGACATACACACACATACTGACATCCACACAGACATACATACTGACATCCACACACATACTGACATCCACACAGACATACATACTGACATCCACACAGACATCCACACACACACAGATATACATACTGACATACACACACAAACATACATACTGACATACACACAGACAGACATACACACAGACATACATACTGACATACACACAAACACAGACATACATACATACTGACATACACAGTACACACACAGACACACACACACACAGACAGACATACACACAGACATACACACACACAGACATACATACTGGCATACACACAGACATACATACATACTGACATACACACACACATACACACAGACATACATACTGACATACACACACAGACATACATACTGACATACACACAGACATATACACACACACATACATACACACAGACATACATACTGACATACACACAGACATATACACACACACACACACACACATACACACAGACATACATACTGACATATACACACGCACACAGACATACACACACACAGACATACACACACACATACACACACACACAGACAGACATACATACTGACATACACACACACACAGACATACACACACACACAGACAGACATACAGACATACTTGCAGACACACACACCTCATTTATCAGCCACCCTCCTCTTACCTTTAAGTTGCAGGAGGGTGGCTGGGGATGATGGGAGCGGATGCCTCTGGTGTCCCTCTCCTCCGCTCTCCCCCCACGCGGAGTAAGCTGGGAGGAAGTGACCGGCCGTCACTTCCTCCCAGCAGCCCTTGCGGTGTTTAGCCACAATTTTTTTTTTAAAGGGGCCCGGTCGCGCAATCACCCGGCGCAGCGCTGACCAGGCCCCTGAAGATACAGGGCCCATCGGGTGGCCCTAAATTCTTGGGCCACCTGATGGGCCACAGTGCAGATGCACCTGCGGCAGTTTCGCTGCTCCACGTGGGGCCCGGGCGGCTGGGCCCCCCAGGGCCGCCGGGCCCGTGACAACCATCACCAACAATGGTAATAAGGAAAGATCTGGCAATCCTTAAGTAGGGAAATCAAGCCCCTCCCATAACTACAGGCCCAGCCTTCCATTTGTGTTCAGGGCATAGAAGCCATAATGACAGTATATAACTTATACCCCATAACCAAATAGAAAATATGAACAGTTGGTTGTGGTGTGCCGAAACCGTGGATGAGGTAGACCTGTAATAAAAGAGGGCAAAAAGTACCATACAAGATTTATTTCAGCCTACAATTTGAAAATCATATAGCACATCTGGTATATGCAGGGGAATTCCACCGTCCCAATGTCTTGATAATATGTACCAGTATGTTCCTACTGGAAGCAGTGGGGGCAGCTCCAATGCAGAAGGAGTGTCCTAAGTAGTGGGATAATTATATCGTCTGATAATTAGACAAACTACCAAACCGTATGTTGGTATGGAAGTTAATGAAAGATTTTACGAAAGGCATACGAAATAGAGGTAAGTATGAGAATAGAGTTGGCCTGTCATGACGCTGTGCACCCGCGAAGGTCAACCAACTCACTGTTATTGCAGCTTTAAGACAGTTAGCGGTAGAGACCGGAGGAGAGTGTAAGTATCCCGGAGGCCTTGGACGGCTGAAAAGACTCGAACCAGGAACGGGTAGACACTCTAAGAGCAGGTAATGTATCCACCCGGAAACGTAAGCAAAATGGCGATCTGCTGTAGCCGGAATTCCAGGTATGCAAAACGCCAGACCAACAACGGTTATGAGGAGAGGTCTAACGATCCTTAAGTAGGGAAATCAAGCCCCTCCCACAACTACAGGCCAAGCCATATATATATATATATATATATATATATATATAGTGTTCAAGTAGCGATTGTAGCCGTATTTGTCCAATAAAAAGGTATTACAAGATACGAATTATCTGTTTTTTTACACACATATATGTATATAAATGTACTCACACACATATGTACACATTTTATAACTACCCCCTACTTTTGTCCCTGGCCCCTCATGTGCCCCCCCAAATATAAATCCTGGGTAGGGCGGTTCGCAGTCCAGTATGTGTCTGGATAGGGCAGTTGTGTGTGTGGGTGGTGTTAAGATAGGGACTGTAGTGTATGTGTAGTGTATTTGTGGATAGGGATTATGTTGTGTGTATGTGTACAGGTAACTAGGGATTGTGGTGTGTGTATATAGGAACTCTAGTGCACGGGAGGATAAGGGGTATATTGTGAGAGGGGATGATCGAGTATACACAGTGTGAGGGATAGGGGCTGTACTGTGTGGAGGGATATGGACTGTAATGTAGGAGGGGCAAAAACTGAACTATGTCTGTGGGGGATAGGAACAGACATTTTGTGAGAGATAGGGGTTGTACTGTGGAGAGTAAGGGACTGTACAGTGTAGGGAAGAGTGCCGTGGGGATTTATTGGGGCTGTAATTAGGGGGTGATTAACGTACCTTGCTGTGTATTATTAATTCATTAAGTCTCCCTCTCTTTGGCTTATCTTAGGCCAGGGAGGGAGGGACAATGATCCCTGGTGGTCCTTTGGGCTCTCTCCATTGCCACGTGAAAAACATAATAAATAAATGAATGCAAATGGAGCAGGTTGGGGCATATGATTATTTATTTACGTATTTCTAGTGATGGCCTGCCACCACATAATTAAGCCTCACAACGCTGAAGATTTTTCACTACTTGCCCGCACTAGCCAGTAGGCAAATGGTTCTGATTTTTTTTAGCCATCCAGCAATGTTTGCCAGCATTCCCAGCATCAGATTCATCAAAATGGAAATACCGAAGATAATGGCTAACTTTCAGCTGAAAAGAATAACCTAATGAATGAAATTCTTTTCAAATAAAACAAAACATTTTTTCGCCCAAATGCATGAAGATTGAGAAGGCAAATGACTACAAGATGTACACCAAAGTAACCAAACTGGAAAAATCTCTTCAGTCCGAGAAGAAAAATACTGTATTAATAATATATTGCCAGTTCTCATTTGTATTTCTGACATTCTATACATATTCCGATGGAAAACAAAGACAGTTTATTATAGTTTAATACAATCTGTTACATAATACCCCTGTGAACTCGAGAAGCAATTGTTGGTCAAAACCTTACATAGCTAAAGGTGAAATACCTTTAGTTTTCTACAAATCACCTGCCTGAAAAGTGGGAATATCCCAATTACATGAGAACAGTATTAGTTATGTAAACTTTTATCTACAGTAAAATGTTCAAGATTTTTGGTTTACCTAAGGATACTTATTGGCTAATTTAGATACATTTTCTGCTGAACTGCAGCTTGATAGCATCACACTATTTTTGTAATTGTTCAGAATTCCAATTTCCAAGGTGCCACTAGACAGAAAACATAGTTCCAGCATATATGTTCTTGGTAACACTTACCTAGTATGCTCTCCCATACATATTGTTTTAATTTTATTATGATTTTTGCCTCTGTACTTGAGTCTACAAGTACAGAGTAAAAATAATACAATTACTTTTGTTGCGAACATGTTAAGTGGACAGCTTTGGGCTGGCATACTCAGTACCTCTCATGCTGTCCTATTGACACCACTTTTGGTTACTTTAATATGAGCTAACGCAAAAGCTTGAGTCATAAAATATATTTTACCCTGGGTTCTGCTGCCCAAAACACATTGTTTTTTGCACATATGTGATTATAGTAATCGAACACTAGCTGTCTAGATTTATATGCTAGTAATATATTTGTGCTACTCCATAACTAATGGGCTTTACTCATTCTTGTTTTATTACTATTTTAATTTTTGCAGTCATATTGTGTGCCTTGATCCTGAGGAAAGTCCAGTTTATTGGACTGAAACGTTAATCGTGATATTTTAAAAAAAATGAATTAATAAAGACTAGAACTTTTATATTCCGTGAGTGCTGCTACCTCTTTGGATACACACACATATATATATATATATATATATATATATATATATATATATATATATATAAAATACAATTAATAAAGGCTTGCACGCACAGTCTTTTCTTCATAAAAGTTTCCTTTATTTCATTCCATTAAAATATGATCAACATTTCAGCCATCGTCCGTGGCTTTCATCAGGATCAATACAATATATATATATAATGTCATACATACAGTGTATTTTAATGTTAATATAAGTATATATATTAGTATTAAAATACACTTAGAATGACATTACATATATATAAGATATATATTATATTTATATATACACCTATAATTACAATAATAAATAAATAAAATAATACAATAAATAAATAAAATATTTTAAAAAGGGGGCGGAGTCTGACTGCTGGAGTGGACGGTCGCATGCTGCCCGAGCTCCGGGCCCAAGACCAGCAAATCAACAGCATACCAAGCCAAAACTATTGACAAATTGCTCCACTCACCTACTGGGCACTAGTAAGCAGACCAGGGACACGGTGCATGCGGTAAACCCGCCGACAGTCAGCTACTCCACGATGAGTCAACTGCGCGGCCTACGGGAGGCCGAGGCGGGGGGGAGACGGCCGCTCTCCTTGCACTCCGGTTGACTGTGGAACCCATAGTTGCTCCCACCCTCCCCCTATGGACCGGCGGGGGTCATCCCGGTCCCCCAGAAGGCACAGGCAGGCTCACCCCGTCCTACCCTGAGGGGCCCTGCAGAATCGGATTCCCACACGGAAGGAGCCAAGATGGCCGCCGGACCGAAACCCATCTCACCCCAAACCTCCAAGATGCGGGCCACCCAGAGGGACGGTATCGCCAGGGCCTTTGATGAATTCTGGGCCAAATACCAAGAACTAATCCTACAGAGCGAGGCACAGCGTGCTACCGAAGAACCGACCCACGGCAATAGATGGATTGACATGAATCTAGGCCAGGCAGACCCTAAGCAAGCCACGAGGAAACTGGAGGGAAAGTGGAAACACCACAACAGGTGGAGTGCCACCCAGGGCCTGACCCGGTCTCACCCACCAGTCCAACCGCAGCCTTCCTCCCAGCGCACTTCTTACAGCACCTCAAGAAATACACTTAAGGCACAGAGGCCTCTCTCCACACATAGATCACGAGACCATCAGGCCGGTCATCATCACCGTGCACCCAAACTCCCACCGAGAGACCCGGGGAAAATGCCACGGTGGAACAAACATAAGCAGCAGTCTAAACCAGGATGGGGCCAAACTACAGCATGGAAAGCAGGGAGGAGAAGGCGGGAAACCCGACGCAAGCCCCTGCGGGTCGGCAACAGCCCACCAGTGGTGAGTCACCTAACTGAAAGGAGACAAACCCAAGGACTATCCACCCAAACCCCCCCTCCAGGCGCTGTGATCACAACCCCACCTGGGCAAAGACACCATGGCGGAGACCACCAGACTCCCAGGCACAGCCCAGCCCAGTACCACTACCTAAAAGTTCTGTGGCGCGATGGGGGACCTCCTCATGCTCACCAAACTGCCTTAACAGAGGATACCAATCACCATAAAACCCACTATCCGCACCAGGGACAACAAGCCCACGACATGCTCATCACAAGACAGGGGACTTATGCAACCATACCCTCTGACTACACCCCGGCTGGACACTGGAAGAGCACTGACTGGGAGGACCCCCACCGCCTACTGCTCCGGGCACTAACCCGACGGCTGATGGGGATCGGTTAGACCACACAGGCTGGACATTACGTTACTTAGTACAGATGCAGCACACTAAGCTTAACACAATATGTGCCCTCAATTTTTTTTTTTGCCTATACCTGAGCTGGCCATCTTGCAAGCAAGCGACATATTATATATAATTATTAGCGCTAGTGGAATCTTAACAATCTAGAAATCGCTAAACAAATGTCACTATACCTTTCACTCATGCATAATATGCAATAGAAATGCCTTAATCTATAGTGCTAAATGTATGATCCTTTGCTATGTCTATACTCGTATCTTACCTTTTCTGTTGAGCAGCATAGAAGAACTCCTAGATAAGCAACATTACTATATAAAAATGTGCAGTACTCTTTCATGCCTAACTAATGTACCTATATGTTAGCAAACTGCTTACCCTAGCTGTTGTGGCATTGTAAGCCTGATGTGATATATCCGTGCACAAATAAAATAAAGAATTAAAAAAAAAATATATTAAAAAAAAAATTAAAATAAATTATATATACATATGTAATTTCATTCTAACTGTATTTTGTTATTAATATATATCGGTAACATAATACACTTAAAATGACATTCTATATCTATCTATATATAAAATACAAATAACCGCAAATATATATATATATATATACACAGATAAATATATATAATTACATAACCACATAAGTGTACACATAGACTTTAAATACATATATATGTGTATATATATATTAAAATTCTACGTGTATATTTAAGTCATATTTTAACATAATTATGTGCTTTAATTAATTAAAATTTGATTGACATGCCTGACAACCCAGGCAGAAAGTGGAGAGAATTTGAATTGCAAGCACTATATTTAACCCTGTAACTTTCCAAGACACCATAAAACCTGTACATGTGGGGTACTGTTTTACTCGGGAGACTTCGCTGAACACAAATATTAGTGTTTTAAAATGGTAACTTGTATTACAACAATGATATTTTTAGTAAAAGTGAAGTTTTTGCATTTTTCACACACTATCGGCACTTTTACTGACGATATTATTGTTGTGATATGTTTTACTGTTTTAAAACACTTATTTTTGTGTTCAGTTAAGTCTCCCAAGTATAACAGTACCCCCCATGTACAGTTTTTATGGTGTTTTAGAAAGTTAGAGAGTCAAATATAAGGCTTGAATTTCATTTTTTTCACATTGAAATTTTCCAGATTGGTTACGTTGCCTTTTGAGACCGTATGGTAGCCCAGGAATAAGAATTACCCCAATGATGGCATACCATTTGCAAAAGTAGACAACCCAAGGTATTGCAAATGGGGTATGTCCAGTTATTTTTAGTAGCCACTTAGTCACAAACACTGGCCAAATATTAGTTTTTTGCTTTTTTCACACAAAAACAAATATGAATGCTAAATTTGGCCAGTGTTTGTGACTAAGTGGCTACTACAAAAGACTGGACATACCCCACTTGCAGTACCTTGGGTAGTCTACTTTTGCAAATGGTATGCCATCATGGGGGTAAATCTCCTGGGCTACCAAAGGTAACATTACTAATCTGGAAAATTTCAATGTGAAAATGGAATGTGCTATATTTGACCCTTTAACTTTTCAAAACACCATAAAAACGGTTAATGGGGGCTACTGTTGCACTCGTGAGACTTTGCTGAATCCAAATATTTCATTTTTTTGCAATAAAAGCTAAGAGTATTATGACATTTACAGCTAAAATGTGAGGCGAACTACAAATTTTTTATAAAAGAAATTAAATTTCCCACTGTTTTTTTATTTTATTCATAATAAATTATGTTTTATATATGAATAGTTCATGGGAAATTAAAGCCCTGTTTCTCCTTAACAAAATGATATATAATAAGTGTGGGTGCACTTGAAAGAGGTTAATTACGGCTGAACAGACATATAGCGCAAATTCCAGTTTTTGTTTACATTTTGTTTTGATCAGAACGTGTACTATTGACTCCGTCCTGAAGGGGTTAATCATTAATTTGGATGTTCACATGTTTTTTATCTTTTGAAATGCTTAATTGAGGTTGCTCCTCCCCCATGACGTCATTATGGCACCAAATTCAAGAGCCACTAGTTCCCTATATAAATCCTTATATGCCAGGTTTACTATTCTGTTATTTTTATCTACTTGAAGAAGCCTTGCACGGTGAAATGCATTGAAGATACTTCTAATCATTTATTTTGTTATCTATATTCAATTTTTTCAATATTCCTTTTTACCTGGTATCCTGATTTACGATCCCAAAGAGGACTAAAGAATCCGAGGTTGGGATAATAACACGATGCCTTATAGATCGAGCAGATAGGCTGCTTGATAAAATGTCAGTATATTTCTTATATTGTATGTCACCCTATGGTCTTAAAGCTATAGTGAGCACTATATTGTTGCCATTTTATCTTCTCTTCTTGGATTCATATTACTGTCATAACATTTGAAGAATTTACCTACCACATATATCCCAGAAGTGGGGATCATTCCACTTCACGCAGGGCCGGATTAAGAGCCCAGTAGGCCTGGTGCTGACAATTATGACGGGGGCCTAATTACAGAATTTTATCGACCAAAAACATTAAAACAGTCATACCTCTCAAGCGTCATGTATCTGATGGAGAAGGTATTGGAGGGAAACTCAAAGGATGCAGCAATAAGAAAACACATACTCTATGCTAATCACTCTCTATTTATGCTTTCTTTCTTTCAAGTGAATCCATACCCCCTAACAGCAGTGTCCAGTGAAGCAGGAAGTCAATGGGCGGGGTAAAAGGGTGGGTCACTGACACAAATCGCGTGACCAGAACTGCCAAAAGGGGCGAACATGCCCAAAAAGGGGGCATGTCTGTCCAAAGAATTGGAAGGCCAGTCTGGCATCAGTGTCCCTATGTATCACAGTGTCAGTGTCCCCATGTCACCCAGTCCCCTAGCCTCCCAGTATCTCAGTGTCCCCATTTCTCCCAGTGTCCCCATGTCTCAGTGTGTCCCATGTCACTAGGATACTAGAGGACACAGTGAGACACGGGGACACAGTGAGACATGGGGACACTGGGAGACATGGGGACACAGACACTAGGGACACAGAGACATGGGGACACAGAGACTGGGAGACATGGGGACACAGACATTTGGGGACACTAAGACACTAGGGACACTGAGAGACATGGGAACACTGACACACGCATACTCACTAAATAGAAGCTCACTGACACACACAAGCAGTACCATTTTAACAGAGTTAAGGGCCCCTGGGCAAAGCAATGCACTAGGGCCCTTCCTACACAACAACTCACAGGAATTTTAATTATTGATAGACTGCGGAGTCCATACACACACACAGACTGCTGAGTCCATACACACACACACACAGATTGCTGAGTCCATACACACACACAGATTGCTGAGTCCATACACACACACAGACTCTGCTGAGTCCATACACACACACAGACTCTGCTGAGTCCATTCACACACACACAGACTCTGCTGAGTTCATACACACACACACACAGACTCTGCTGAGTCCATACACACAAATACTGCTGAGTCCACACACACACACACACACACACACTCTGCTAAGTCCACACACA
>OW240913.1:164555288-164567512 GCA_933207985.1 Pelobates cultripes | reverse complement strand
TACATTCCCTGCACTCCCTGGATTCCCTATACATATACACTACATTCTCTAAACACACACATTACATCCTCTAAAAACAAAGGCTATATTGCCTACTGCAGCTCTAAGTGTCTGCTCAGAGAGTGGTGGAATGGTTGGCTGGTCCTGTGGGAGGCCCTGAATACCGTTCTTCTCACCATAGGAATTTAACAAATATATATATATAAAAAAACAGTCTAGCACTCAAACTTACTGGTGTTATATACCCGGTGCTTGTCAGCATTCATAGATTCAAATTGTAGTGTAGATAGCACTCCAAGGACTTCCAATAGATAATGTAAAACTTAGCTTTTATTGCTAATTAATTACAAACAAAGATCGACGTTTCGGTTTGTCATTCAAACTTTCATCAGGATCATCAATAATATATATATTTATATATTTCTTTTTTTATGTCTTGAATTAGTTCCCACAATTTTTTCCCATGAATTGACCCCTGAATGGTCTTTATATGCTCAGATAATTGTATAAACAGCTATGAATAATTTAGAAATTTGCCAAATGCATAATAAAAGCTACCCCAACGTCGCAATCATAAATTGTGTTCCAGAATGTTAGAAGACGTCATGTACCTCAAAGTATCCATGTACTTTGTACTGCATGATTGCATTGCTATATGAAGGAGTGGGAAAGAGAAAAATGATTGTCAGTTTATTTACTAATCCAATAAAAAGCAGAAATGTTAATGTAATGTAAAATATGTTCATGGTTTAATGTTAACCATTCTTTACTGACATATCTTGATACGACATAGTAACAGGAAACAATGCCTTTCTTCATTGTCTTAAAGAAAACACATCCTCATCCTTTTTTTTTACTGTATAGGTCATTTTAGAGTGGACTTAGCATGTTACATTCAGCACTTTTACTATAGAAGATTTATGTTTTCTCAATATATTTTGAGCGATGGCAAACTGCAAACTGCGCAGTTTACAGTAAATGTCTGTGTGTGATATTTTCACATTTAGTCACCAAAACCATTCTGAAATATGTATCATTGTCTATTTAAGTGTGTCTATTTTTACACCTTCCATCGTACATTTACATTGTTATCTGAAAAACAATGCCTTACCATTCATCTGTGTCTCATATATCATAATGGGCTTCGAAAAATAGTTTCAAAAAGAGAATTAAAGAATTCAGGACAATAAGTGTCCAACTTACCCATTTGCATTATGTGTTGCAGTTACCTTTAAACACCACAATTCACTGAATGAGTTGTAAAACCTCAAGAGATCCATTAGATCAGTCTGTCAGTTAATTTACAACTGTTGTCATATTTTCATTTCTCACTTTTTAAAAGTTCATTACATTGAATGAAACATTTAAAACATTTTTTAAATGATGTATATTATTTATTTATTTATTTTAAATATCACTTTCCTCAACCTTGTTAGGTTAATTGCCTCACAGGATGTGAAATCTTGCAACACTTATGAAGCTGTAGACACCTAACTAGAAGACTGTACCTGTGTAACTTGTGCACTGTTTTTTTTTTGAGTACTTAATTGAGAATGGGGCTTAATCGAGAATTGGGCTTTCTGCGGCCTGTGCCTTGATCCAAGGTGGGAGACACGGCCAAACTCCATCCTTATCAGTAACTCGTCTGTGAATTGGGTCTCATCCCGCCCTCTGGGGAAGTGAGGGTTATCTTGGTTCTCACCAAACAAGAATTAACTCACCTTTGTACTAAATCCTGTAGGAACAGCTCCCTTGTCCCTTGTCCCTCGGCAGCAGAGCTGTGCGTCATAGCACACAAGCTTCAGTTCCTGCATGGGAAGCAGCTTTTGAGAGGGCATTCAACGCCATTTGCTGGCAATACTGAAGGAAACTACAGCTGTCGAAGGAGCAATCTTCACTGCCTGCTCCTGAGGCACAGCAGAGCTTGATGTGGCAAAGCATAATTTCCTAACATATTCTATTTAGCCGTTGTTTACTGTTTTATCTAAATTCTCTTCCCCTATGCTCCTTCTCATATCACATCTGTCATAGCAAGCTACTTGAGTTACTGAGCATCTTGGTGGTTTTGTTCTACATTGGAAATGTCTCATTTAAGCTTGATGGATTATAATGTTATGTTACATGTCAGTATGTTCCATCTGATATATTTACACATATGCCTTACCACTCGTCTGGCACATTAGTCATCTTGTTCTTAGAATAATCGTGTACTTAACCTGACTATGATATCATACGAAAATGTGCAGTATCCTAAAAATGCTGACCAATTGTTATGCTTTGTTTTATCTTATACTTGCATGTGATGTTTGGGGCATTACAAGTTAATCTCATACAGTTCTCTGCACAACAAACATTAAAATAAAAAAAATAGTGTTTCATTAAATGTAAAAAACTTTTTAAAAATGGTAAGTGAAAAATATGACCACAGTTGTCATTTAATGCACTGATTGTTGTATAAACATAAATCCTAAGAGTTGCACGTTGGATTCACAGCTGGATGAACTCCTTAGTCTTCTAACATAAACAGTATGAGTAGCATAGCATTGGCTAATTATAACAGATATTTATTAGATAAAGATTTAGTTAATTCCATATGCACATGCTTTGAACTATCCTATTTAAATTGTTCACATAAACAGTTTATCAATAAGGATTTTGTTTTGGTTGGATTATTTGCTAAAAAAAACAAAACAAAAACAAAGCTGTGTGCAAATAACAAGGATATTAATGCTCACTTATCCTGATAATACCAAAATCCAAACCAGGAAGCAATCGCATTGCAATTTTACATTGAATAGACACTCAATAAACTTGAGAAGTTAATAAACCCAGTCTTGTAAGCTACCGTTCTTGTTGTAAGATTTAGACTGCATCATCACATTTATTTATCTGCTATTGTGTTATTTATTTATTTATAAAATATTTTACCTGGTAAGATACATTGAGATTTCTCTTGTTTCCAAATATGTCCCATGCCCACAAACATTGAATTATTACCATATGGTACAATACAATATTACAAAAATAATATTATTTATATATATATATATCGTCGCAATCATAAATTGTGTTCTATCCTATTTAAATTGTTCACATAAACAGTTTATCAATAAGGATATACATACATGTATATAAATTTAACCCATGACAGGTAACCAGATAATAAATATAGTCAACAATGAAAAGTGCATTCTGTATTGAGCTATGTTGCCATAGATCTCTTAAAGAATTTCAGATTGAATGAGGATTTGACTGTGTCTGTGAGATTATTCCATAATTGTGGTGCATTATAGGAATGTGGTGCATTATAGGAATGTGGTTTTTATATAGCTGTATGCTAAATAAGGTGCTGGTACTGAATCAGGGGTTATAGGGGGTGGGAACAGCTGGGGAGAGCATTCTACTCAGGTAGGGTGGGAGCTCTTATGCACAAGGCTGGAAAGATGAAGAGTGTGTCGGGATTCTAGCGATAGCCAGTTTAGCTCTTTCAACATGTCACAATTGTGGGTCAAAACGTTACATTCCACTACAAAGCTGTATAAGAAATTATACAATGTAAAAAGTTTATGAGGGTGGGTTTGCGGCGCATGGGCATACACTACATACCCATAATCCATGAAATACTTCATATGAATTACAGAACAATAAAGATAGATAGATAGATAGATAGATAGATAGATAGATAGATAGATAGATAGATAGATAGATAGAAAAAAAGATATGTTAGAATAATTGCCTTGATCATCAAAAATCTGTGAAATGACATGTCAGTGTTAGCAAACACATATGTTGGGCACATATACCAACTATCAATAAAATAAATTTGGAATACAAAAAACATAGTTATGCACTTCAGGGTAAAGAATGCACAAGCAACTTATACCCTAAATGTTAGTAAATTAGGGGTAACAACACTTGAGAAGGATTTGGGAATTGTTTTAGACAACTAACCTAGGCAACAATGTGAAATGTCAATCAGCAGTGACTAAGCCCAGTAAGGTATTGGCATTTATAAAAAGGGACATTGATTCTCAGGCTGAGCGTATAATTGTGCCTATTTATAAATCTTGAATATCTTGAATATAATATAGTCACAGGATAAAAAGCATGTGTGGTACCAAGAGCAAATATCTAGGGAGAAAAGGGAAAGAGGGAAAAATAAATAAATATTTTATTTTATTTTTTTTTTAAAGGGAAAATGACAGTGTGGGCAATGCAAATAAAACAAGTCTAAAATGGCTAATAGGCTAATAAAACAGAGTACGTTTATTGAAAAGTCATAAAAACAAGCATGCATAAAATTAGCAGCAACAAATAATGTGAATATATAAAATTCTAGTTACAATAAATAACTAAACCAGAAACAAAAAGTAGCTTCACAGTATCACACAGAGGGAGTAATATCAATGGTGAGTCCTGATGTAAAACCTTTCTGGTAACAAATCTCTGTCACATCACTGTTCTAAATAAAAGTTGCAAAAAAAAGTTCACTGTGCTCTAAACACTGGCACCAGTAGGGTAGTGAGCGGCGTTGGTTGAGAGTTCCTGGCGCTATGGCTGTAAAATGGATGGTTTCCAATTCCTGTGCTCAATTAAGTGAAGGGAAACCTCTGCTGTATTCCTGTCTTGCTGCCATGTTTAAAATCCACCAATGTTTGGCCCGGCATGTGCACGTGTGTCTGATCACCTGCTCCTGGAAACTTGTTGAAAGCATCTTGAATATGCTGGTTGGCTTTACAAGTTTTTTCTCGGCCTGCAGAGCTCAGTCTGTATGGAGTCCTCACCGGGTGAAGATGGATTGTTTTTAATCATCAAGATTTTTTTATATTGGCGTGTTTTTTTTCGCGATCGGGTCTTTATTTATTTTATTAGTTTAACTGGTATTATGGATTTTTGTTTGCTCTATTTTGGGGCCGAGAAAAGAAGATTTTAGAAAAAAACAACACATCTAATTGTAAGTATTCATTGGTTTTAATTTTCAGGTATTTAATTTACTGCTCCCCCTCACTAGTATTAGGGTAAAGTTTTATTTTATTTGGGGGGGGACTAGGGGTTAGGGAACCTCTAGTTACTTGGGGAGTCTTTATTCTTACAAATAGCCCACACCAGTCACCAATGGGTGGGGACTTAGGCGGACAATAAGTTCCACCTGCTTGTCACTCAGGGCCCCCACGTACCGCTAATGGATGTAGGCTGGGGGGGGGGGGGAAGACAGTAGGTCCCCCCTTATCACTTTGGGCTCAACTCGCCAAAAATATGTGGTAGCCGGGGGGGGGCACAATAGCTCCCCCTGGCTACCAGCTAAGCCCTTATCCCTTTATCACTTAGTGCTCCCTCATGTCGTTAATGAGTTGGGGCTGGAGGGAGAGAATAGATCCCCCCTAGTCACTCAGGGCCACCACCCATCGCTTATGGTCGAAGCTGGGGGGGGCAATAAGTCCCCCCTTATCACTTAGGGACGCCACCTGCTGCTTAGCGGTAGGGGCCATGGAGGTAGACAACAGGTCCCCCCTTAAAACTTAGAGCCCCCACCTGCTACTAATGGGTGAGGCCAGGGGGGAGACAATAGGTCCCCCACTTATCACAAAGAACTTCCACCTGCCACTAATGGGCGGGGGATAGGGGGAAACAATAAGTGATAAGGGGGACCTATTGTCTACACCCCCTGGCCTCTATCCATTAGCAGCAGGTGGGGGCCCAAATTGATAATGGGGTGTATTTAGTAAAAACAACAAAGCAAAATATTAATGTGCCTACATACCTCTGTAAAAATAGTGCAGAGTACAGACACGCTTACTAAAAGAAGATACAATGTTTATCTTTGAGCCTGATGTGAACCCACAATGGACTGAGGTATTGCAGTTTTTTGAAACTCTGGTGAAGCTTCAACAGCGTACTTCACACATCATTCTAAGTACCCAGAACTAGGGGCGTATTAGCCGTGAGGCAAACAAGGCATTTGCCTTGGGCGGCATTTTTCAGGGGGCGGCAAAAAACGCCGCCCCCAAATGCCTTGTTAGCCTCGCGGCTAACAGACATGCTGGGCGGGCGGCTGGCAAGGGAGCTCTTCCTCTGAGCGGTGTGCTCAGCTCCCTCGCGCGCCGCAGAGTGAGGCTGGGAGCCCGAAGATGACGTCATATTCCGGCTTCCAGCCTCTCTCTGCGGCGCGCGAGGGAGCTGAGCAGTCAGCTCAGAGGAAGAGCTCCCTCGCCAGCCGCCCGCCCAGCAGCCAGCCCATCAGCCGGACCGGCAGCCACTGGACCACCAGGGAGAAAGAGGACCCCCCCAGCACTCCCAAAGGTAAGGAGGGGGGGGTTAAATAAAAAAATAAAAAATAAAATTTGATGTGAGTGACTGTGTGTGTGTGTTTGACTGTGTGTGTGTTTGTGTCTGACTGTGTGTGTTTGTGTCTGACTGTGTGTGTGTGTGTTTGTATCTGACTGTGTGTGTGTGTCTGACTGTGTGTGTGTGTGTGTGTGTGTTTGTGTCTGACTTGTGTGTATGTGTTTGTGTCTGACTGTGTGTGTGTGTCTGACTGTGTGTGTGTGTGTGTGTGTGTGTGTGTCTGACTGTGTGTGTGTGTGTGTGTCTGACTGTGTGTGTGTGTGTGTGTGTGTCTGACCGTGTGTGTGTGTGTGTGTTTGTGCCTGACTGTGTGTGTGTGTCTGACTGTGTGTGTGTGTGTGTCTGACTGTGTGTGTGTTTGTGTCTGACTGTGTGTGTGTGTGTCTGTGTTTTGTCTGTGTGTGTGTTTGTGTCTGACTGTGTGTGTGTGTGTGTGTCTGTGTTTGTCTGTGTGTGTGTGTTTGTGTCTGACTGTGTGTGTGTTTCTGACTGTTTGTGTGTGTGTGTATTTAGAAGGGGCAGGTGGAAGGGTTGGGTGGGGGTGGCGCGGGGGGAGGGAGGTGCCTGAGTTTTGTCCTGCCTAGGGCAGCACAAAACCAGGATACACCACTGCCCAGAACCCTACTGACCAGGACATAATGTTAGCAGGAAAGACTGTCATAAACACAGAACACCCAGTAAATGCTGGGTATCCAACTACTGCTTTTGAGGAACCATGCTTAACACCTGTAAAGACCAATCAAGTTACAAATGAAATTAGTCAAGCTTCAGACACAGTTTAGGATCTACCAGTGAACTTGAGCCTTTTCAGCTGAAAGAGGAAGCAACTTCATTCTCCAAATCCAAAGATGACCTTGGTTGTATAGATAAACTGCAGTTGTCCACTTCACTGAAAGACACTACCCCTGTTGTGTGCACTTACCAGCCAGTACCTTGATCCCTTTATAGGAAATTTAGGATTATCTACATTATCTTATTGCACAAGGATGGGTACAAAAGTCTAAATCGTCTTGTGTCTCCCCAGTCGTATGTGTTTGTAAAAAGGATGGTAGCTAAGTTCTATGCATCGACTATAGGGAACTGAAGAAGAAAACAAATCCCAATTGGTAGCCCATTTCTCATGTACAAGATATTATGAACAGACTTGGAGGCAACACTTGGTTCTCGTTACTCGATCAGAAAAAAGTATACCATCAGTGTTTAAGATACAAAAAGGGGGGAAAGGGCTGCGCTAAAAAATAATCA
This sequence comes from Pelobates cultripes, assembly GCA_933207985.1. Lineage (NCBI taxonomy): Eukaryota > Metazoa > Chordata > Amphibia > Anura > Pelobatidae > Pelobates > Pelobates cultripes. The sequence goes on along the minus strand of OW240913.1, from coordinate 164,559,922 downwards.
ATAGACAAAGTTCGTCTAAAAAATGGATAAAAACAGTCTCACTGATATGTGATGGTAGGGTAATATTCCTCAGGTGTTGATCCGTCCGTGTGGTGGCAGATAGTCCATATATGTGGAAAAAACAGATAGAGAGCTTCCAATGGTGAAATATAGTACGTTTAGGTGTGATGTATAAATCAAGAGAAAAGTATTCCACTCACATTTGTTGGAGCTTGAACCAGCTCTAGGAGAAGAGGCACTTAGTGGTTTGATCCCCACTATCGGATATACTTTAGTGATGGGTCCGTCTTTCACAACTTTGGATTTCCTTGATGTAGGCTGGAACCTGCTCAGATGTGTGTAGTTCTATGGTGCTTGGGGAGATAGGTCCGCCTCTCCAGTTTGGAATAATGGGTATCCACGAAATATATAAAACAGTAGATAGTGCTCTCAGTATGAACAGTAAAAATATTTTAAGAAAATAAGTTATACTTACAAGAATAGAGCAGACAAATACTGCTCTATTACCACAGCGCTGGTGGAATTATCCCCACCTGAGGATTTCTTTTGACAGGATACACTTCAGGGTTATGGTGTTTTAAGAAATAAAAATTAAAAATAAAATTTTTTTTTTATAAAAATAAAAATAAAAAATAAAAAGATATAGTATAAAAACAATGTATGAAAGTGCCAGGAGTAGTTGAAATGTATAAAATACAATAAAAATAAGTATAAGATTGGTCCTCGTATAAAAGGCTAACCAAAAATAACTTTTATTGATTTAAAATACACTTTTTAAAACCATTTTTGGTTTTAAAAAGTGTATTTTAAATCAATAAAAGTTATTTTTGGTTAGCCTTTTATACGAGGACCAATCTTATACTTATTTTTATTGTATTTTATACATTTCAACTACTCCTGGCACTTTCATACATTGTTTTTATACTATATCTTTTTATTTTTTATTTTTATTTTTATAAAAAAATTTTTTATTTTTAATTTTTATTTCTTAAAACACCATAACCCTGAAGTGTATCCTGTCAAAAGAAATCCTCAGGTGGGGATAATTCCACCAGCGCTGTGGTAATAGAGCAGTATTTGTCTGCTCTATTCTTGTAAGTATAACTTATTTTCTTAAAATATTTTTACTGTTCATACTGAGAGCACTATCTACTGTTTTATATATTTTGTGGATACCCATTATTCCAAACTGGAGAGGCGGACCTATCTCCCCAAGCACCATAGAACTACACACATCTGAGCAGGTTCCAGCCTACATCAAGGAAATCCAAAGTTGTGAAAGACGGACCCATCACTAAAGTATATCCGATAGTGGGGATCAAACCACTAAGTGCCTCTTCTCCTAGAGCTGGTTCAAGCTCCAACAAATGTGAGTGGAATACTTTTCTCTTGATTTATACATCACACCTAAACGTACTATATTTCACCATTGGAAGCTCTTTATCTGTTTTTTCCACATATATGGACTATCTGCCACCACACGGACGGATCAACACCTGAGGAATATTACCCTACCATCACATATCAGTGAGACTGTTTTTATCCATTTTTTAGACGAACTTTGTCTATTGATTATTTTTTAGCGCAGCCCTTTCCCCCCTTTTTGTATTTTATTGTCTCTACAAGGGTTTCTTGAGGGATTCCCTTATAGGGTTGCTGCTCCTCCGGTTTAGCGCAGACTCTTCTCCCCCCTTTGTTCATCAGTGTTTAAGAGCCTTTGTTACAAATGGATTTGTGTTCCTCTTGCATTAATGAATGCACCTGCAGCTTTTTAACGTTGCATGGAAGAGTGCCTGGAAGATCTCATAGATAATATTAGCATCCTATACCTCGATGATACCTTAGTGTTCAGTAAGTCGTTTGGAGACCACGTCAATAATGTAATAAAGGTCCTGCAACATTTGAGAAGGTATGGAATCAAACTAAATTCCAGTAAGTGTGATATGTTTAAACGTGAAGTGCATTACCTGGGAAGGGTTGTTTCCACTGAAGAAATCAAGACAGATCCTGCTGATACGGTTGCATAAACAGCTTTGAAATAAAAATGTCCATGCATTGTTGGGCAGTTAAGAGCAATTCGTGGTCTGTTATATTATCACTGAAAATACATCTCTCATGTTTGCTGGTCTGATTTATGACTTGCTGAAGGGATAACTGAGATAGAGAAGAAGGTTGGAAGGAAACTACAGTCAGACACACTAAAGGAAAGAGTAAAGGAGAAGCCTATCATCAACATATATTGGAGAGACTAATAGACTGCCTGATAGAGCCACCAATACTTGGGTTTCTAGACATATCACAGCCATTTATACTGCACACCGATGCATCAAACCTGGGACTTGAAGCTGTACTGTACCAGAAACAGGATGGAAAGTTAAGGGTGAATGCATATTGATCTCAAACGCTGACAGCTTCAGAAAATAATTATCATCCCACTCAGGAAAATTCTTAGCTTTGAAGTGGTCTGTCACTGAGACATTTTGTGATTATCTGTACTGTGCACTCACATTTACTGTGAATAGTGACAATAACCCCCCTCACCTATGTTTTAACAAGTGCAAAGTTCAGTGCAACTGGAGGTAGATGGGTAGCAGCATTCGCAGACTACATTTCATTATCATATACCTCCCTGGAAAAGAAGATGTAGATGCAGACAGTCTATCCAGAATGCCACTCACAAACATTGTCCCCACTCACCTGTTTGAACTTATTTCCATCAACTTCTTGCATCTGGATAAATGCAAAGGAGGGTGTGAATATATTTTGGTGATAGTTGATTACTTAATGAGATTTGCATAGGCTTATGCCACCACCTCAGAATCTGACAAAACAGTTGCTGATCGTATATTCAGTGACTATGCACTGAAATTTGGATTCCACTAAAGAATTAATTACAATCAAGGAGCAGAATTTGAAAACCAACTGATGGATCAAAGTCGAACTTTGACTGAGTAACAGATAACCTATTGCATAGAGCTGCTAAATAAACTTTTGCATACAACACACATGATCACCAGAGAAAATGCTGAGAAGACAGCAGAGTGGAATGAGAAAAACAATGATAAAAAAAGTAAAGAGCTCCGTATTCCATCCAAGAGACAGATTCCTTGTGCGAAACTTAACTCCCAGTGGTAGAAGAGGGAAGCACTGGGAAGAGAGTATACATAGTGTAGTACATCAAGTCAAAGAAGAGGGCCCGTTTTAAAAAGTGAAATTAGAACAAGGGAGAGAAGAATCCAAGGGAGAGTTCTGCATTGCAGTCGTTTGTTGCCTTGTGACTTCCTGTCATTGGAAGTTGAATTAAGGACAGGGTCAGGATCAAAAAGGAAAGAGAGAAAACACTTGTATACAAAAATTATTCTAGTCCAGAAGAAGAAGAAGAGGATGAAAACGATGGTTACTACTACTTACCTGTTATACAACCTCAGCGACCTGTGGAAGAAAGCAGGGAGTTTGAAAATACATACTTACTAAATGCCTATCCCTGTGAAAGACCTCCAAAGACATTTACCTATAAATACCTGGGTATCCAGCATGCAACAATATAGAGCATGCAGACAGATAAGGGTGCCACGGGGAACAAGTAATATGCATCTCAAGCTGCGTCAGGGGAATCAGAGTTTGCTTTTAACTCAGGCACATATTCCCAGTCCCCTGCTTTACTGTCTGAGGTGCTATCGATCGCCTCTGAATCAGCAGTTAAAAAAGTATAAGCCTCATCAGCTCTAAACTTTCTAAGCATTTACAGACTGAACTTTACCTACAAGTTTTTTTTTTGCTTTTTTCTTTTAACTCCTAACTAACCTAAAACTAAATTCCCTGCATTCCCACTAACCTCCCACCCTAGCTAATTAAATCACCAAATTCAAATTAATAAGATAAGAAAATAAATAAATTTCGCCTCTGAGGGATAAAAAAAAAAAAATCAATGTTAACCTCTGAGGCATTGGGTTAAATGAGTTTAATAGGGATAAAATGTATTTTAAAATTCACTCATACAATTAATTCTCTTTTAGTACACAAAGTAAGTATTTGACTCTCAACTTCACAACTCACAATGAGGTGGAGGGAGGTGGACACATGCTGGGACAGTGTCATTTACTGTTGCTGATCTGCCACCGAGACACCCAGCTACAGGATTAACCCCATGATCACCACAACTGCAGCGATCTGTCATTCATTTGAATGCATTACAGTATTGTTCCGTCAGTGGTTCTCTTGTCATTTCCATCAATGGTCCTCTTGTCAATTATTGCCATGAGGGAATAATTCCATCAGTGGTCCTTAAGGGGAAATGTATATTTAATTTAAATATTATATATACATATTAATCAAAACAAACATGCTGGTATTTATCGAGATCTTGTGGCCAACATTCTTTAAAATGTGTAACAGACAAAGAAAAATAGATTTTGGGAATATAATGGGGAATGCTGCAAAAAATGGTGGAAGAAATACAACAGAGCTCCTTCACTGGCTTATAACATGATTAAATACAATAGAGCTGTTGATCAGAGACCTGTGCTTTCAGAGTTTATTTCTTGCACCCTCAAACTTGCCTTCTGCAAGTAAAAGTTCACATGGGTTCCATGACATCATATGCCAGCTTGTGAAAACTAAATGTTTCCCTAGCT
>OW240913.1:164467688-164553753 GCA_933207985.1 Pelobates cultripes | reverse complement strand
AAAAATCAAAGTTATTTACTAAAACGTGGATTGTCAGAAGCTCAAAGTAAATTTCAAATTTTAGGTTTAGTTGGGCTTTAGTGAATAAACCTGTTTGACGTATAGGCCATTTTCTGTCTATGAACTTTCCCAAAGGTTTAGCCATTCTGCCTTTTGGCGAACCCAGTTCAAAGCAACTATTGCAGTAGGTCTCGTCTTGGTAAATTCACGCTTTAGTAAGTCATAAATGCAAAAATTTCAAAGAGTGACATTTCAATTTTACTGGTGTGATGGCAGTGTGGCCAGGGGCATGCTGTACTGACAAATGTAAGATGACCAATAACAATACATATATACTTTCATTTAAAACAAGAACAATGTATCTTATTTGTACAGACTGATTTTTAAACATATTTATTGTAGTTTAAAAACACTATGCCATGTCTTTAAACCACACTATTTCTGGAGCTCTGTTATACACTCAGATACACAAACAAAACGGAGTTCCTAGAATATTAGGGCATTAAGATAGAAAAAAGGGCCAGTGTGATTTGGATTCAAAATCGAGATTGATATGGTAAGTGGGCATGTAATGATGGGAATTATTGTTAGATCATATAAATTGTCTATGAAAAAGAGGAATACTAACAAATAGAAAACAAAATGTATCTTAAATGAACACTAGAGACATTTCTAAAAGTCTAAATATCGTCTTTTTGACAGCCACTAGAGGCACTTTCCCAGTGTCCGACTTGGCTCTCAATCAAATGTTGCTCATAGTGAACAATTGATTAGGGCAGAGCAACAATTTTCTGCACATGCTCACTAGCCTTTAATGCTTCCTTATAGGGAAGCATTGGATTGGCTGAGATTATCAATCTTGATGATCTCAGCCAAGGAGGTGGCAACAAGAAAACTGGTATTGCAATGACTGAAAGGTAAGTAAAGGTATGTATATATTGCACACTGGCAAAGGCTGGACATCAAAATAGTTAGCAGAGCATTACAGCATTAGGAATACATATTTGTAGTCCTAACGCTATAGTGCTCTGTTATTGGGAATGGAGAAAGCTGGGTTTTTTTTGTTGTTTTTTTTTGTTATTCAGATTCATATAGATATTTTATTAAATGTTGCTTTCTATTAACTGCTGCTTCATTTTCCCATCTGTATTTCCCTATTTGTATTAATATTCCTTAATGGTACCTCCATGACATTGATTACCAATTTTTCTTCAACAAGTGAAGTACTGTTTGATATATTTATACATTTATTTATTTATTATTATCTTTTTTTTTGTATTATTTATTTTTGTGTGCATTTGAGTACAGCAGGCTTGCAGAGCCACATCATATCTTGTAAACAACGAAAAATCATACAGGTTATGACAGTGTTGTGGCACTTATTAAACACGCACATTTTTTTTTTTTTGAAGCAAGGATTATAAGTGACATCCATAAACAATGCAATTTCTAGAGACATTTTATGAACGCAATAGAAGACATAAACATTAAAATAATCTTGAGGCATATGTTAGGGGCAAATTATCTTGCTGACTAGAGGTTGTTGATGTTAAGCCTAAACCGTGCGATGTAAGTCAGCTGTTTGTGGCCTATACTAAGCGGAAACCTCAGTCGCTCTATGGTAAGAGGTCTCTTGGGTCCGTGGTGTCGGAGGCAGGGGAAGGGGTGGGATATGAGGCTCTGGCTTAGGGTGAGCTATGGCCTTTATGGGTCTGACCTGTGGTTTGGCTAGGTGGGCCTGTTAGTTGAAGGAAAAAAAAAAAATAGTTCGTAGAGCAAAGTCTGACCAACTTCGAACTGCAACTTTGGTAAGTCCCGTGTATTTAGGAAAGAAGGTGCCGGTCTCCTACTGTCCACTGTTAGCAGTTGCAGCGGTGGCTGCTGCTGCTATAGCTCTCTTCGGGGTGAATGTGTGTCTAAGTGTATGTGTGTGTGTCTGTAAATGTATGTGTGTCTGAGTATATGTGTGTGTATCTGTAAGTTTATTTGTGTGTGTGTCTGTAAGTGTATGTGTCTGTAAGTGTGTGTGTGTGTCTGTGAGTGTGTGTGTCTGTAAGTGTGTGTGTGTGTCTGTGAGTGTGTGTGTCTAAGTGTATGTGTCTGTCAATGTATGTGTCTGAGTTTGTGTGTGTGTGTGTATGTGTGCCTGTTAGTGTGTGTCTGAGTGTGTGTGAGTGTATGTGTCTGTGAGTGTTCGTGTGTGTATATGTCTGAGTGTGTGTATATGAGTGTATGTGTGTGTGTCCCTACATGTGTCTATGTATGTCTGTCTGTATGTATGACTGAAATTCTGATCTTTCCTTCCTCAAATGTTGTTACCCCTGTGTCTGTCTTCCTCCAAGTCAACGGTGCTACCATCAGCTCCACCACGCAGGCTCGCTGCCTAGGTCAAAAAGAACACCCTCTGTCAGTCCCTACATTGGCTTCCTATAAGATATAGAGCTCAATAGAGCTCAATTTAAAATTCTGATTCTTGCTTTCAAATCTCTACATAATGCTGCTCCCACCTATCTATCTTTCCTTATACACAAGTATGTCCCGTCTAGGCCCTTACGATCTGCTGAAGACTTACGTCTATCTTCTGTCCGTACTCCCACCTCTGATGCTCGCCTTCAAGATTTATCGAGAGCTGTGCCGTTCCTGTGGAACTCGCTTCCCTCCTCCGTTAGATGCTCACCCAGTCTCCACTCCTTCAAAAAATCGTTAAAAACCCACTTTTTCATAAAAGTGTATCACTTAAACTGTTAATAGCTCCCGACTGACTCTTCTTCTGCAACTATCTAATACTATCCTTACCTTTTGTGTCATTTTACCCCACTCCCTCTAGCATGTAAGCCCTCAACCCCTCTGTTCCTGTGTGTCCAGCTTGTCTGGTTACAACTACATGTCTGTTTGTCCACCCATTGTAAAGCGCTGCGGAATTTGATGGCGCTATATAAATAACATACTAATAATAACGGGTCTCTGTGTGTATGTGTGTGTGTCTGTATGTATGTGTCTGCATGTGTATCTGTTTGTCTGCATGTGTGGGGGGAAGCGGGGATGTGTAGGGTAGAAGGTAGATGTATGGGGGACCCCAGGGCAATTTTCACACCGGGGCCCCGTTGTTTCTAGTTACGCCTCTGGCTGATGGAATAGGAGGGCTGTCATGGGACAGAGGAGCTATTGACTAGGCTGCCAGACTATAATGGATATGTTAGATATGAAGGAATTTGCAAGTGGCTTCAATATGAGATGAGCTATTGATTTCAGTGGACCTATGGGAAACAGACATTTGCAGATTTATGTGACTGCTCGGATTATACTGTTTTTTGAGTATTTAAGAATCTGTTATAATGAATATGTGTGATATCCATTTAAAGGAGAAATATCACTTATGTGTTTTTGCATTTTTGTGATTCACGCTTCACCGAATTTTGTCAAAAAGTAGGTCCTATAGTCATCAACATATACACTAAAACTCACAACCGAATATAAGTATATGATAGTTGGTGTTGGATGTAAGTAAATCTACTCTACCAGGAGCTGCAATAAAAAAATAATAATATATAACAATTATGGTAAATAATAAACACAAAAAAGAGGTTTTTAAAAGTAGTCAATATGGTTAAATTCACAGACTTAACATACAACACAAGGAAGAATTATCCGATTTTTTTTTTTTTTAGAATTGTGTTGTTGTAGTACTGCAGATAAGGTAGCTTCAATAAAGTTAATACTGAACTCTAGTTTATAAATAATAGAAACAAGCATTAAAAAAAAACCAATAAAACCCAAACATATAACAGAATAATTCACAAATGACTATCTGCATTATTGGTTGCAGAAGTCAATCCAAAGAAAAATATTACACAAAAAGAAAAATTGAAAAGAACTTGCATTAAAGCAAAAACTAACAAAAAAGTAAAATAAGTCCAATTAATCCTCAAAAAATATATAATGCTAATGCCAAACCAAGGCAAATAAAGTAAGGATCTCTGCCAATTTATGCAGTAAATATATGCAGATATCTTATCAATTAGTAGTTTGCATCCGGTATATAGCTAGTTTTCATGGAAATCCTGGTGTCCAAGCTCCAAGAGACGCAATAGTGGAATGAAGACAGCGTTGGGGCACAGTATTTCCAGCAACCTGCCTGATATTAAAGTTGTGGGAGTAGTGTGGGGATGGTGATCCTAGTAGGCTCCAAATTGCAGCAGGAAAAAGATCAAGGTGGCATATGGGGAAGTGGGCTGCTGCCTCAGAGTACCATTTATTTTTAGCTTTAAAGTACATGGAGGTGTGTTGGATGCATGCTATCAGAGTACTCCCTAGGTTTTTGTTGATCCATGGTTTAACCAGTTTTATCAAAAAGTAGGCCATACTTTGTTTCATTTATATCTTTGGGGAAAAAATGGAATTTCAATGAAATTCCATCTTACTCTATGAGTTTTTCATAAAGATTATATATATATATGTGTGTGTAAAACTAAGTATTTACATTGTTTAGTTAAATATATATATTTTTTCCATTTGTTTATCAGATATGCATTGATATAAAATGGTGTCACATTTGGGGTTATGCAAAATTGTGTATGTAGCTGTCATTTTACAGGGTTGCCATGGAGAGAGGAGTTAAAGTTAATATGTTCCAGCCGTGTCTATGGCTTCGTCCAGCAACATGGAACATGCAGGTCTATAAAGCATCTACTGTTGCGTGGGAAACATCAAGGTTCGGAGGTTGTGGCCCACCCTTTGCATTTGCATCAGCGCACTCGGGCATCGAGATCACTACTGGAACAACAAAGGGATAGAAGTAAGCAGTGACAGATGGCTTCTTCCTCAAATTCCATAGGTCCTGTGCAATAAGAGAAAGATAAGTTATATTTGTTATATAGCATTATATAATAAAAATGGCCTCATAATCTCTTACAGCTAACAGACTTTACAATCAGCATCACTGAAAGTGAGACAGAAAAGGGGAATAAATTGTTTTGGAGAGGGAGCAAAACACATTAGAAGACTAGAGGAAATGTTAACAAATAGAAAACAAGCACATCTGTTTAGATTGCATCTACATAGGGGCAGGAAGCACTTGGTCATCAAGTGCAACAGAACAGAAACTTATTTAAGCATAACATCCTGTTGAAAAAAATGTTAAAATTTAGAGGAACAACAAATGGAAGAATGTCATTTCTTGTCAGATGGGATAAAAAAGCAGTAATACATTTAAATGGTCAGATAAGAAAATATTGTTATCCTCCTAATGCAGGAAAGAGCAGTAGCAGACGGACATTTGAGGACTGAGTAAGCTGAGGAATAATTTTTTTTTCTGTAGAGGAAACAATTGAATGCAATCAGGCTACATAAAATCGGAAAAGAAGAATTTTATTAAAAGGAAAAATGAAGAGATTAGATCAGTTTTAGGTCGAAGATTCCAAGAAAAGGGTTATGGCTCTTAAAATGGATTATCCTCACAAGACTGGTGAAAACAACACATCTTCTTTAAAAGAGCCCTTTGTCACTTATTGATACTAGATTGGATAATAACTCACTGGGAACTAGTTTCTGAGTTTTGTTCAGCAGTGGCATTTCACTTTTTTTGTTTCTCACTTAATGACCACAGCAATGTTTCTCATTTATTGCACCAACACATATTGTATAATATTTTTAAAGGACATGCGTTTTTCTGGATTTTTTGTTTTTGTTATTCTGTCTCTCACTGTTAAAATACACCCACCACCCACCAAGTAATAAAAACATGATCTTACGCCAAAGCCCTAGTCAGAGGTCCCCGAATTGTCACTTGAACAACACGACCGCAGAAGGCTGAACATCAGCCCTGGGGTAGCCTCTATTACGCAGGTTGTGTTCCCTAGCCTGTTACAACACTAAACCCTGGTACATCAATATACATCACACAGGAAATGTGAAATACATAAGTTGAGCCCACGAGAATAACACTAAGTAAATTGCATGCACCGAATCTCTCTTCCAAACTCTGAAACTAACCTGATCAGCACCCTGTATATATTGCATTATGTATAATCCATGGTTGGAAATGACTGCACACAATATAGTTTTGTTTGAAAACCTGTTGCACTGACCCCTCCTTTCATTTTCTGTAACCCTTACCAAACCTGAAACTTCACATAAATAAAGATTGTAAAAAAAAAAAAAAATACACCTACCATTAAAATTATAGACTGGTCATTTCTTTGTCAGTGGACAAACGTTCAAAATCAGCAGGGGATCAAATACTTTTTCCCCTCATTGTATATAACAAGCTTTTTTAATAAGAATTTCGTAAGCCTGATATGTGCTACTACTATGTATAACAATACCCCAATATATATATATGCCATTGTCGCTATCTTGTAAAGCTATCCTGTAAAGCTATCCTGTGAAGAGACCTGACCATTTACATTTTTACAGGTAGAATTTTTATAGTTTTATCGATGGATTTGATGCACCTATATCTCATTTTGGGGCAATATAGCAGTTTGATTGTTCAAGTTTGACCTTAAAAAGGCCTACCGTTTGTGAAGGTAGACACTCCAGGGTATCTCATATGGTTTATATTGTGCCTTAATGTGCTGCAATTTTTTCACCACTTTATTTCACTGTGTGTGCGTAACTGTCTACCTGTAACTGTGTGTGTGTGTGTGTGACTGCATGCCTGTAACTGTGTGTGTGTGACTGTCTGTGACTGTGTGTGACAGTAAGCCGATGGAGAGTAACGTGGACGCAGGAGTACTTGGACCAACATGCCTACCAGACCATAATGCAATTGTAATCCCATTACAATCAGGGAACTTGCGGAGGCTCTGAAAACTACCAAACTAAATAAAACTCTGGGCCCAGATGGCCTCCCGGCACAATACTTTAAGACCTTCGGGGAGATACTGCTGCCGGAACTGTTGACCGGGCTGAACTCACTACTGGAGGATGGGCGGTTTCCTGGGGACACCCTACTGGCAACCATAGCAGTAATACCAAAGGAGGGCAAGGACTCCACCGCATGCACCAACTACAGGCCTTACTTAACGCCGACCTCAAGCAGACCCAGCTTTACACACACACCTTTACAGACGTGATGTCCCTCAAGCCTTAGACTAAGACTACCAACATACCAGAGACACCACCAACAGGAACTACCGAAAATCTAGTGTGGAACACTACCCCCAAATGATACGCAACGAACTCACACATGACCATAAAGTTGCTGGGGGGGAGAACCACCTCATGCAGACGCACCAGTAGGGCTACGCCCCACCGACAGTACTATGAGGCTTACACGCACGATTACCCTCGGTACTGTAAGAGCGATCGAGGCACACATAGATGGGGGGGGTCCCAAACCCACACACACGCTTGCCCTAATGAGGCGTATAATACCTACACAGGTTTCCACAGAACACTGGGTTCGATAGCATTCCTATGTCCTTGACTGATCAATTGACACCTTGGGCAATATTACAGTGCTTATTCTATCTTACTGACCAAATGCCATTGCTATGAGGTGTGCTTATATGATTATCACTGCCTTGATGACCCGCATGAAATCAATGGGCTCCAAATATTATATGTTTCCTTTAAGCCTGCTACCAAGGTTATACTTGCTTACTCGGATTACACGCTTTGCATTTGACTTGGTGGTACCCCCGCATACGAGGTGCGCCAGCGGTGTAATACTTCAAGCCCCAGTGGTTTCACCCTCACCTTTTAATGAGCACATGCCATACTCAGCTGAAAGAGTCCAACCTCTAGTCTTTAACCTAGACATGTCGGATAACACATTACTTTTCTGTTAACTATATCCTCGGTGTCTGCAACCTATACATCAACTGTATACCTTTATTATGACCAAAGTTAAGACATAATTGATACACTTGTTTTAGTAACCAACAAAATGTGCAGATTACCCTGTTAAGTTTGACCATAATTCCCAGTCTCTTTCTATTGTGTAAATTTGTAATCTGTCATTGTTCACTTGTATTAACGTCACTGCACTTTGAAAATAAAGAATGTTAAAAAAAAGTTCAAATTAACCCATAATTGCATACTATCTGTTGAAGTAGTCATCACATGGTGTTCCCTTACTAGCCTTAATCCTAGCCATATTTCTAATCCAAACCATAATCTGAACCCTAATTTGTAATCTAATCTCAATCCTAAAATTAATTTTAAAACCATTTTAAAATCGTTTTAATTAAAACGCCACCTTTTCAGAGACATTGCTGTCTAGTAACACCTCTTGTATGCAGTCACTCAGACAGCCTCTAGAAATGCTTTTTAGTTTAGTGCTGAGCTGTGTGCAGCACTGGTGTTCAAAATCTCCACACTCTGCATGGAGACACTGAACACTTCCCATAGAGATGCATTGATTCAGTGTATCTCTGTGAGGGCATACTGATTGGCACAGCGCAGCTTTTTGACATGCATGCACAATAGATTCCCAATGCATTCTTATAGGAAAGCACTGGATTGGCCGAAATCGTCAATATTGATGATCTCAGCTATGGAGGCGGGCCAGCTGCGGTGGGGGAGAAAAGATAATATATACCTACCTTATTTCTCCACTCTGAGGTAGACCGTGGACCCTAAAAGGTAGTGCAAACTATAGTGTTAGGAATGCATGTTTATATTGCTAACACTATAGTGTTACTTAAATGTTATATTTTATGTCACACTGATTGAGCCTTAAAACATGTCAAACAAAAAAGATAAGTACTGATGGTTTATAATGCAAACATTTTCAGATAAAGTGTGTAATGTTCATTGTCCAAAAATAAAGTATTAACAAAAAATAAAACGGTCATGTTAGTTGTCCCTAGAAGTTCCCTCTGGTCGTAGAAAGCAAGTATGTCATCAAAATGTCGCAGAAGGAAAAAAAATTCTTACTTAGGAAAGAAGAAAATGAAGAATGAAAAATATATGACCAACAAAAGAGGAACAAGTGAACAGTTCTTTTATAACAGTACATATTACAGGTCAGGGTGAAAATGCAGAAATTGTTAATGGAGAAATTGTCAAATTTATCTAGCAAAGGAAAAAGGAGTTGGTCCCCAGATGGAAATTAAATATGCCAGGTTGCTCCATTACTCATGTCTGGGATACAGACATAACAGAATCTTGTGTCTATGTAAGAATATTGCACAGACGTTTCCAATCAACCAAAGAAAAGAAGCTTTGTAATTTCAAAAAAGTTAAAAAGAAACTGTAAATGCAGTACCACAGGGAAACTATCATTGTGTAACAGTTAATACAACACTAAAATCATATACATTTATATCACATGGTGTAGTTGACAGTGATTGCTTATTTATGTGACATTATTTTATATTTGCACTTTTCCTTTGTACTATATTTGTCTAAATGGAATGAATAAATATTCATATCGCTTTTTCTTTTTGCAAGTACATTTTTTTCTTTCAAAAACTGTGACAATTCCATTTAATTCACTAAATTGGGCTTGTCCATTTAAAATGTAGGTCTTACTGAATCCCTCCAGCTACTAACCTGTTTTTACTAGGATCTGTTACTTTGCGGGTCTGTTTTAAAATAATCTGCTACATGTAACTATGATATAAAATAAGTAATATTAATTGTTTTACAATTAGAATATGGAAAGAAACCTAAATAGAATGAGGTCGGGGGTAGAGCCGGACTGCTAAGCTGGGCAGATGTGTGCTGAGTGAGCTCCTGCTTTCTGCACCATAAATCATTGATTAACAGCAGTCAGACTGACATTTTCAGAGCAAAACCAATCTCATAGAAGCAGGGACACCTGGGTGCATCCAACAATATGAGTCTTGGAACTCTTCTCGCCCAAATCGTTGGTTTGGGTACTCTTATTGCCTACAAACATGGACGGCATTAGATAGGAGGCTGATTTACTACTACTACTGCTCAGTTTCCCCGTGAACCATCATAGAAACATCACAAAGCTTCCAAGATGGAGGAGTCTGTGATCAGTGAGTTGGCAATGACCTCTCAATCAGTAAACCTGTCAGAGCTTGACCTTATATTCGCGAGATTCCTAGCTCGCATAAAGGCAAGACAGCAGAGGATTTGGAGACCTAGCACAGATTGGCAGCCTCCGAGGCCACAGCATTGCCTGACAAGTCAGCATTGCCTTTCAAAAGCATAAGCATGGTGCACTCAAGACTTCAATGCACTCGAAGTTCGGAAGACTCAAGACACTGTGTGGAGGAGTTTGGCAGTGTGCCTTGGCCCAGAGATTCGGGAATCTGCTATTATCAGCTCCTCAAAATGGCAGCTGCTACCTTATCGAGCTCCTTCCAGGACTGTCATGCAGGGGTGCTCTTACAAGCAACATTCACCTATTCACATGAGTCCACCAGCCGGGAGTTCGGCAGCTTACCCATAGACTGGGTATTGGATGAATCCTGGCTACTCATGGGTGCTCTGAGATGACTCTACTAATTGTGGACATGTTCCAAAATTCTTTCTCATGGATAGACTCCTGCTTTCAATTTCTATTTTTTTTCTTTATTTTATATTTCAATCTCACCAGTAAAACTAATAGCAACACTTATTTTAATATTGTCACATGTGAGCCTTACCTTGAGTATCTTCTGCAGTGTGGTCAACTGACCTAGCCTAAATGTCTAGTAAGTTTCATTAGCATGTTTTTGACACCCACTTACCCACTGACTATTCATGCTTTACTTCACCAAAACAGTGCACATTCTCAACATGTAAAGTAATATGCTAGCATTTTTGTTGTTTTATTTGTATTCTTATGGCTATGTTACAATCAACTTGCCTATCACTCTACACTACAAAAATAAATATTGATAAAAAATATAAAAAAATACGATGAGGTCAAATGATGAACAAATGCATGTAGAACCGAGTTTGAGAGATTCCCAAGTATACTGTTTATCCTGCTCACTGTGTAAGTGTTCTGAGGACCAATAAGAAGCTTTAAAAAAATATATTTCCTGACTAATTATAGCAGCATTTAGCTAATGGGTTAGCTCCTCCCTCCAGCCAATAGGACAGGAACATCAATCCAAACAATTAAGAAACAGTTTGCTAAGTTATTGTATAAACTCGCCTTATTTTTTTATGCTCACCTGACCACTCCTTAGTGGTATTCTGCCCTGAGAGGTCCACCTCCCTCTCCAGGAAGGTCCAGGTATTAAGGATGTGCATGGGCAAAAAAAATTGGTTCGGTTCGGAAATTCGCTAAGTAAAAAAATGTGGCTGCTTCGGCAATTCGGACCAATGACATTCGGTTGGTTCAGCACTTTGGAAATTCAACACTTTGGAACTTCGGACATTCGTAAGCATCTGAATGTCCGAATGGCATGAAATTTGTACGAATGTTCATTCGGAACGAAACAAATCCAACAATATGGTCACATGAATGCAAGCCAACACCCTGACAGCCTGATTTATATACTATCCCACCTCAATGACTCTGTGTGCCTTCATTGGCCAAGTGTCAGTGACAAAATATTGTAAAGCACTGTCCTCTAACGTCAATCACAAAAATGTGCTAGTTTCATAAGCATCGTAAGCATCTGAATGTCCAAATGGTATGAAATTTGTACGAATATACATTTGGAACGAAACAAATCACACATGTGTACCAGGTATACATGGCCCTCCTCTCTGCAATTGGGCCCCCATGGGTGTTGAGTTTAGCTGCCCTCTGGTGCAGCTCACATGGGATCCCTCTTCAGTATACGCTTTCGGGGTGGATCCTCATTATTAATCCAGCACCACTTCCGCCTTACATGATGCAGGATACCAGTGTATGGGAATTGTGCGTGGCTCTTGAGATATGTTGGCTTTGCCATTTTCCAACATAGTTGCTAGGTCACTCACTTTCCATGGGTGCAGGCCCGAGAATTCAAAGCGCCGGACGTGAATTTCAAATATGCACATACAAACATACACACATACATCAAAGTTTTTATCTGCTGTTTGCCATTCCTGCTTCCTCTGCTTGGCAGTTTGGCTCTCTGGACGCTTTGTTTCAACTCTGCATGTAGGAAAAAAAAATTCTTTATTTTTGTTGTGCACATAGAACAATCAGTCTTACCCTGCCACGACAGCAGGAGCAAAAGTATAATCGTATACAGTATAACAGTGGCAGTTGATAGTTCTGCACATTTTACATACATATAGATAGATGCCCAGCACTCAGTGCATACAGAAGCGTGTGGTGCAGTATGCTGCCTTAATAAAGTTGTACAGTGCTTTGTCCAGTTTTACGTGTGATAAAAAAAAAAAAAAGAACAAAAAGAAAAGAGAAGTCAACGAGGGTATTAAAGCAGAGTAAATCGTGTCTTTGCTTTTTATATTTATTGGTAGAGCCTGGTTGTGGCAGTGTGGTTTGCTAGCAGAAAGATGCATTTTAGTGTGGTGTAGGTAAATGGTTGTACCTCAGCCGGAGTGGTGTCCGTGTAGGGAGACGGACGTGGTGTGGAGCATGTGTGGGGAGAGGATCCTGGCCCCCGTTCCTGCTCCACGGGGCCTACCTCGGGTGTGGTGGTGTAGCGTGAGAGGAGCCCCCTTGATCTGCTGATAACAATGTTGGTGGGGTGTCACTGGGGCAGCATCCCCATCAGCAGGGCCTCTCTTTGCTGTTTGAACCTGCTTCTGGGGTCACGCCCTCTGTCAAGTTTCGAAGAGACTACGTCTCTCCTTTAGGAGGCGGTGTCTGATGTCTGCGTGATTGTGGTATTGTGTGGTGAGGGTTGGGGAGGCAGGGGGGAAGGAGGAGGAAAGAGAGGGAGAAAAAAAAAAAGGAGGGGGGCAGCTCGGGGTTCCCCCAACTGCCCGCGAGGGGCGGGGAGGAGCGCGCGGCGGGCCCTGTCTCTTGCTCTCGTCAAGTGCTGTATGTCCTAGTCACCTATGTATGCCTCCCATGGTTGCCAGACTTTGTGGAACTTCGTTTCCGTGTTTCTTATTTGGGCAGTGAGTTTGTCCATTAAGTGTCTTTAATTTTCAAGATGACGTCGGTATTTGTCGGGACTGAGGGTGTCCGCCACGCCTGGGCTAGTGCCCGTCTGTCCGCCAGGGTGATTTTGTTGAATAGGAGTTGTTCGTGTCTGGGTTGGCCATCTATCAGCCTAGATAGCAAGACAGACCAAGGGTCCATTTCCACCTGTCTACCCAGGACATCCGTTAATAAAGTTTGTACTTGTTTCCAATACCTGCCTATGACTGGGCATTCCGACCACATATGCACAAAAGTGCCCTTATGTCCGCATCCCTTCCAGCACGTGTCTGTTGTGGTTTGCCCCATTCTGTATAATTGTACTGGTGTGGTATACCATCTCATTAACATTTTATATGATTGTTCCTGGTGGAGAACACAGATCGACGACTTTGCAGCTGCCTCCCATATATCCACCCAGTCCTCACCCTCCAACGCGCCACCCAGATCAGTCTCCCACTGTCTAATGTATCTGGGGTCCGGGGTGTTTCTGTCTGGGGCACTGAGGTGTGCGTAGAGAAGTGTGATCAGTCCTTTCTGTTCGGTCTCGGCGTTGCACAGTCGTTCAAAAAACGTCATGGGTGTCTGTGCTGCCTGTTTGATCTCTGGGCCGTTGGCGAAGTCCTTAAGCTGGATATAACGGAATACGTCTTTCGTGGTCAGGGGGGCTAGGGTTTTCAGGTGTTCAAACATTTAGAATTTCCCCTTATCGTATAGGTGGACGTATCTCTGTACCCCCTTGTTCTCGATACCCCGGAAATCTCGCACGCTCAGTCCCGGCAGGAATGCCCTGTTGTGGAGGTATGGGGTCATCGGAGATGGGGTGTGTTTGAGAATGTATTTGTCTGCTGTGAGGTCCCAAATTCGGATTGTGTTAAGTATTGCCGGGCACGTAGTGCGAATGGGTGGTCTATCTTTTTTGGGTACCCAGATCCAAAATTGTGGTAGGTCCGTGCACATCAGGCGTGATTCTAGGTCCGCCCACCTATGGGAGCCCGCCCGGGAGTGCCACGCCACCACCTGGGCCAACTGCGCCGCCAGGTAATAACAGTAGAGACTCGGGAGACCCAGTCCCCCCTGGTTTTTGGCCGGTACATCACCTCCCTGGCCACACGATGGCGTTTGTGAGCCCAGATAAACTTGTCAATGTCTCGTTGCAGTGAACTGAGGTCTGACTTGGTAACTTTTACAGGCAAAGCCTGGAACAAAAATAGCAAGCGGGGAAGGAGCATCATCTTTATAGGAGGCAGATTTATCAGATGGTAAGTGGCGTTGTAAATCGTACCCGTGAGGATGATATATCTGCCCTCGCTGTCCGTTAGCGCCTTCTGCGTCACGAACGGGCATCTTTTGTGTATTAGGATGTATTAGGATGTCCACCCCGTTTTTCTTAGTCAATCCCCGAGAGGAGTATGTTCTAGTGTATACGTGGTCTGTGAGTTGAATGCGGGCTGAGCGCACGAGGTGCATCTCCTGTATAAACGCAAGGTCGGTGTGTTGCCGTTTGAGTTCCCTCATCAATAATCGCCTCTTGTTTGGGGTATTGAGGCCATTGGCATTGAGGGATGTGAGTTTGAGCGTGGCCATAGTGGGTATCTACGTCCTGTCGCAGTCCACTCCCTACCGTCCGTCCAGGTCGGGGTCAGTTCTGGCCCTCCGCACGCGCCTCCACCCCCGCAGCGCCGGGGAGGGGACGTGTCCTCGCGCTCTAAGTAGTGTGGGCCCCCAACCGCCAGCAGGTTAAGGGCGGGAGGACGTGTAGGGGGGGGGAAGAAGGGAAGGGGTCGGGAACGCCGGCGTCCCCAGGTGGGGGGGGTGGTGGTGTGAGGCTAGGGGTGGAGTCGATCCCCTGCCTGATGGGGTCATGTGGGGTGTAGGGGTTGTCGGGTCAGGACCCGGTCTTATTGGTGCCGGGTCTATGTGGGGGTAGCCGTTCCCTCTGCAAGTGAGAGCCGCTATGCGGAGTGGGAGCAAGATCGTCTAGTCGCCGTGCCCCTCGAATCCGACCCTCGTATCGTGTGTGTAGACTTATATACCTGAGAACATAGTGTCTGTGGGTAGGTTTTCGATTTATGTATGCAGATGTTCTGGTAACCTGAACACAACTCTGAACAGTGAAAAAAAACAGAAGGTTGCAACAAATACAAGACAGTTCCAGGAGCTAGTGAGAACAGAGTTCGAGCTCCGCCCCCCTTCCCCCCACCGTTTAAGCTCCCTCTTGCCGCCCCGTGATCCCCCTCCCCCCAAGTGTACCCGCTCAGAGTACGTAGGGTCCCTGTGGCCCACCAGTGTGCTCCCTCTCCTCCCTCCCTCCCTTCCTCCCCCCCTCGGTATGGAAGGAGTGTGTAACCAATTCCCTCTATCTGCGTGTGTTATTTTTCATTTTTTTTTCTTTTCCTCCCCCCTTTAGTACCCTTTCTTTCGTTTCTGTGTTGTGTCCCCCCCCGATGCCTCCTTTCCTATGCTCCTGTGTTTGTTTTTTCTCTTGTCTCCCTCCCCTCTCTCCCCGTTTAGGTGGTCCCCTCCTTCGTTGGCTCACCCTCCCCTCTCCCGCCCCCACTCCCCTGTCTTTTTCCCTTATTTAGGTAGTTAGTTATTTTCATTTATTTTTATTTATTTTTTCCCCCTAATTGTGTTATTTTTGCCTCTTGTTGCCTAGTCAGTCTTTATCCCCGCTGTGCCCCCGTTTTCGTGCCGTTTGTAGGTTTTTTTCCTTTTCTTTTTCTTTTTTTTTCTTTTCTTTCCCTTTTTCCTTTTTTCCTGTTGTTGCATTTGTGTTTTCTACCTATGCTTCTCCCAGTGTCTTCCTCCCCCCCTGGTCTACCTCGATTGTATCTGAGTGTGTGCCTCCAGCTGCCTTGGTCCATGGACTAGGGCTGTCTAAATGTCCCCCCGTTCCCTCTCACCACCCCCCCCTCCTGGCACTTACCCAGCTGCCCCGCTAACTTAGCCTGTCCCTACTCTCTCGTGAGCCCTTCCCGCCCGCCATGCATGCTCCTTACCAGCTTGCCCGCCTTCCCGTTGCCGTCCCCGTTCCCCTGCTACCTCCCTTTCCCCTGTGTTTGTCTCGTATTCTGTACAACATGAGTCCTTGCTGCGTGCAGTCTCTGTTGTCATCTATATAGAAGCCGATGAAGCAAAAGCCATTTCTCCGTGATAGGTAGTCCAGGGTGTCGCTGGCGTACGGTGCTCGGTGGCCTCTTTGGGGTGGTCCAATTCGTCTCTCGGTATGTGCCCCAACGCCTGGGCGCCTCTGGTGGGTAGACTGAAGTCGGGGGGTACCTCAATGCCAAGGCCCCTCAGGAATGCTTTGGGATCCGCTGTTGGTAGGAGCACCGCCGGCCTGGGGCCGTTGAAGACCATCATCTTAAACGGGTGCCCCCATGCAAATTTCAGGCCCCGGGCCCTCACCAGTTCAGATATGGGCTTCCACTCCCTCCTCCGTGCCAGCGTGGCCGGTGCGATGTCCTGGTAGAGATGTATTGCCATGCCGTCCAACTTGTATGTGTGGGTTCTGGTGCTTTTTATGATGGCTTCTTTCGTGGCAAAATAGTGCCAGCGCATGATCACATCCTGGGGGGACCGTCTGGGGGGCCCTTCGCCCTGAGCGCTCTATGTACCCTATCCAGGGTCCACAGATGGTCGGGTATATGGGGCAGGCGGGCGCGGAACAGCCTCAGTAGTACTGGCTGTAAGTCAGCATCCGGGATGTTCTCCGTGAGGCCCTTAACACGGAGGTTGTTTCTCCGAGACCCGTTCAAGGCGTCCTCCACCTCGGTTTCCAGCTCCGCCAGTCTGGTGAGCAATGTGTTAGTGGTTGTGGCGGCTTCGTTGTGGGCTGCAACCACGTGGTCCAGCTTCAGCTCTAGGGCCTCCGTGCGCCGGCCCACCGCCTGGATCTCAGCCTTGACGTCCCTGGCAGATTTATCTATCTCCGCCGCCAGGTAGTGCCGGACCTCCGCCAGAGACTGGAGGATTTCCCTGTGTGCTGTCTGCTGCTGTGGGTGGTCTCTGTTCCCGGTCTCCGTGGCGGGAGCGGAATCAGCTCTCTCCGGGCCGGCGCCATCTTTGTGCAGCTGCGGCCTCTGAGTATTTAGCAACTCCGCCACCGACGGGGTACTTTCCTTGGGATGTTTCCCGTGCTTCTTCACTGCCGACGCGGCCATTACCTTCACACTCCTCTGGGGCCGTATGAGATCACTGGAACAGGGGTAAGTCTCAGATTGCGCAGCGTTTTGGGTCGGTCGGGGCGCGGAGCTCGGTGCCTAAGCTGCCATCTTCGTCGGCGTCAAGCCATGCCCCCTCTGCATGTAGGATTTTTATCCTTATGGTTTTCATGTATCCTTTAACTGCTATGTTGTAACCCCTTCAGCCCAGCGGGAGGGGGACCATGAGGGTTGGGGGGACCTAAGGACTACATAGTGCCATGAAAACAAGTTTGTTTTCCTGGCACAATAGTGGTCCTTTAATAAAGCCATTTTCCACATCTGCTGAATCTGCTACAGTAGGCTATAGGTGAGGTAAAAAAAAAAAAAAATCTTTTTTTTTTTTTGCTGAATGTTATACAAAAAGAGTGCATTTGATGTGTCGAGTCTGTCATCACTCTTGTATTTTACAGCCCTTAAGTATGGACAGTAAGCTGCCTGCCTGTCTGAGATGTGGATCCAGGCCCCTGGTTAACTGCAGACATTGTAGAAAATATTTAGCATTGGCTGCAGGGGATACAGATCAATGTCAACACAGGCCTCTGATTTTCAGGATATTGCATCATGTATTAAACAAGTTGCAGTTAAAGGAATTGCGGAGTCCTCCAGAGGTATGAGATTTAAATATGAGGTCTTTCATTTGAATTTAAACTATTCTGAGGGAGAATTTTGAAGAGAATCCAAATCTCTTCCAGTGAGATAGGTTTGTCTACTAATCATTGTATTTTAGCTGCCAAAGCTATTGAGCATAATGGAGTGCCATAGATATCTCAGAAGATTTTCTAGAAACCTCAGGTTACGACAAACACTTCTACAACATGATACTTCACCATCGATCTCTGGTTCTTCAGACTCTGTCTTGCTTTTTGATTGCTTGTGTATTCAACCACGAGAAAAGCCAGTTGCAACTTTCCAGTGAATTGATCTTGGTTGGAGCCAATTTCAATACCACCACAACCAGTGTTACTCTTGCCAACAAAAATAAACTCTTCCTTCT
The DNA here is from genome assembly GCA_933207985.1 of Pelobates cultripes. Classification (NCBI taxonomy): domain Eukaryota; kingdom Metazoa; phylum Chordata; class Amphibia; order Anura; family Pelobatidae; genus Pelobates; species Pelobates cultripes. Next base: position 164,535,593 of record OW240913.1, on the reverse strand, counting down.
AAATTGCCTAAGGAAGTTCCAATCCAGGACATTGGCACCAGTGAGAGATTTCATGAGGCTTATGGGCACCCTTTCATCCATTACAGACCTTTTCAGGTGGGCCCAGTGGAATCTACGTCTTATGCAGAGATACTTCCTGCAAAATTTCAATACTACCTCAAAAGAATGGGATAAAACTCTTCACATTCCAGAACTTAGGAAAAGTGATGTCCTTTGGTGACATTTAAATGACCATCCCTCCAGAGGTTACCCTTTAAATTGATTTATTGGCTGGTGATTACATCAGATGCCAGCCAGACCAGCTGGGGAGTCCACATTGGCAAACACTTTGTGCAAGCCCAATGACCCTCACATACTAGTCACCTCCCTTTTCCAGATGGAAGAAACTGAATGGCAGTTTTCCAAACAGGTGCCAACCTTTTGGTCCAGAAGTGGGATCTTCCCCAGGTGGACCTCATGGCCACAAATCAATTTCCAAGTTCTAGCCTTCGATTCCATCCCATGGTTTTATTCCAAGATGCTCTATCAGTGGAATGGTGATTTAGCATGGCTTACATCTTCTCTCCCTTTCCCCTCTTCCCTATAAAGAGCTGAGGAAGATCTCCAGGGAAACATGCATTGTAAAAGATCAAAAAAAAGAAACACCGCGCCAGATGTTATAAAGTGGAAAAGTGATACAAAAAATACCTTTTGAAATATTTTGATATTAAATAACCTCAAAAGAATAAATAGAAACAAATTTTCTAGAGCTAACTAAGAGCTCTGCTGGATTTAGCACAACTGGTATAATCCCCGTAAGGATAAATGTAGGTCTCGGTAGGAGAATTTTAGATTGAGTATTTCTCCAGCAGGTGCAAGGAACAGAAAGACAAAAGATATTCCAATAGTGATGTAAATTCAAATAACTAGAATGTATACACATGAAAATGTACTTACATTCTCTAGAGCAGGACTTGTTCTAGTGTAAAAGACAATGGGTGGTATAATCCCCACCAGGATGTAGAATATATCCATGAAGCAGGATGGAGGCGAATAACTGGGTAAGTATAATACATTTACCTTTATTAAGTAACAACTATTTAACAACAAAGTATAAAAACAAACTATAGGGTCATGAGATCGGTTGCATGTCTCTGGAGCTCCAAGATACAAAGCCCTTCCAAGCCTTTCACGCACCGCAATATATACCGGGACCAAATTCTGAAGAACTCCTCGGCTCCCACAGACCCAATGGGATGAAAATCAATAAAGCAAAAGCTGGACAAGCCCAGGTTAGGGATGACAATAGGGGATTTGTGTTGGAAGGCCCAAGGCGTGCATGGAACCAAGATGACGTCCCTCGGGGGAGATTGCTCAGATTTCTCTGACGACCTGTCATACGGAGTTAAAGAGAGCACTGTACCGCTCCAATCCTGCAGCCAACACACCACACATCGTCCCTACAGATAAGCACAGACTCTGCATCAGTAACCACTGCAGTCCTGAAGGACCTACTAGCAGACCTGCATAAAAAAATCTCAGCAGATGTAACAGTGCTGTGGGGAGACCTGCAAGGCCTAACTGGCAGGATAAACAAACTGGAGCATACCTAAAACATGGGAACCCAGCAGATCACTTCACTGCAGCAAGCAGTCAATGTACTTCAACAACAGAACCTAATCTACGAGCACCGTTTTGCAGCCCAGGAGGATGCCAGGTGCTGAAACAACATTAAACTGAGAGGAGTCTCAGACACTATACCAGAAACCGAATTGCCATACTTTGTTAGGTGCCTACTGGCGGCCCTATTGATGCCAAAAACCATCAAAACTGCGACACTCACTGGTCTGTTCCGAGTGCCCCCGACTAGTCAGAGCACCACCTACTGCCTCCAGAGACATTGTACTCCAATTTCAAAATGGCAAAGACAAAGCTGCGGTGATGGCCGCCATTAGGGGACAGACACCATATAATTTAGAAGAGATGGATTTAATATTCTACACAGACCTCTCTGGTAGCACTCTGGCATGGAGGCTCTCCTTTCGTCCACTCACCACCCTCCTGCAACAACATACAATCCAATACAGGTGGCGATCTTGGTGAGCCCTATCTGTTCTCCACGGAGACACAACACATACGATTCAGGATCTACATGAAAGCAAGACTCTCCTCCAGACACTGGGACTCCCAGCTAACGCACTGAACCAAGACGATAGGAACATAGCTCCCAGGAAACGGCACACATGGAACCCTTCAGGGGCTCCCACGTTTGTCCCGAGATTGTCCACACCGGAATCTTACATTTTAGCCACAACCTGACCAAAGGACTGATCACACTGAACATAATTCAACATGTTTTTTACACTGTTTTTTTTACCTTGTTCACCGGTTAGGAACAGAAAGCATAGTAAAGTAGGTTTAGCCACACCATGGGAAAAGCTCCCCCTCAGACCGAACAGTCGATCACCATGATCAGCCCCCCCCCCCCCCTCAGCACCTCGAGGATACACAGGTGAGGTGTGTGCTCCACCCATAGTTAAAACTGGGCCCAAGTACAGGGCACCCGTGTACGCATACTGAGTGCGCACTCCATAAGCTTGCAATAGTATCACAACAAGCCCTGTTGTTATTTTTACCCTTTAAATTAATGTATATGCATATCCGTTTTTGCTTTTATGTACATACACATCCCATATGTAGTGCGCAACGCACAGGTCGATAGGGCAGAACAGCACCATGCATAAGCCATATAAAGGCATGTATCAGTTTCACCCGTTGTGTTTTTATCTTAGTTTATAGTTCTCCTCTTATGGTGATTTTCTGCGTTGAACACCTACTCCAACTACACACACAGTCTTGCACTCCTTAACTGTCAGTCAAGCTTTATCTGTACTTACAGACTCAGCTGTGTAGCAAGATAAAATGTCAAGCTAAGTAAGCAATTTAATGTAATAGAATCTAATGCACATGTCTATCTCTCTTTGGCTAACTACCTCCACGCTGCAGACTATGATGTAGACATGCCAGCCTAGCCTGTTCTAGCATAATAGTAACATAAAATTGTGCAGTTCATCCGTGCCAAGTCGAAATCTTTGTTGTCTAACATTTGTGTGCTGTTGTGGCACCTTTTATATGCTTGTAAGTCCGTTGCACAGAAAAATAAACAATTTAACAAAACAAGCTATAATAAGTCCAAAAAGTTCTAGGGACCACACTTTACGCATTTCTCCTCTCTTCATCAGAAGTGTGGTAAAGTTCTCCATAGTCCAAGTATACATAGAAATTCTTAATTGTTCAATTGATTCCTGGTGGGATTGATTTCCTGTATCCAGGCTGGAAAGCACGCAACACACCAGAAGTGACGTGTCGTAGTTCCAGTCTGGTAACCGCCAATCTATATTGTGGTGAAGGCTAATTTACCATAAGGCACATGTGTTTTTATAGTATGATTGCACCTCTTGATGACAATACACCAATCCATGCGTCTATCTTCAGATAGGATGAAGGGGAATATGTGAGTTGTGCATGTGCGTTAATGTATTGACTGCGCATGCGCATCGGTATGGTTGGCGGTATATCACATAGAAATTAACAAAACTGTAAATATGGGAAAAAATAAATATATTTGAAATATATTTCTATCAAGCTCATCTAGGTATATATAGAGGGAAAAATACATAAAAGAGTATCATATACTAGATATTATACTAGATAATATACTAGAGTATCATATTGTTTTAATTTACTAGATGGCAGTGATGACTGTCGTGTGCATATGGTTTAAGTAGTGTGGAAGCTTTTTGTGAACAGGGCAAAAAAGTTAGAGTCTTGAGTTCAAAAGTTAGTATATTTAGCTATATTAACATCAGTTTGGTTTTTGTAGATCACAAAAATTTAGTGCACACGTGTTGTATCATTTCTGAACCCTTGCTGGAGTTAGTCAGATATATCAGTTTTGCTACTCCCTCAAGGACCATTATTTGTTGTAGCTCTTCAGACAATGCTAATAAGGAAAGGTCAGTAAAATGTAAATGAATATTCATTTGTTCTACTGAGCATTAAATCAAACAATTCAGCAAAGCTACTTTATCAAAACATTTAAAAAATAACAGCCAAAACTGTAGTATTTTTCTTTCTTTTAGTTTGTTTTAGTTGTGGTTGTTTGTTAAACATAAATCCAAGCTTATCACAGATAAATGAGTCACGTTATTAAAAATGTAAATTTCTCAGTATGTATCATTAGGTAATAAATATAAAAGAAACAAATTGAAACCAATGTGGCTTAGTAGAGAAGTAAAACAAGAGATTAAAAATAAGTAAAGGGCATTTAAAGCATTTAAATCGGACAAATCAGAGGCATCCTATATAAGATATAAGGAAGCCAATAATGCTTGCAAAAAGGCAATTAAAGTGGCTAAACTAAAAAATTTTAAATTGATAGCCAAAGAATGCAACATTTTGCTTTTTTTTTTCAAGTACATCAATTCTAAAAAAAAAAAAAAAATAAAAAAGTATAGGTACACTGCAAACCGTGTACCCACACTTTCATTTAGTTAATGACGACCATGAAGAGGCAGAAATTTAAATAACAATTTTTCTTCAGTATATATTAATGATGATCCTATGGCAAGAGATATGCAAATGATTGCTGCAAAAAACCTGTAGATAACTACATGCAAAAACATATGCTTCCACATATTAGAAATGATATCCCTGTATGTTATGTTTTTGCAAGTATTGATCCAATTGCAGTTTAAACATCTGTAATGACTCTGACAAAACCACCTCTTCAGGCAGAGAATTCCATATTCTTATTGCTCTTACTGTAAAAAAAAACTTTTCTTTGCCTTAGATGAAATCTCCTTTCTTCCAGCCTAAATGTGTGACCTTGTGTCCTATGTATAACCCTGTTTCTGAATGGATTTCCAGATAAAGGTTTGCACTGGCCCCCGAATATATTTGTATAATGTTATCATATCTCCTCTCAGGCGCTGTTTTTCCAAACTAAACAGGTTTAATTGTTTTAACCTTTCTTCATAACTAAAATGCTCCATTCCTTTTATCAATTTTGTAGCTTGTCTCTGCACTTTTTCTAGTGCCATGATATCTTTTTTTAGAACAGGTGCCCAAAATTGCACAGCATATTCAAGGTGTGGTCTTACCAGTGATTTATAAAGAAGCAAAATTATATTTTCATCCCGAGAATTTATGCCCCTATTTATACATGACAAAACCTTACTGGCCTTAGCAACTGCAGATTGACATTGCATATTGCTGGCTAATTTTTTGTCTATAACAATTCCAAAATCCTTCTCGTGTGTGGTTATCCCTAGTTCACTACCATTTAGTGTGTAAATTGCTTGTGCATTCTTAACCCTGAAGTGCATAACTTTGCATTTCTCTACGTTAAATTTCTTCTACCATTTTAGTGCCCAGTCCCCCAATCTATCCAACTCCCTCTACAGCAAAGCAATATCCTGCTTACATCTTATTACTTTACAAAGTTTTGTGTCATCTGCAAACACTGATACGTGGCTTTCAATGCCTTTTTCAAGATCATTTATAAATATGTTAAATAGAAGCGGTCCCAAAATAGAACCCTGAGGGACACCACTTACCACTTTTGTCCAGCTTAAAAATTTACCATTAATGACAACTCGTTGTGCTCTATCCTTAAGCCAATGTTTTACCCATGAAAAGAATATTCATCTAGACCAATTTCTTTTAGTTTGAAGACTAACCTATTGTGAGGAACCGTATCAAATGCCTTGGCAAAATCTAAGTAGATCACATCCACTGCAACACCCTGATCTATACTTCTACTTATTTCTTCGTAGAATGCAATTAGGTTAGTTTGATATGACCTATGTTTCATAAAACCATGCTGATTATTGCTAATAACAAAGTTCTTCCCAATGAATTCCTGAATATTATCCCTTAATAGCCCTTCAAATATTTTTTCAGTTACAGAAGTTAAGCTCACAGGTCTCAACAACACCCCCTTTCTTCACACCATCATCCCCTCCCTCTCACCAGCACCTCTTTCCTTCACACCATCACCCTCCTCACACCAACACTCCCTTCCTTCAAACCATCACCTCCGTCACTCAAACCATTAACACCCCCTTCCCACACACCATTACCACCCCTCCTTCACACCATTACCACCCCTCCTTCACACCATTACCCCTTCCCTCTCACCATCACCCCCCTTCCTCTCACCATCACCCCCCTCCCTCATACCATCACCCCCTCCCTCATACCATCACTCCCCCTCCCTCTCACCATCTCCCCACATAAACCACATTGTATCATATTTGCCTTGTTTCATAATATCCATTACAATATCGATATCCATTACAAAACCAGGAAAAGGTGGGTATAATGGGCTCATTGACTGGTCCCCCCCACGCCCCCCACTTCCCCGGCCTAAGACTGCCAGCCCTCCCCTGACCAGAGGGTCTGTCATATGGTATATTTTGAGCCTTATTGTGTAGCCATTCTTTCACCAATTTGTTTCAAATTTTATTTTATTATTTTATCCTTGTTTTGTTACATGCACATTCCAACGTATTGCTTTATTTTGTAAGCCTAATGAGTGGTAATTAAAAATCACTAAATTGTGCTTAGTTAATTCTTTTTTGTGAAAATAAGACTGTCTGTATTATGTATTTTGGCACATATTAGTAGCTTAGACATATTACTATATCAATTAATGACATTTCCAAATGTGGACAACATGGGGACTTACATGATATATTGTGAACTTTGTTGAGGTGCCTTTATTTACAATTTGTTTTTAAGATTTGTGGTATTAATTTTTATTTTATATTTTTTTACATACACACTGTTTTTGCTGCATGTTTTTTTTAACCCCTTAAGGATCAAACTTCTGGAATCAAAGGGAATCATGACATGTCACACACGTGTCCTTAAGGGGTTAATCTCATCAGTGTCTCTGTAATAAAATTTCATAAATGGTACTCAGCAACATCTACTGAGGACAACAATACCTCTATGCATACCTTTGCAAAGTATAAATGATAATTCTAATCATAATCATTGACCTCACTATAATCCTAAAACCAATTCTAAACCTAACCTTAATCCTAATCTTAACAATAGTGTTAAAGGGATTCCCTCTGCTGGTGTCAGCAGATAAATTACCTTACTAATTTCTGCAGAGGAATTCCCTTGCTGACATCACAACCCTAGTTCTAAACATATTCCTAATCCTAACTCCATCCTCAATTGTAAATCTAATCCTATACCTAATCCTAAACCTGACCATAATTCTAACACTGTATCAAAAAGAAAGGGAATACCGCACTCTTACTGATGTCCTGGTGCTACCAGACCTGGGGCTGACTACACCCACTGCAATAGTTGAAATAAGTTGTGATCCAGACACTGAGGGGTTAATTTTTCAGCAGACTTTATTGTAAAAAGTGCAACGTTTCCAACTCAAGAACATCTGAAATAATTAATTAAGTAAGTGAATAAGATTCAATGTTAAAATTATTCTGATTCATCAGCTGAGTAGTGTTACCCTCTGTATGAATAGGTGACCCTTGGTTGGTTAAAATTGGAGAGTGCACTTGTTTGTTGATTTAATAGATGATTATTTGTAATATTTGATTTGTAAAACACCTTTGTATAATGATGTATTAATCTATTGTTAAATTGTGTACCCTATATAACAGTGTTTCCCAACCCAGTCCTCAAGGCACACCTACCAGTCCAGGATTTAGGGATTACCCAGTTGTGTCTAAGGTGTTTTTACAAAGAAGAAAAAAAACACCTTAGACACAACTGGGTAATCCCTAAATCCTGGACTGGTAGGTGTGCCTTGAGGACTGGGTTGGGAAACACTGCTATATAACTTGAAATTGCACACTGTGGTGTTAGCTTGAGAAAGATCTCATTGAGATCAAAACATTGCACTTTTTGTATACTGAAAAATTAACCCCTGGGTGCCTGGTCCACAACTTCTTTCAACTTTCATATTTCTAACACTAGCAGATAGATTCAATTGTTGATTTCATTTTGAGGAATAATTTGCTGGTTACAGCAAAGGGAATACCTTGTTAATTTATTCCCCTGGGTCCACTAATTCTAGCCCCAGGTGACAGAGGAGAGCTCCAGGTATCGAGTGATCTCTGTTGTTCCCCAGTTATCTGCTGTCAATATACCATATGATGGAATAATTCTACAGTTAGTCCTTAGGGGCAGTGGGGTGTATTTTGGATTTGTGCTGCCCTAGGCACGACTAAATTTGGGCACCCCAAAATCTAAATCTGCCCCCCCCCCCAAATTCGTGTCAAGGCCACTTTTTTGACTGACAGACACATGCCCTCATTAATACGTGCGCTGGTATACACTCACTGACAGATACACAGTCATTGACACACACATACAATCATTGGCACACACTGTTTAACCAACACACACTTTTACTGACAGACACACACTGACACACACACTCACTGACAGGCACACACTCTCAGATACACATAAAATGACATACACACACTGACACACACTCACAGGCACACCTATTCTCACTGAAAGATACACACACTTTCACTCACTCACAGACACACACTGACAGCTACACTCAATCACAGTAAGGTGGACAGCCCCAGAACACAAGGCAAACAAGACATTTGTCTGGGAGCTTGGGGTGGCATTTTTTGGTGCCCTCCCTGAAAGTGCCGCCAGAGGCAAATGCCTTGTTTGCCTTGTGGTAAATACATCCTTGCTTAGGGGGTTAATTACAAAGCAAGCAAACAGAGGTTGGTGTCAAAAATGACACCAACTAATATATAGTGTTGGAGTAGAGATTGTAGAAGTATTAGTCCAGTAATGCAGATGTAAAATAGATGAAGTCAGTATCTTGTAATAACTTTTATGTTTGTTGGACACATAGCATTTTGGATTCACAAGCTTTCAGCAAATCCAATTTGAGTAAGGGACGGTCTCCTGGAATCTTGTAATTCCAAAATCTGTTAGCATGTATAACTAATTACCAGTACTCCACAGCTAGCTTTCAATCTTCCATTATTTCACCATAAAACCTTCACAGAGTCAGTGGTTCAGTTGCAAACTTGCAAAGTAAAACTTTCATGGAAGGATTTTTTTTTTTTTTGACTAAAGGTTTACATCTAACATTTAGAATTCTGCTTCCTTTTTATTTTTGAATTTTAAAATTCACATTTACTCCAACACTGGGGGGTGAAGGGAGCACCCTTCAGTGATGTCAACACTACTGATATTGTGTTGCCAAGCCGATGCTTCTTGTAGAGTTCCTTGAGTTCCTTTGGGAAACAGAGTGCACACATCCACTAACCTAATCTCTGAGAAGCACTCAACTCTACAGTAAACTGTAGTTCAAAGTGAGTGAGGGTGAATACCTGTTCAATAACTGGACAATCAGAATGTTTTACTAACTGGCCTTATAAAAGTGTTGATTTCTCTAGACACTGGCACTTTTATACAATACACCTACCGGGACAGAGCATCCATTTAAGCCATTAAGGAACATTTTAATTAAAACATAAAGGACCACTATTGTCACCCAGACCACTTCAGCTCAATGAAGTGGTCTGGATGCCAGGTCCCCCAGGTTTTAACCCTGCAGCTGTAAACATAGCAGTTTCAAAGAAAATGCTATGTTTACATTGCAGGGTTAATCCAGCCTCTAGTGGCTGACTCCCTGACAGCTGCTAGAGGTGATTCTGTGACGCTCACTATGAAAATCGCATTGAACACGCAGGACGTCCATAGGAAAGCATTGAGTATTGCTTTCCTATGGGCAATTTGAATGCACGTGCAGCTCTGGCCGTGCATGTGCTTTCGGCTCCATTCGGGGTGCTGACGTCAGAGGGGGAGGAGAGGTCACCAGCGCTAAGTCCAGCGCTGGATTAAGGTAAGTGGCAAAGGGGTCTTAAGGCCTTCAGCCCAGCAGGAGGGGGGCCCTGAGGGTGGGGGGGGGGGGGGGCTAAGGACTATATAGTGCCAGGAAAATGAGTTTGTTTTCCTGGCACTATAGTGGTCTTTAAAGCTAGTCTGAGGCAAATTGATAAGTAAAGAAATAAATCACCATGGAAACTAACAGTATCACCATTATTATTTGACACTTTACCCCAGAATAGCACCTGGTTTGCACTAAAAAAATATGGGTTCGTCTATATGTGTCTCATTTTTAATCTGATACCTGGGATATATTTGTTAAAGGACCACTATAGTGCCAGGAAAACATACTCGTTTTCCTGGCACTATAGTGCCCTGAGGGTGCCCCCACCCTCAGGGACCCCCTCCCGCCCGGCTCTGGAAAGGGGAAAAGGGGTAAAACTTACCTTTTTCCAGCGCTGGGCAGGGAGCTCTCCTCCTCCTCTCCGCCCCGTCAGCTGAATGCACACGCGCGGCAAGAGCAGCGCTCGCATTCAGCCGGTCGCATAGGAAAGCATTATCAATGCTTTCCTATGGACGCTGGCATGCTCTCACTGTGATTTTCACAGTGAGAAGCACGCAAGCGTTTCTAGCGGCTATCAATGAGACAGCCGCTAGAGGCTTTGGGGGAAGGCTTAACCCATTGATAAACATAGCAGTTTCTCTGAAACTGCTATGTTTATAAAACAATGGGTTAACCCTAGCTGGAACTGGCACCCAGAACACTTCATAAAGCTGAAGTGGTCTGTGTGCCTAGAGTGGTCCTTTAATAAAATTGCTGCAAATTTTTCTTGCTATATTATTTTTTATAAAAAAAGATTTTGAAAACGAATATATTATTATAGGAAATCAGCATACATTTTGATGTATGAATGCATTTATTTTCCTTCCAGTTTCGATTAAGGACCACTCTGCCAACACCATTCAGTGCCAGTGCACATGTTGCAAGTAAATATTCATTAACCTGGAAGAGCAGTGCACATTGAGGAAATGAAAGCTGTTTATCCTGCCTGCATGCTAGCTTAGTAACTGTCAAGTGAGCTCAAAGTCTTTGCCTTTTGATGACAGCCTTTATTGTGGAAATAGACATTTTCTCCATTTTAGAGACTAAAATCTGACTGTTGCACTCTCTGAAAAGTGTCCAAAACAAAAGAGACTGGAGAAAAGTCTAGATTTGGAGATAAATGGTACAAATAGCTTCAAGAGCTGGCTGCTTTCCCTCTGAATGCTGGCCATGAAAAATGTCTGGAAATAGCAAAACAACTCCTTTCCTATGCAGTTATTGCCAGGTTCTATGGCAACAACTTAGAATTTCCAGTTCTGTGTTGAATAAGGATTGCTATGCTTTTTTTCATATTCTATTTTTCATAGAAGTTGATAAGACAAAAAAACGAGGAAAGCTAACTAGCAAATTAGGACCATAAACTCTAAAATTAAACAGAGTTGATCCTAAAGGTTTTCCAAAGTGTCCCGACTCTGCAAATGGAAAAACTCCTATACTGTCTTAGGAAGCGAGATTATCAAGTATCAATAACACCCACCTCTTGACAAATAGACAAATAGCATTCCTGACTGGAAATGTGTGTTATAACCAGTGGCAGATCCAGAACCCTGTCTCGAGAAGGGCACCTAATGTTTAAAAATGGTGTGTATGTGTATGTAATGCACAATCAGAGTTAGTCTGCATTGGAGCAAACTGGAATGTGAATTAAAAATTGAGGCAAACATAGCTCATTTGAAGAAATTAATATTTTAGATATAATTTTGCAATTTTGATTTAATTTGCTGAGATTGTAAACTCATGTATTATCTAACCAGGGACTATGTATAAAAGAGCTGCAATAGCTAGATTTCAGTTGACGGGCTGGGTCTTCTTTACCTTTTTCCCATTTGAAAAACCCCTATGGTGGAGAAATGCGTTATGGAAAGTATTACTTTGATTTTATTTAAATAAAGGTTTTTTTGGCCACTATACTTGCATACTGTGCCATTTAACTTTTGTTTTAAATAATATTTTTTTTTTTTAAATATACTTACTTCCTGGCTACCTTGTTTCCTGTCTACTCCAAAGATCATACCACTGGTGACTTATCCATAGAGCAGTTTGCCTGCTCCACCTTTCTAAGTATTTACTATTTTTAATATTTTACCAAATTTATTGTAAAAGAGAACACTATTACCTGCTTTCTATAATTTTGTCATTTTGGGTCCCCCGACACCATCTTCTACAGACCCTCACCAACACATCCTGTAAGTGGGGATTATACCACTATACGCTATCAAAACTGGAGCTGGCCATTGCTCCACCAAATGTGTGTAAGCTAATTCTGTGTATGTATATGTAATGCACATTACTGTCAGAGTTTTATTACCTATTACTCATTTAAGTTGACATATTGCACTATTGGATTTCTCGTTTTCTTGTCTTGCATATATGTATGGATTACACTAAGAAAATCTTCTACCCATCATAGTCGCTGATACAAGAACCTACTGCCTACCCAAGAATTTCTATTGCACTGCAAAATTCATTTTAAAGAGGTACTCATAATTATATGTAGACTATTTTGGACTATGTTTAAGATTGCTTTGAACTATTTTATTTACCCACACCTACTGTATATTATTGAAAATAGCACTTTATTGTCATTCCTGTACTTTTGTTGTTCTTTTGTTGTTCTTGGTGATCTTATGTGTGTATATAAGTGAGATTGAGTGTGTAGTGAGCTGTTTGGTTCTACATTGTGGGGGGGTGTTGTGAGTTGTATGTGTCAGTGAGCTTTCAGTGGTGAGCTGTGTGTAGTGAGTTTGTGGTTTTGTGTCAATGAGCTTGTGACTAGTGAGCATTGTGCAATGAGCTTGTGGGTGTCAGTGAGCTGTCTGTAGTGAGCTGTGTGACCTTGTATATTGGTGAGCTTGTGTAACTATTGAGCTGTGTGTTTTGAGCTTGTGGATATGTGGTGAGTTGTGTGTGTCACTGAGCTTTCTGTAATGAACTGCGTGTAGTGAGCTTGTGGGTGTGTGTGTGTCAGTGAACTTGTGTGTAGGGAACTTGTGAGTGTCATGAGCTGTCTGTAGTGAGTTGTGTGATCTTATGTGTGTATATTGGTGAGCTTGTGTGTGTGTCTGTAGTAAGCTCTGTTTAGTGAGCTTTTTGTAGGGAGCTTGTGTGTGTATCAATGAGTTTTCTGAAGTGAACATATGTGAGCGTGTGTATGTTAGTGAGCTGTCTGTAGTGAGCTGTAGAAGGGAGGCTGGGGAGTTGGGGACTACAATGTTTGTATGTGTACGGATGAGAGAAAGAACCTCTTTCCAATAGCTCTGTATGATGTCGTAGCACCACCAGATGTGTAGGAATGTTCCTGTGTCTCTATGGAAGCGCCAACATATGTCTGGTTGTGATGGCAATATCCTTGCCAGTTGTGTGGGGACCATGTACCATCTATATGCAAGTTTGCACATGAGTTTCATGCGAGCTGCGCAGGCTGACCAGCTTTTGTAGCTATTGATGGCTCGAAGCCAGGCGTCATTGGGAATTTCCCATGCTTTAGCCCACAGGAGATGACGGAGTTCTGTAGTAATGTTCAGGAGAGTGTAGATGATGGATATGGGCCCCTTGGCTGGTGCACCTGCAATCAAGCGTTTTTCAAAGTGTGTGAGGAGGCGTGTTTGGGGGTCCAGCATTGGAGTCTTCATGTGTACGAGCCACCAGGACCTCAATTGCCTATAGGAGAATTGTGCTATGTGCGGGACAGTGTATCATGTGCTTAATTCCTGAAATGGCAGCAGTGCTCCCTTGTTTTGCAAGTCATACAAGTGTGTAACCCCACATCTATTCCATAGTTTGAAGTTGAACTCAGGGATCATCGCTGCTAGCGCCCTGAGGGTCGTGGCCATCGAGACAGGGTGGCAACCGCACAGACGAGTGCCCTCAGGGTAGTAGTTGTGGCGGGGAGCGCTTGCGTCAGGTCTGGTCTCTGGGGGGGGTTAGCCACATCAGGGTGGATATGTTCTATCGGTGCTCCCCGAAGCTCTCGACAGAGACCCACTGCGGAGGGTTGGTACAGTGGTGGGCTGCTACCAGGCTAGTCAGGATTGACGCCCTGTAGTACCCATAAAGATTAGGTAGGCCCATGCCTCCATCGTGTGTGGTCCTATAAAGGGTTGTCGTGCCTATCCTGGGGTTTTTGCCGTTCCATATGAACATATTGTTTTGTTTTTGCATCACCTGGAAGTAACGGGTAGGGGCCGTCAGTGGGACTGTCCTGAATGGGTATTGCAGTCTAGGTAATATTACCATTTTTACAAAAGCTGCTGTAGGAATGCAGTATGTCGTGAAATGCTGGCAGTGATGTTTTGTGATCAGTAATGGTGAGGAGAATGTCATCAGCGAAAAAAGGTTTAATTTCATTTCACTACCATCTATGCGCACCCTGTTTATGTGGTCACCCCTGCCTGTTCCCGTTAGTTATGCAGAAGGGGACCGACCTTAAGCCTGCGTTGACTACTCTGGCCGCGGGCTTATTACAGAACACCCTAACCACCGCCAGGAAATGTGGGGGGAAATTCAATTTTTCGAGGACCGCTTGGAGGAACGACCAGTAAAGGTGGTCAAAAGCCTTTTCGGCATCCAATGAAAGGAGTATGTTATTGGTTGACATTCGGTGCATACCCTGTAGGAGGACGAGCGCTTTGTGTGTCCCGTCTGCCCCTTGCCTACCACTGATGAAGCCTACTTGGTCGGAGTGGATCAAGGTGGGCAGGATACATTTTAGTCTATTCGCATAAACTTTCGCCAAGATTTTAATGTCTGTATTGAGCAGGGAGATGGGTCGGAAGTTGGCGCATTTCGTGGGAGGCTTGCCTGGTTTAGGTAGTGTGGCTACATTGGCCTCCCGCATTTCTTGCAGAAGCTTACTTTCAGCAGTAGCTGTAGCAAATAGTTTTGCCATCTGGGGGAGAGGATGGAAGCGAAACTTTTGTAATACAGATTGGTGAAGCCATCAGGACCTGGTGATTTGTGCGGAGGCAAGGTAGCTATCACCTGTTCTATCTCTTGTGGTGTAACTGTGTCCGTCAGTAGGTGGGCTTGGTTGTCCGTCAGACTAGGGAGAGTTACTCAGTCTAAGGTGTGGGATGGTGTGTCGCCGCATCATCCCGTAGGTCATATAGCTTACTGTAGAACTGTGCGAAGGCATTGCATATGTCTTGGGGTTTGATAACTTTTTTGCCCTCGTCAGTCACTATGTACACTATTTTCGACTGCGCGTTAGCTGTTTGCAATCTACTGGCGAGTAAAGCGCTTGCTTTGTCACCCATGGCGTACTATTTCTCTTTCAGCATATGTAGAGTGTGCGCCGTGTGTGTGATGTAGAGATCATTAAGCTCCCTCAGGGTTTGCTCAATTTGAGTCCCCCTAGCAGCGGTCGGGTTCAGGAATTGATGGGCAGTGAGGTCTCACAGAGTGCGGAGGAGGGATAATGTTTTAGTTTGGGTTCGTTTCTTGATGTAAGAGGCCCTGCAAATGAAAATCCCATGCATGACAGCCTTGTGCGCTATCCATGTGGAGGAGATGTGTGTTTCGGGAATATCGTTGGTGGTAACGTATTGTAAGAGTTCCCCCTCTGCTTCCTGCCTAAAGGAGTCATCTGATAGTAACCCTGTGTTAAGCCTCCATGGATTACAGCCACAGAAATGGAAATTGTCGCGTAGGGCTATGGTGACAGGGCTATGGTCTGACCAGACAATGTCTCCTATGTCGCATGCTTGGATCTGGAGGGAGGAGCACTGAACTAGTATCACGTCAATCCTAGAGTAGATTCTATGGGCTTTGGAATAGTAAGAATAGGATTGGTCAGAGGGGTGTAGCGTACGCCAACTGTCATAAAAGTTGATTTGTAACAGCAATTTCATCAGGGCTTTGCAATGAGGCGTAAGCGTCCGTTGTATTAAGGAGTGGGTCTGTGTGGATGAGTCCAGTTTAGGGTCGAGAACATGGTTGATGTCACCACAAATCACGGTCATTCCCCTCTGTACTTCTGTCACCTTAGTTAATACCTTATGTAAAAAGTTTTGTTGATGCTCATTTGGAGCGTACACATTAACCAAAGTATACATTGCGTTGTTCAGCATACAGATTAAAATGAGGTATCTACCGTGCATATCAGATATTTCCTGTAGTAACTCAAAGGCTACTGACTTGTGAATGTATATGGATACCCCCCTGGACTTAGTGGCAAAGACGGAGTGGTATTGAATGGGGAAGTATTTCACGCCAAATTGGGGTATACGGGCTTTAGGAAAATGTGTCTTCTGGAGACATAAAATGTCTGTGGCGTGCTTTTTGTCTTCATTCAAAAGCATGTGCCGTTTGTGGGGCATGTTAAGCCCACGCACATTATGGGAGTAAATCTTCAGGGTGGTTTATGAGATTGGTGCTCATTCTGCCATGGTGGCGCTGTGGGCCGGATCCACTGGGGTCTGCCGCTGGGTAGTATTGTGAGAGCTAGGACAGGACACTCGTGGCTATGGGGCCTCAGGCGGGTGATGTCGTCAACTGAATCAGTGGGGGCTCCGGTTTGAGCTGTCAGTGTGGCATTTGAGCGAGCTTGGTATGGTATTTTGGAGCAAAAGGCGGGGAGGGGAAATAAAAACCAAGGGAACAAAATCAACATAAGTATATACAGTACAGACCTCAGTAGGTACAAGGTACAGGTGAGCTGTACGTGTGGGGGGGGTGGAGGCAAAGTTGGTGTTAGGTGGAAGGCCTGAGCCGGCCTAAAACTGGCATTGCGGCTACACTGTAGGTGGGAGACATAGTGTGTACACGTAATACATCGACAACAGTAGCAACTTAGGATAACAATTTAACTGCTGCACTGCACTGCTAACGTATGGCACACATTAGAAACAAGAATATCAACATAGTAAAATACAACAGAAGCTTAATGCACTGTGTGGGGCAGAAGCCTCACTCAGCGTGCGTGTAGGTAGTGCGCATTAAATACTTGCAGACAGCACTCAAGCTTGGGACCAGTCCCTTTCAAAGCGTTTGGGAGATGGTGGGTCTGCTGGACTCTCAGCGACAGGAGCAATGTGGTGGTGCCATTGCGCGTGACGATCAGGCGGATAGGGAATCCCCAGCGATAAGGTATACGGTGCTCTCTGAGGACCTCTGTGACTTTTTGGAACGCCTTCCTGTGTTGCAGTGTGGCAGCAGAGATGTCCGCGAAAACTCGCACTTTGGTGAATTCTGGTGGTAAGTCCTTAGCTGTGCAGCTGCGGAGGAGGATCAGCTCCTTCACATGAAAATAATGAGCCTTGAGTAGAGGGTCCCTAGGTAATGAGGCAGCAATGTGTTTGGGCTTTGGGACCCTGTGTAGACGGTACAGCAGCAACATGTTGACCAGGATGTCTGGTAGTAAGGCCTTGAAGAAGCCGTTGACAAAGGTGGGTAGGCCCGCCTCCAGCACCTCTTCAGGGATGCCGCAGAGTCTCAGGTTGCTCCGACAGGATCTATCCTCGAGGTCCATAAGCTTCACCTCATATTTGGCAAGTTGGGTTTCCAGGGCTTGGATTCTGTCTACGGCTTGGTTGTGGGCATCCACAATGTTATCCACCAGTTTCCACTTGCCCCGTTCGCCACCCTAGATCGTGTAGGTCTCGCTTGATCTCAGCCACACTTTCCTGCCAGGTGGCTAACAGTTTGGGGGATTGTTTGTCCAGGGCTGCCTGTAGGAGTAAGGCTGTAAGCCCCACTTCTGTCTGATGTGTCCAATTCGGAGCAGGGGCTGCTCTCGCCGGAATACCCGTCGCCATCTTGAAGGCCTGGGTATGCGTGTTGCGAGGCTGGCTGTCTTTTTTGAGCGAAAATTTTTTAATTTATCACCCTTTTCGGTGTGTCTCCGTGTCTTGGAGTGCGGCATGGCTGCAAGTGTGGCTATCTGTCCCAATTGTGTGCCGGATTGGATCGGATTGTCTGGCTTGTGTTGCGGAGCTCAGAGCTCAAGTGGCCATCTTGCTTCGCGGTCAGGACACGCCCTCAGGCATGTGTGGATTTTAAGGTGTTAAATATGTATGGTTGTAACTTGATCTATCTGCTTTCTGATTTAATGAAATTAACTTAAAGAAAGGAGAATGTTCCATACAATTCAAAATTCTTAATAATTGTTGGTAAAGGTCAGTCTGACTCACTAACAAAAGTTAAAAAAATCACCTGAAAAAGCTGTGATTTTGTGATGAGAGTGAGTTAAAATGAATTACTCAATTATATTGTTTTCTCTGATCACTTCATGAAGGTTCCACTCTATAATAAATAATAAAAGGAATGAAGGACATACTTGATGAGTACCATCTGACTAAGTAAATTGTTCATACTTTAGAACTCATACGCATGCACCAGGGAATGAATAGAATACCTCAAAATAATATTTAGACCAAATACCATCTTTAAATGTCATCAGAAAAAAAGGATCTCTCTACTCTTTCAAAGTTTTCTCCATGTCGGCTTTAAAGCAAAACATAATTTTGTGCCAGAGGAGCAAGTAAAATTCATATAAACCACTTATATAATATCTTTCTTCACATCAAGGCACAAATCCTATTTGTTTAGGAAGAGCAAAATATGGTTGTATTTTACCATTTTAGAGAATAAATTTGAATCTGAAATTCATTGTGAGGTTGATGGATAATTGTTTCATTTGTTCATTTTTGTCGAATTACATTCTGTGGAATTCATTTTACAAGAGCCAATGTAGACTGAAATTTTCCAAAAGAGAGTTGAATTATCTTAAAAAAAACAGAATTAATATGTCAGAAATTGTTTGTAACATTTAGTCATAACATCGTTATTAGACTTTTGCAGTTTTTTGTATTCTTGAAAGCTTACGTCGAAGTTAGCATGTGATATTCTCCAGTGTGTTGAGAGTGGGGGGGAGGGGGGAAGGGGGGGAGGGGAGTGGAGGGGGGAATTGGAGGGGGGAAGGTTTGGGGGGTGCAGTGTTAGTCGCAGTTGTGAGGTCTGTCAGGTAAGGTCTCTGAGTTTAGTTGAGTGGTAAAGTCTGTCGCTGCAGTGGAGATGATCCATTGGGACCAGATCTACATGTACGCTTTGGTGGCATTAGCTGCCTCCATATGTAGCTCTTCTATCACACTGAGGTCTTCCATTTGGGTGAATGTCTGGAGTGGGGGAGTTCTCTACTGTTTCCAGTATTGGGGTATAACCTAGGGTGGTTTGGCTACATTCAGGATTCTAATGGACATGGATTTCTTATACCGGGATCTGGGGTTGGCCGTGTGGTGTAGGAGCATTGCTGCTGGCTCCAGTGGTGGTGGTGCGTCAGAGAATTTCTCTAGCATGTTATGTATTCCCACCCAAAACAGCCTAATTTTGTCACAGTCCCACCAGAGATGTAGTGTAGTGCCTCTCTCTTTACCGCATCTCCAGCAAAGGTCAAAGTGAGATGGGTCTATTGCGTGTAATAGGGCCGAGGTACAGTACCAATTACTCAGCAGTTTAAATGCCGCCTCCTGTGTCCTGCTGAAGACAGAGAAGTGGTGCGTAAAGTAGCAAATTATTTCCCACTCTGTGTCAGTAAAAGTCCTCCCCAGGGCAGACTCCCATTTGCCCATGAAGGCAGGTATCTCTGTCGGGGTTTCTCTCTGCAACATGGAGTATAGGAATGAGATCCCATTGGGTTGTGGGTCAGGGTGCATGCAGCACTCCTCAAAAGTGGTCTGGTTCCTAGTACGTGCTTGCCCCTTGGGGAGGGTGTCGATAAAATTTGTCATTTGTTTATATTTGAAGGACTGTAGGAAGGTAGGGGGCTCGCCCCCGAGTAGGTAATTTAACCTCCTACAGCCCGTCTGGGTATGAATATGGTGGAGTCTGGGATTGGTCATGTGGATTATGCCCCTAAAGGCGTTCGGGTTTAGGCCGGGGGGAAGTCATGATTGTGTGTCAGGGGTAAGAGAGGTGAATGGTATTGGGTCAGACTGTGTGTCCTGGATACTCTCTGCCAGACCCATAGGGTGTGTTGTGTGAGTGTGGAGCAGCCCTGTCCGACCCCCCCTGCCGGAGCACGACGGCAGGACAGAGACAGGTCCACCTGTCCTCGTCTCTTCCGCCACCTTCCATAGTTTGTGGACATTAGTCTTGGTCCACTCCATAATTCTTTGGAGGTGTCCAACTATATAGTAGAGATGGAAGTCCAGGATTGCTAGACCAGCCCTCTCATTGGGCAGTGTGAGGGCAAGGAGTTTGATCTTCGGTCTTTTCCCATTCCATATGTATTGTCCCATTGCTGAGCGTAGGGATTTGAAAAACAGTTTGGTTATCACTATGTTTGGAATAGGTAAAGCAAGCGTGGGAGGAAGTTCATTTTAATGACCTGAACCCTCCCCAGCCTTGATATGTGTGGGTAGGACCATTCCGTAATTTCTCGCCGGAACGCTGCCAGCATGGGGGTGAAGTTTTCCCTGTATAGGTCGTCACTCTGTCTGGTTACCCACGTTCCCAGGTAGCAGATCTTATGTTCCACCCACTGGAAGGGGAAGCTTAGGTGCAGGGGGGTAGTCCGACCACTGGGTAGGTCCATGTATGATTTACGATGTACGATTTAGAAAAGTTTATTTTTGAGTTGGAGATGGTTTTGAATACTTTAAAAGCTTGTAAGATATTCGGGAGGGAGGTCTCTGGGTGAGAGACAAAAAAGAGGAGGTCGTCCACATAGACAGCCACCTTATAATGTGTGTCCCCCGTCTGTGATGTCGCTGTGGTGCCTAATGGCTGTCATGAAAGGTTCGAGGGCAAGGACGAAGAGCAATGGGGACAAGGGGCAGCCCTGGCAGGTTCCGTTTTGTATTAAGAACTCATCAGTCAGTGCCCCGTTCACTATTACTTGGGCAGTATGTGTCAGGGTCTTACCTGAGTTGGGAGTCTGTAGCGCAGATATGATGCTCACCCTTGCAGATAGCCACAGGCCGAGGTGGTCAGGTAAGAATTCACCTGGCCTGTGGGTCTGTGCACGGGGGCTGTGCAGGATGCAGTACCAATACGCAGGACAGGCAAGGACTGAACCAGCAGGATGGTCGAGGGATAGCCGAGGTCAAAGGATGCCAGAGGACAGGAACAACGAGGAGTAGCCGAAGTCAAGGGATGCCAGAAGTCAGAATAAACGAGTCAGGAAGCCGGGGTCAATAATGCGAAGCGATGAAACAGGAACACTGGAACAAACAGGATCAAAGACTTGACCCTGAGCACAGGGCGAGGCTGGGTTTATATACCCTGCTGATGACTGATCAGAGTCAGGTGAAACACAGCCAAGTCAAGGTGCAGCCCCCAGAGTAGTAGCCATGTCAGGATGAACAGGACTGGAATCAGTCTTCACTGTAAATAGCTGCTGTGGCTCAGAGGTAGAAAGCAGGACCAGGACTGAGAAGATCCCCGGTTCAAGTCCCCTGTTGGGAACTCCAAGAGCGACCACGTCTTGCCGTCTGTCTATCAGGTGAGAACCGTGACAGTACCCCCCCCTTTAAAAACGACCTCCGGGCGTGAATGGGTTCATTGTCAGCATAGTACACCTCTCCAGGGTCACTATCTGAATCCAGTGAGTCCCCATAGTCAAACTCCCCAGCAAGGATTCCCTTTACAGCTTGGGAGTCCGCAGTACCAGCTTCTGGTACGGCTGGAGAATTGTCCAGGTCTTTTAGGTTCCGGGTACAGGTGGCAAGCACTTCCAAAACTTTGGCAGGAGCAGTGTTCGCAGCTAACAATGCTTTTTCGAACATTTCAAGGTCTTCTTTACGGACTATAGTGCCATTAGAAGCAACGGCACAATCCACAGGTAAAACCTCTTCGGGCGGGCAGGAAGTAGTGGTGGTATCACAGGAAGCAACTTCGGGAGTAGATGCAGGAGGCTCTGGAGCAGGGGATGGAGGTTTTCTCGCGGAAGCCAAGCATGTGCAAGCACAACGGCTTCTATTTGGCTTTTTAGGCTGGTATGCGGTGTACACAGGGCGAAGGAAACTAGTACCAAGTCGGAGAGCTGGAGGTCTAGGAGGGCGAACAGGACAAAGCGTGATGAAGTGCCCTTTTTCTCCACAGTAATAACATAGGCCATAGCTTCTCCTTCGGTCTTTTTCCTTAGGTGTCACTTTGCAGTGGACGAGTCCTAATTGCATAGGTTCCACAGGGTCAAGTGGAACACCGGATACCTCTGGAGTTTTCCTGGGAGCTGGAACATAAGGAGGCATTTCTGGGGCGTAGTGGTGGTACTCGGTTTCTTGGTTAGGAAGAGTCTGAGATTTTTTAGTACGTGGAGCTGACTTGGCCACAGTGGTCTTACATTGTGAGTCCATAGCAGTACTAAAGGATTCCCAGCTGACCAGGACAGGACTCTTCGTCTGCAACATTTGGTGAGCCCAAACTTTGATGCGTCCAGACAACAGGTTGATAGCCGCTCTGACCCTGATGAATTCTGTGGCATATGTTCGAGGCTTTAAGGAAAACAACACCTCACAATCCATCTTGAAAGACTGAAAGGATGTGCGGCTACCATCAAATCGGTCGGGCATGATGACAAACGGTTCAGGAAAAGCTGGTTCCGGGGCTGGATGTACTGCGCCTTTAAGGAATAAAATTTCTTGCTGCAGCTCCGAAACAGTCTGGGCCAGGCTGGACACACGCTGGGTCGAGGGTGAGCACATCTCTGCGGACTCCATAATGGTCAAGTCCTTATGTCAGGGTCTTACCTGAGTTGGGAGTCTGTAGCGCAGATATGATGCTCACCCTTGCAGATAGCCACAGGCCGAGGTGGTCAGGTAAGAATTCACCTGGCCTGTGGGTCTGTGCACGGGGGCTGTGCAGGATGCAGTACCAATACGCAGGACAGGCAAGGACTGAACCAGCAGGATGGTCGAGGGATAGCCGAGGTCAAAGGATGCCAGAGGACAGGAACAACGAGGAGTAGCCGAAGTCAAGGGATGCCAGAAGTCAGAATAAACGAGTCAGGAAGCCGGGGTCAATAATGCGAAGCGATGAAACAGGAACACTGGAACAAACAGGATCAAAGACTTGACCCTGAGCACAGGGCGAGGCTGGGTTTATATACCCTGCTGATGACTGATCAGAGTCAGGTGAAACACAGCCAAGTCAAGGTGCAGCCCCCAGAGTAGTAGCCATGTCAGGATGAACAGGACTGGAATCAGTCTTCACTGTAAATAGCTGCTGTGGCTCAGAGGTAGAAAGCAGGACCAGGACTGAGAAGATCCCCGGTTCAAGTCCCCTGTTGGGAACTCCAAGAGCGACCACGTCTTGCCGTCTGTCTATCAGGTGAGAACCGTGACAGTATGCCCATCGTATATGGCTTCAACCCAGTTTCGCATGTGGGGCCCGAGACCAACATGAGCGAGAGTCTGGAAGAGGTAATCCTATCTCACCCTATCGTAGACCTTCTCTGCATCAGTGGACAGCAGGAGAAGGCCTCCCTTGTCTCCCCGTCCATGCTTGAGAGCGAGGGTGCGAATCGTGTTGTCTCTCACCTCGCGTCCCGCCACGAACTCGATTTGGTCCAGGTGGACCAGTGAGGGAATGTGCGACTGTAGGCGCATTGCCAGGACCTTTGCCATTAATATAATGTTGCAGTTAATAAGGGAGATGGGTCTGTAATTTCCACAGTGCTCTCTGACCCTCCCCTTCTTAGGAATGATGGTTATGTGCGCTGTCAATGCTTGCTTGGGGAAGTTCTGGCCTTCCCTCACTGCGTTAAGTGAGGCCAGCATTGGCTGGTATAGTCTATCTGCAAAGCACTTGTAGCAAATAAGTGGCAGTCCATCCGGGCCGGGGGGGTCTTACCTGGTTTGGTGTGGGATATGAATACAAAATAAGTTATACAACTCCAAAGTGAAGTATAAACTAAAAATGGGATAGCACGCAAAGTATAGAGTATGCAACCTGTACAACAGGAGGTGATCTCTGGGAGATCTAGAAATATAAAATCACAAATAATGAAGTATGCAAAATAAGGTGACTAAATCCAGGAGGTAGAGAACTTACAAACAACACTGGTGCTCTGCTCTTATCTCCCCTCTGGGGTATCTTTAGAGGTGATGAAATCCTTCTTCTATGATAAATCCTCAAGGGGACAAGAAAAATAGCAAATAGAGTAGTACTGTTAAAAGTAACAAAATGTATTACACTGATTGCACTTACATCAATGCTGTGATCAGCTGGCATATCTCCACTAGCAAGTGGAACAAGGTGGTGCGTTCATCTGCCCAAAGTGGAGTAGTAGTCAGATCCAGCAAAGAGATATACAAATAATTAAAACAAAGACAAAAATACATAAAACTGGAAATAAAATAGTCCAGACTCTCTTTATAAATCCAGCGCGTTTTGTCAGGATGTGACTTCCTCAGGGATGTAGAAATCCATTTCCTTTTATATCAATCTGTAGAGGGGACGCAGGTGTCTCCCATCTGACAATTTTGTGTTTCACCACGGCATCTGTCACTTCCGGGTTCGGCTTAGATAGCCCTCTCATAGGACAGATGCGGTAGCATATGATCTGGTTGCAAGACACTTCCGCGTTCCACTGTAGAACGCACAATGAACATTCTGCAGTGTGAATGGATTTCCTCATTCCACAGTGGAACGCATGAACGCCACTGTTATACTCCCACACACACCACTCATACTCCAGAATTGATTGTTTCCTCATCTCTCCCTGGACCACCCACAGACAGATCGGTAGCATAGCGTGGTCGGACCACGCCGAGATCAACATGACCATTCAAATACCCAAACTGCAACACCCCTGGAGATGGCGCCTCAACCCGTGGATCTTGAAGGACCACATCACCGTCCAAACGCTGACTGACAATATACGCGATTACTTCGATACCAACACCACTGCCGACATTGCCCCGGCAATCATCTGGGCCACCCACAAGGCAACCATCAGGGGCAATCTCATAGCCATGGCCACAACCCTCAAACTACGCCGCCTACAAAGCCTAACGGAAGCACTGGCGGAGCTGGCCAGGCTAGAAGCACTCCACAAACAGACACCGACAGACAAACTCTTTGCACAATTATCGGCCACACGAGACCTTATAAAAACTATCTCAGCTACAGACGTGGCAAGGAACCTCATGTGGACCAAACAAAGATTTTACAAGAAGGGAAACAAGGCGGATTCACTATTGGCAAACTGCCTAAAGAAACGGCAGGAAGCCAAAAAAATATCCCAAATCCACACCAGAACAGGCGACATTACCAAACAGCCAGAACAAATTGCCCAAGAATTCCTGCACTACTACACCGAATTATACAATACTCCGCACGGCCACACACAGAGCCGGACGAACCCCAGGCACGAATACCCGCCTTCCTAGAACCCCTCCACATGCCCTCCCTCCCCACCAAGGCCAAGGACATCCTAGCGGCTCCCATGGAAACGGAGGAACTGGCTATAGTGCTCAAAACATTAAAACCCCTGAAGAGCCCGGGCCCAGACTGCTTCACAGCCCTCTACTATAAAACCATCCAAGCACACCTCATCCCGCATCTCTGCAAAACTTACAACTCGCTCTTACAGGGACAACCACTCCCATCAGAAATGCTAATGGCAGACGTCTGCCTGCTACCAAAACCGGGAAAAGATCACCTAAATCCAGGACAATGCAGACCGATCTCCCTCTTAAATATGGACCTGAAAATCATCACCAAAGCATTGGCCAACCGCCTCAACCCCTTCCTCCCCAACCTAATACACCCGGACCAGGTAGGCTTCATCCCACACAGACAAGCGGCAGACAACACCAGACGAGCCTTTGACATGATCTGGTATGCCCAACACCGACACAGTACTATTTTTAGACGCGGAGAAGGCCTTCGACCGCCTACTCTGGCCCTACCTGTATGCAGTGCTCAGACACCTAGGGTTCCCGAACGAGTTCCTCAGCATCCTGGCCTCAATCTACAACAGACCAACAGGACGGCTCGTCCTACCCAATCTGGAGGCCCAAACATTCACAATAGTGAACGGAACCAGACAGGGATGTCCCCTCTCACCCCTGCTCTTCTCAATATCACTCGAACCACTACTACAGGCCATACGCCGCCATCCAGGGAATCCAAATCCGGAGGGAAACCTATAAAACTGCGGCATATGCGGATGATGTCCTACTGACCCTGGCAGACCCCATACAATCTATCCGCACCACACTGACACTGATCAACGACTACGCAGGCCTCTCAGGTTACATGATCAACCTGACAAAATCTGTACTCATGCCTATAGCCATGGACCAACAACAGATCACAAGACTCCACAACCTCTTCCCCTTCCAAATCGCAACCACATCCCTCACGTACCTAGGAATCCAGCTATCCCCCCAACAGCTCTAGCCGAACTCCAAAGGTGGGGAGAACTGGGATTCTCATGGCTGGGGAGGGTCACCACGATCAAGATGAACCTACACCCAAGGTTCCTCTATCTATTCCAGACCCTTCCATTACCAATCCGCAAGGCAGACTTCAAGCAATTGCAAGCAGCCGTCGACAAATTCATATGGAAACACAAAAAACCCAGGATACGCAGAGCCACGATGTATGTGCCCAAACCCCAACTTCCAGCACTACTACCACGCAGCACAGCTGGCACATCTACAACAATGGCACGTACCACCGGGGACTAAACGATGGGTGGACCTAGAACACGACATTCTGGGATGGGAACTACCATCTTCCTACCTGTGGGTACCCCCAACACAGAGACCACTAGCACCGCCCACTTCACCGGCAATCATGCACACGCTGGCCCTATGGGACAAACTCAATGACCTGTCCTCGTTCCTATCTCCGGTCACTCCAATCTACCGAAACAAACTCTTCCCGCCGGGAATAACAGCAAAACACTTCCACTCCTTTGACCAAAGAGATATCTCCAGACTACTACACCTTTACCACCAAGGAGAAGTAATAGTATATGCAGATCTCCCGAACGCGGAGACCCTAACCACTGCAGACTACTTCAGATACATACAACTGAGAGACTTGGCACAACAACCCATGATCAAACAAGCAGGGACATTTCCCCCAACACCATTCGAAAGACAGTGCTTCGAAGCACCAATATAATCGGGACAAATCTCCAACATATACATCACCCTAACAACACACACATCACAGATCAACCTCACCTATATAGTGGCATGGGAACGCGACCTCGGACCATCGGAAGACCCCAGTGATTGGGCAGACATCTGGGAAGCCACAAACACGCTGACGGTATGGGTTACACATAAAGAACAGGCCTATAAAACTCTATTCCGCTGGTATATGACACTGCGCATACTCCATAAAATGGGAAAACTGCCCAACGACCAATGCTGGAAACTATGCGGGGAAGCCGGGTCTTACATCCACTGCTGGTGGCAATGCCCCAAACTCAAACCACTCTGGGAAGAGGTACTACGACTCATAGAACACATCATCGACAAACCACTTGAAGCACAACCCTGGACATTGCTATTGAACAAACCCTTACAAGAAGCGAGAACAAACTAGCGTCCCGTATAACCTTGGCAGCAAGGCAAGCAATAACGGAACTTTGGGCAGACCAACGCATCCTCATGCGAAAGAAAAATCAAAGAGACACGAGAACTGGATGAACTGACAGCACAGATACACAACACATGCAAAGCATTTCACAGGACCTGGGACCTCTGGGACACCAACTACCCAAGACTAGACATGAACACCCCATGAATCAAGAGACCTACCAATTACAACAACGCTCGGAACATGAGCGACCATGAGAAACCCCAAAACCCAACACCCCAGAGACCACACCACATACCCCCACTCCAATACAATCCACACGCACAAACCAGCGCACAGGAGGAACACCGACGGGGCAATCCCTATACAGTAGCCCACAGGGACACACCTCCACAAATACCCCCACGTAACACCCCCACCCTTCACCAATGCCTAATCCCCACCCCCACCCCACCCATCCCTCTTCCCCTCTCATCCCCTCCCACATCCCTATAAACCCTGCGAGTGGGCCCGGAGACGCAACAGGGCGTGAGGGGACCACAAGACCACATCTCACCCACAGCCGTGAAGGCCCACGGCGACCTTAGACAGAAGGGTAGAGAGATGACACTACAATCCCACACTAGCTAGACTAGCAACACCTTCAGCGACACAGACCTCTACAACCCAGGGGTCTGGCACCATAAAGGGAAGCCTCTACGCGCGACTACCAGACACGCCACAAGACGAAACCACCAATTAGAGAGAATTCCTGACCATACGCACACAAAGTGAACACTAAGGGGGGAACAAAAGGACGACAAGCGGGCCAACTGCGAATGCAATGACCAACAATTAGCACTAGACTACCAGCGACCCCACCATAGCTTTACAGCACACCCCCACACAAACACCCAAGCCACTGGGGAATACCCCCCACACCCCTCCACCCACATCAGGACAAAGGAAAAGATGAGATGCCAACATACAACCCTCGCCCCCTCCTGCGGACCTGACCCCTCGCTACCCGCTCCCCATGGTCCCCCCGACCACCACATGAGCCGAGAGAACGGCAAGAACAACGGTCCCCAAGAAACACAAACAAACAGCACGCTCAGCCCCCGAACACCCCAGAACCACAGGGACGACCTACCAACAGCAAAGGGTAATGAGTGGCAAAAGCAAAGTTCGTACGCAAAGGACCCAAGTCCTTAATCATACAGATATATGTACTCTCCCCACCATATAACACCCCCATGTACCTTTCTTTTCTGTACTCCCCCTGCTCAAATTTAAAATGAACAAAAGCTTTAAATAAAGAATTTATAAAAAAAATAAATATATATATATATACACACACACACAATATACACAAAGTATGACCTGATCAGTGACCAAGGAGTCCCCTTCAAACAATTACATATGAAGTCATATGGTCAAAAAGTGACCTGTCTATCACAAATGCCAAGAGGCACATATTATTTTAAATCAAAACATTTTTTGGTTTTCTTTACAAAATAAATTAGAGAAGCCCTACTAAGTCAATATCTTGGTTTACACCGATCTTCAGGGTTTTAAGAGTATATATCCATTGGGCCTCTTTTTTGACTAGCTCATTTATTTTGTTGCCCCCTCTCCAGTGGTTTTCAATTATGCCTATACCAATGGCAATAAAAGTGGACCAATTAAACAACGCACAGGTATTAGTGTTTGGGGACACTATGATCTAATTTTTTTGTTTTTAGATTATTGAAGTGTTCCTGGGGTCTAATGTGAAGTCTCCTAGTGGTTCTTGCCACGTATTGCGCTCCACAACCAAAATGTAATAGATAAATTACGTGTGTGGATGTACAATGTATAAAGCTTTTAATCGTGTATGTCTTGTTAGTGTAAGTCCCTGTGGAAGTAAACGTCTTTCTTTTCTGGTGGACACGTGTAGAACAGGTTCCACATTTGTGAAACCCAGAAGATTTTAGAGATTGTAAGAAGTTATCTGAACTTTTGATTTGTATGGGTAAAAGGCTGGGTGCTAATTGGTTTTTTAAGTTATCAGCTTTTCTGTAAATGACCACAGGCTTTTCAGGTATGACTTTTGTGTATATTTGTGTTCTATGAATATTAATTTTATTTTTATTTTACCCTATAGAATTATGAAGTTGTTCATCAAATAGTATTGTATGATATTTCTTGCATGCATGGGCATGTCTAAAGGGATGAAGATTTTTTTGCAATAGGATTTCCTATTAGTCTTTCACAGCGCTCTCATATATATATATATATATATATATATATATATATGTATTTTTTTTTTTTTTCTGCATTTGGGGTAATATATCCTACATATATATATTTTATAAATTTTTACATTTTCATGCACATAATGGTTGTTTTAGTACTGTCTACTGTCTAGTTTGGGTTGTATTTAATTTGTATATATTTTTATTTGTATATCTGATGATCAGTCATACTGGAATTGTCTACCATAAGTTCTGTCTGTCTTGTGTTTTCAGCCTTTCAGTATAACAGTGGCGTTCATTGTGCGTTCCACAGTGGAACGCGGAAGTGTCTGGCACCCAGATCATATGCTACCGCATCTGTCCTATGAGAGGGCTATCTAAGCCGAACCCGGAAGTGACAGATGCCGTGGTGAAACACAAAATTGTCTGATGGGAGACACCTGCATCCCCTCTACAGATTGATATAAAAGGAAATGGATTTGGACTCTATCTACATCCCTGAGGAAGTCACATCCTGACAAAACGCGTTGGATTTATAAAGAGAGTCTGGACTATTTTATTTCCAGTTTTATGTATTTTTGTCTTTGCTTTAATTTGTATATCTCTTTGCTGGATCTGACTACTACTCCACTTTGTGCAGATGAACGCATCACCTTGTTCCACTTGCCGTCCCAAAGTGGTCGGTCAGTTCCGGACGGGACAACAGGTATTCTTTCAGTCTCCATTTGGAGATCGCGGATCTGAGGAGGGGGGATTTAAGGGTAAGAGTGACGGGGGCGTGGTCCGACCAAGTCGCCACCCCTAGGTCAGTGTCCTGCACCAGGGGGAGGTGGTATTATGTCGTGAGGAAATAGTCCAGTCGGGTGTATGACTGCTGTGGGTGTGAGTAGAAAGTGTAATCCTTTTCATCCGGGTGGTGTGTTCTCCAGCAGTCAATGAGTCTGTGTTTGGCCACCAGGGATTTGATCGAGTTGAGTTGTTGTGCGGGGATGTGCCCACGGAGCAGTCCCAGGCAGGGTCAATTGCAATATTAAAGTCGCCCTCTACTATGAGGACCCCCTTTGTAAAGGAGTGTAGTTTTTGCCGGGTATGTTTAATTAGCAGTATTCTTGTTAGGTTATAATACTTAAAACAAAATTATAGGTTGAATTATTTTCCTTTTAAAAAAAATAATCTGCTTTCCTTATTTTTAAAAATGTGACTGACTAGGGTAGCTTAAGAAAAATACCTGAAAATAGATGTATTTTGTCAAGAATTAAATCTTAATTATGTATAGAGTTTATACCAGTAATAATTCAGTTATAGCCTTGAGGACAATAATCACAAATATTCACAATCAATTTCATAGAGAGGAACAGATCAAACAATTAGTCTCTAAGCATAAACATAAATAAAACAAATAAGTCATAGAATGACAACTTTAGAAATTGAATTTAAATTTAAGATTTAAATTAATGTATGGCACTAATTATTATAGACTCTAGACAGTTAAAATGTATGTTCACCTGATAAACTGCTCTCTCAACTCAAAACACTAGACCGAGACAACAAACTAAAACCAACTAAAACCCTATCCCAACAAATTGAAAAGTTAAGAGAAAGGCTACATGAATTGTCCCTGATAGGCATGGAACGGCAGCTTCGCAAGCTGAAACTCTCCTACTACATGCAAGGGAACAAGGCAGGCAAACTGCTCGCAAAGCGTCTAAAATCCCGATGCATACAGTCCAAACTCCCATATATGACATCAACCACTGGGTCAAAACTATTTAACCCACAAGACATAGTGAACGAATTGGCGAATTTTTACATGGGTCTATATAACCTTACACAGGACAAAACACTACATCAGCCACTAGAGTAGGACATAGACACTTTTCTGAAAGAGGCGACACTGCCTCGCCTGACTGCACAACAAAGCGCAACCCTGTCGGCTAAATTCACAGAAGACGAAGTACGAAACGCAATACAAAAATTACCCAAACATAAGGCCCTGGCCCGGATGGGTTCTCTAACCACTTTTACTCTACATTCGAGGCACAGCTCACACCACACCTCACAGACCTTTTTAACTTCTTTAGGGACTCAGAAACCATGCTGGAGGAGATGTTGCTAGCCCATATCGTTACACTCCCCAAGCCCGGCAAACCTCCCACCTGAGGCCCATCTCACTGCTGAATGCAGACACAAAACTTTACGCCAAATTACTAGCTACTCGCCTTCAGCCCTTCCTGCATGATTTGGTCTCTCCAGAACAGGCAGGTTTTGTCCCGAACAGACAGCCGGGGACAATATGCGACACTTTCTGAACCTAACCTCATGGGCTCAGAAAACTAACCAAAGTGGCGTATTGTTAGCCCTAGATGCGGAAAAAGCGTTTGATCGCCTAAACTGGACTTACATGAGGGCTGTTTTGACATCCATAGGCATCCCCTCAGAATTCCTGAAAGGCATAAAGGCCCTTTACTCCAAACCAGCAGCCAGAATATTTAACTCCGGGTTTTTATCACAACCCTTTCAAATAACAAACAGATCCAGGCAGGGATGTCCCCTCTCCCCATTAATCTGTATAATATGTATGGAACCCCTAATTAGACACATAAAAAATGACAAAAATATTGAAGGCCTAGCTACACCTATAGGAGTTCAAAAAATTGCCCTCTTCGCAGACGACGTTCTTCTGTTCTTAACACGCCCGGAGAAATCTTTACCAAATTTGCTAGCTCTTTTAGGGAATTACAGAAAGTTGTCATTCTATAAAAACAACGCCAAAAAGACACAAGTGATGGCGATAGGGCTGCCACATACCTCCCTAACACTCCTAAAAACACTGTACCCATTCGAGTGGCGGAACTCCTCCATCTCCTATTTGGGTATAAAATTGCCAGCAAAGCACTCAGCAATCACACAGGAAAACCATTTACCACTCATCCACAGACTAGAACAACAACTTAAGTCCTGGGAGGATAAAGAGATTTCCTGGTTGGGGCGAATCCACACCATAAAAATGATGATTCTACCACATATCTTATACTTACCCTACCCATTACAATCCCAAACCCCCTAGAATAGCGCAAAAATCCCTCTGGTGCCCGTTTATAAAAGGGGGGCTAGGCGTACCTAATATAAATCTATACTACAAAGCGTCACTGCTGGCACAGGGCCTCACGATCCTTGAGCGACCTTCTCCTCCGGTATGGCTGGCGTTGGAGAACGCTTGCATACCCAATGGCTCAATTCCTCTGACCCTTTGGGCAGGGTCAAAACTCCCCAAATCCAAATCCTTGCTACCTACCACGGTCTCGCTTCTCTAAACTTGGAAGCAAACTACCCCACTATTCCTACAAGACAATGACCTGCTCCTTGCAGCCCCACTTCTGGCCCTGGCTGCGCGAACGTCAGACATACAACTAGATAACTGGCCCAAGCAAGGGATCTACCAAGTTCGCTCCTTACTGACCCCAGACGGCATCAAGCCTTTCCCAGACTTAATCAGGGAATATCATATATCTTCACGAGAACTATTCTCTTATCTTAGAATAAAAAATATTATTCAGGAATGCGGGATTCGCCTAAGGGAACCTAATCTCTTACCACCATTTATCCACAAATGCATGGGTAAACTACCAAAAACTAAAGCATTGTCTCTATGCTACAACACACTCTTACTTCAGAATAAGCTAACAAAACCAGCGTATATGACTAAATGGGAATCAGAGCTAGGAAAGCAATTCCCGATAGCAACATGGCACCACGCTCAAAAGACAACTAAACAGGCTTCCCACAGTCTTAACCATTGGGAAACATTCTGTAAATTAATGATGCGCTCGTACCTAGTCCCCACTAAACTGGCTCATATCTACCCGGGGTCTGACAAACAATGCTGGAGATGCCACAACTACGAGGGGTCCCTCTATTATATATTCTGGACATGCACACAAATCACCACGCTTTGGCGGGATATACATGCACTTCTTCATAAAATTCTGGGAGTAAAGGTACCTCAGACACCAGAGTGCTTTCTATTACATATCTTCCCAGATACCCTCCCTGAAGATAAGATCTTCTTAACGATTCACTGTTTAATGGCCACATTGCGCACAGAAGGAAGTCCCCACTGACACCAACATTGCCAGAAATCCTAGGCAGGATAGACTCAACTCACGCATACGAACGTATGGATAGCCGACTAAACGATAGTCAAAGTAGACATAAGACACGGTGGCAGAGTTGGGTGGACTATAGAAAGGGATTGCCTCAACAGGGGCTATAGGCCATGCATTATTCCCCAGGGCTTTCCCCCCCTGCTTCTTGCGTTAAGTGATCAAGCACACTATGTGGCACCAAGATGCTTACTTGTCTAACTATCAACGTTATGTAACACAATGATCAAACTGTCAACTGTCTCTTCTATATTAACTTGATAACACAGTTTGTACCAACACATATGTAAAGATTGTTGTAACCTAAGCAAGCTGCCTCCCCCGTCCCCTCTTTCCTTCTGTACCCCCTGCCTTGTTTTGTATTCTGTTTCTATACGAACGATCTAAAATAAGCCTAAATAAAACACATTGGAAAAAAAAAATGTATGTTTACCTTGTGAATCTAGTATATCTTGAACGACTAAAGAAACAAATTAATTATTATTGTTATTATGTTATTATTTATGTAGTGCAAAGAAATACCGCAGCGCTTTACAGTGGGTGGATGAACAAACATGTAGTTGTAACCATACAAGTTGGACACACAGGAACAGAGGGTTTGAGGGCCCTGCTCAATGAGCTTACATGCTAGAGGGAGTGGGGTAAAGTGACACAAAAGGTAAGGATAGTATCTGACTAATGACAGTTGCAAGAGAGGAATCAGTCTGGAGCTATTTACAGTTTAATTGATATGCTTTTATGAAGAAGTGGGTTTTTAATGATTTTTTTGAAGGAGTGGAGACTGGGTGAGCATCTAACTGAGGAGGGAAGTGAGTTCCACAGGAACGGTGCAGACTTGAGAAGTCTTGAAGGCGAGCATCAAAGGTGGGAGTACGGACAGAAGATAGACTTCAGCAGAGCGTAAGGGCCTAGACGGGACATACTTGTGTATTATGTAGCGATTTGAAAGCAAGAGCCAGAATTTTAAATTGAACCCCATATCTTACAGGAAGCCAATGTAGTGACTGACAGAAGAGTGAGCTATGGGAGGTGCGGGCGGACAGGAAGATTAGCCTCGCCACTGCATTCGTTATGGACTGTAACCGCACAAGTTGAGAGCATTTAAAACCACTGAGAAGTGGATTACAGTAGTCAAGGCGAGAAACGACAGTGGAATGTACCAGAACCTTAGTCGCATCTGGCGTTAAAGGACCACTATAGTGCCAGGAAAACAAACTTGTTTTCCTGGTTCTATATTGAAGTAATTTACTTTTGCCGAGCTGTATGAACGCAGCATAAATTTATAGTGGGGATAGTCAGATGCACAGTGAGACTTTCACCAACAGCACTCAGCAGTTTTGGAGCATTTTTGGAGGTATCGAGTCGGCTTGATGTGCCAAGGTTGTTGTTGGGTGCACTTGCTGCATTTAAATGTAGAAGGTGCCATGATGTCTAGTTGAGAGGAGAGGGTGGAATTGTAGAAGGAGGTTGCAGAGCTAGGACAGGAGAAGTTTGAGATAGGTAAAAGGAGAGTTTGGAGATTAGTGGAGAAATGCTCTAGGTCAAGACATTGGAGGTTTCTGTGAGATTGATGTTCAGACGATGGTATCAATTGGGTCTTGGATATGCCGATGTCACAAGTCAGCAGATAGTGGTCAGATAGAGGAAAAGGAATATTGGAGAGATTAAAGGTGGTACAGTGATTGGTGAAGGCGAGATCAAGAGTGTTTCCCGCTGGATGGGTTGCTAAATTGGACCATTGCGTAAGGCCATAGGAGTGTCACGTATTCATCCGCTTATA
Source organism: Pelobates cultripes (assembly GCA_933207985.1). NCBI lineage: Eukaryota > Metazoa > Chordata > Amphibia > Anura > Pelobatidae > Pelobates > Pelobates cultripes. The sequence goes on along the minus strand of OW240913.1, from coordinate 164,499,941 downwards.
AAAATGTGGTTAATGACATTTACTGTCCACACAGGAAAAGTTGTGCCGAGCAGCAACCAAATCCACAGAAGGGATAATGCTGAGCAGCAGTTATGCAAATGGCAAAACCTGGTAACTGCTTTGGGGTCAAAGGCCAGTTACAGCCTATCAGATCTAGAGGAAGGGTATTTAGGCCCAGTTCTCATCCTGCTCAGTGCCCTGTCGTGGTTTGCCTTGTGGTTGTCCGAGAGCGCGTTATTTATTCTGGTATTCTAGTTATTTGACTTTGGCATTGTTTTTGACTTCCCTGTTTTCTGGCATCCCTGACTCCTAGATTTTCCTTATTGTTGTGTCTCTTTCTGTTTCCCTTGACCTCGGCTATTCCTGACTATTCTTTGGTACGTTAGTCCAGCCATTCTAAGGTCCGGTATACGTTACCTGTGTTACACAATTCTACGTGCTGGATCATACTGTAATCCAGACAAGGAGGAGGTTACAAAGAGCAGATGAGAGGCATCAGTGCAGTTGGAGTTGTTGATTGGGATGTTGAAATCCCCAAATATAAGTGAAGGAGTGCTAGCTGAGAGGAAGTGGGGAAACCAGGAAGAAAAGTGCTCAATGAATAGCCTCAGATGACCGGGGGGACGGTAGAGGATAGTAATTCTTAAAGAAGTGGGTTTAAATAGGCGGACAGTGTGAACTTCAAAAGAAGAAAAGGATAGGGCAGAGGGAGTTATGATTGGTTGAAAGGTACATTGAGTCTGGAAGTGTGAGAGAATTGTAGCCCACCAAAACATAAAGAGGCAGGAGTAGCAGCCAGGTCTCTGTAAGTGCAAGTAGTGTGAGTGAATTTGAGATGAAAAAGTCGTGTATGGCTGTTGATTTTAAATTACTGCAGACGGAGCAGGCGTTCCAGAGTGCAAATTGAATGTTGGTAAGTGAGAGCAAAGGGAAGGGTATTGTGTAACGGATCACCTGGCACCCCGACTGGGTACCTCCGTTGAAGGATGCTCCTAGTGCTTCCTGAGGACTCCAAGCACTCTGGCAGACACCACAATCACTGAACCGGAGAAACAAATAAATTCTCCCAAGCATATGAATGCTGTAGACAGTTGAATAGGAACCATACGAATAGGTTTACTCTCCTAGCAGTCAAACTGGAACAGCATACAATAAATCCTTCCCCCAATAATGAGACGACACTTCACTTTGAGGGTTAAAACAGGAACTCCCTGTACTGTCACATACAGTCTCTTTTATTCCCAATCCACAAACATAGTACAGCCCACAGGGCGTTACAAAACAACCAATCAATCCGTACAATACACCCAGACACTCCCACACAAAATCCTCCCCTCTGCATGTGATATGATTACTGAACACAATGGGTAATCTCATTATCACCGGCAGAGGAATACAGTTTTTACACAATATTTATAACTTCTAAAATATACATGTCATAAACATAAAACATAAATTTTCATAATCAATCCATTCAGGGGAACAACATATAAAAAAATTGCACGAATCAGAACAGGGGTTCAAAAGTTAAGGGAAAGTCCTTTGTGACTAAATGAAGCATGGCTTTCCGGCCCAAACCAGTTTCAGAGTCTTCTATCCTGGAGATAATTGAGAGTAATTCTATTATCTCCCAGGACAGACACAAGACTCCATTAAGCACATGGTTGCAAAAAGACACAAAACACTTTAAAATACATAAAGTCACTTTTTACACATAAGACACAGACATTTCACATATCCCCAGATAGCTGGCATCTGAGCGCACAAAACTACCGAATAGCGCTCAGATCCTATTCACACAGTTCAATTGCCATGGAGCCGAAGTCTTTAACTACACGAATGGGCTCCATGGCATAGCTATCTGGGTTAACACATTCACATAAAGTCTGGTCCATAGTCCAAAGGCAAGAGGCGGGCAAGCAGCCCCCTCCAAGGACACGTGGCGAGGCTGGTTTCGCCACATATTGTGATGAGGTTTGTGGGGTTTCTGGTTTTCTTAGTGTCTGTAGAGAAGGTGAGTGGGCCCTGGATTGGGAGAGACATCACCAGCTGCTTGAAGCAGGAGGAGAGAAATTTACAGGAGGTGTGAATGGGTTTTCTATGCATGGGGTCTAGGATGAGATCGATTGTGTGTAGGAGTGAGAGAGTAGAAAAATAAGTGCAAGGCATGAAATGAGAGAAGGGGGAGTGTAGAGAAGTTAATAATTATTAGTTATGATAACAGTGTTCATCAGGTAAATAAAATTTATAGAGCTACCTTTTGGAGACCAGATTATTAAAGCGATGATCCTTAAGGTCAATGCTCTCATTTAACTGTAACACTGGCCTGGTCAGCCTAGATCACACCAAAATAGAATCAGGAATAATAGATATGATACTACAGCAATCTCTTGACAACAGGAGCACACTTCTTCTTTGAAAAGCTGGTGTCCGTACTACTTCAAGAGAATTATGCCAATTAGCAGTGCATGTTACAAAGTAGGAAATTGTGTTGTTTGGCACTAGCAGCAAGTACCGTCTTTCCCCAAAAATAAGACCGGGTCTTATTTTAATTTTTCCCCCGAAAAATGCACTAGGGCTTATTTTCAGGGGATGTATTATTTCGGGAAAAACGGAAGCAAGCATGTGCTAGAAACCAGGTCTACGTTTGGGGGAATTCCCCGAACATAGACTAGTTCACTAGGGCAAGGAATTCTGTGAATCTATGTTGGGAGGAAACTTTCCCGAACATAGGTTAGCTTACTCGAGAATGGAATCCAACTAATCTATGTTTGGGGAAAATTTCCCAAACATAGATTAGTGAACTAGTGACTAGAGCTTATTTTCAGGGTAGGGCATATATTACAAGCATCCCCTGAAAATAAGCTGGGGCTTATTTTCAAGGGACGTCTTATTTTCAGGGAAACAGAGTAGTAGCAGAAATGACAAGGCATTTATCAGAGACAAGTAGTGTAAAAATGTTTGTAAGTATTAGTTAATAAACAATGACAGTATCTATTATGTTGCGTTTGGCAAGATGTCAATGAAAATTATAAAATAAAGTTTTGTGTATATTATCCACCCTCGTTTGTCCCTTTCTTCCTGGTTTAATTTTGTATAATAAAACCAATGTCATTGTCTACGATGGATTGATTTAGGTAAGTACTACTTACCATATGTCCAAAGAATGGACATCCGGTACAATTTTAAAATGTCAACTATAAATAAATATGTATTTGAAACTACCAAAAATGACCACTTCAGGATTACATAGTAACATAGGCTAAAAAGAGACTTGCGTCCATCAAGTTCAGCCTTTCTCACATCTGTTTTGCTGTTGATCTATAAGAAGGCACAAAACTAAACGACTTTCCAATTTTGCAAAAAAATAGTAAATGCTTCCTTCTCGACCCCTGTCAGATCTCCTCATAGATCAAGAAGCTGTCACCCCACATATTTAAAAATTATATCCCTGAATTATGTTTTTTCCAAGTATTCATCCAGTTGCTGTTGCAACATCTGTCAAGACTCTGATAAAACCACCTCTTCAGTCAGAGAATTCCACATCCTTATTGTTTTTTTTATGTAAAAAAACCCTTTCCTTTGCATTTTTTTTAATAAATCTTATTTCTTTCAGTCTAAATGGGTGACCTCATGTCCTATGTATAATCCTGTTTATGAATACATTTCCAGGCAATGATCTGTATTGGCCCTGTATATTTTTGTATAATGCTATCAAATTCCCAGAGTCACCGTTTGGCAAAACAAAACAGATGTAAAATTGTTAGCCTTTGTTCGCAACTAAAAACTGCTATTCCCTTTATTAATTTTGTTGCCTGCCTCTGCATGTTAAGCGTCATAACATCTTTCTTTAGAATGGGTGCCCAGTATTAAGCATATATTTAAGATGTGGTCTTACCATTGATTTATGAAGAGGAAACATTTTCATCCAAAGAAATAATGCCTGTTTTATGCTTTACAGTACCTTATTGGCCTTAGCAACTGCTGATTGACTTTGCACATTGTCGCCTTGCTTGTTCTCTATAACAATTCTCAATTTATTTTCTTGTGTTGTTATCCCTAAGTCACTACCATATATAATATAAATTGCTTGCACATCAAATTTAACCTATCGATCTTTCTATTTGTCATCTCTTTATCTAGATCTCTCTGCAGCTAAGTAATATCCTGCTCTCATTCTATTACCTTACCTTTGTTATCTGCAAACACTAAAACATGACTTCCTATTTCCAGATAATTTATAAATATGCTGATAGAAGTGGTCCCAGAACTGAATCCTGAGGGACACCATATACTACTTTTGTCAAGCTTGAACATGCACCATTAATGACAACTCTATTTTCTCTATTTTCTACTTTAACCCCATAGTGACCAGACCGTTTTTCAATTTCCTTTCCGTTAAGGAACATGGCTGTTTTTACATTTCTGCGGGGTTGGTGTTTAGCTGTAATTTTCCTCTTACTTATTTACTGTACCCACACATATTCCAACTTGGAATTTTCACAGCTGGTCATCATGCACCCATGTCCTATTTGGGGTACTTTTGAAGCTGGCCAATGTAATTTACCCCAATCAAATTATATATTTTAGAAATGTAGACAAGCTAGGGTATTTCAAAAGTGATATTTTAACACTTTCCATGCACTTCTACCACCAGTCTTTGTCAAACTTTTGTGTAGTAATTTTTGTGTTATTTTTCTCTCACATTGTACTTTAGGCATGGATTCCCAGTTCCTGTTATGTGTTTCTGACAAAGAACACCCCAATATGTGTTCGGCAACATTTCTGAGTACAACAGTGACCCCAATATACAGGTTTTATGGATTTTTGCAAACTTACAGGGGTCAAATGTAGAGCTCTCCCCTTTTCCATGTTTGCACATTGGAATTTTCCAGATTGGTTTCCAGATTTTCCAGATTGGTTTGCTGGGTCAGCACAGGAATGAAAATTAACCCCATCATGGCATACCAATTGTAAAAGTAGACAACCCATGGTATTCAAAATGGGGTATGTTCAGTCTTTTTTAGTAGCCACTGTCACGTATTTATCTGCACATAAAAATTTGGTTAATGGTATTTACTGTCCTGACAGGAAAAGTTGTGCCGAGCAGCAATCTAATCCACAGGACGGTTTGTATCAAACAAATGGGAATCATACAAATGGGAACCTGGTAACTGCCTTTGGGGTCAAAGGCCGGTTACAGCCAATCAGATCCACAGGCGGGGTATTTAGGCCCAGTTCTCCTCTTGCTCAGTGCCTTGGCGTGGTTTCCCTTGTGGTTGTCCGAGAGTGCGTTATTGATTCAGTTTTTTCTGGTATTTTGACTTTGGCATTGATTTTGACTTCCCTGTTTTCTGGCACCCCTGACCCCTGGCTTTTCCTTATAGTTGTGTCTCTTTCTGTATCCCTTGACCTCGGCTATTCCTGACTATACGATATAAGTTACCCATCAGTCCTCTGTGTTACACAATTCTACGTGCTGGATAATACTGTAACCCTGACAGCCACTTAGTCACAAACCCTGGCCAAAATTAGGGCTTATATTAGTTTTTTAACATTTTTTTTTTACACAAAAACTGCACTTTTACTGGTCATTTCATCCTCGTGATATGTTTTACTTTTTAAAACACTCGTATTTGTGTTCAGCAAAGTCTCCCAAGTATAACAATACTACCCATGTAAAGGTTTTAGGGTGTTTTGGAAAGTTATGGGGTTAAATATAGGGCTTGCCAATTAAATTATCTGTACTGTCTGCCTGGGTTGTCAGGCAGGTGCCTCAAATTATAATTAATAAAATCAAATATTATGTAGTTAATAGTCAAATATATATGTAGAATGTGTGTGTGTGTATATATATATATGCCTCGTCGTCGGTTCCGGCACACCACAACCGACTTGCTCTTTTTACTATCCTACATTTATTTATGGTATTTCACACTGTACTATCATAAGCACCTAACACAAGTATTAAGGCAATTTGCCTGGATTTGTGGGAGGTGCTGGTTTGCTACCCCTAGCCTACTTAAGGCACTCCCCTTACCTTGCTCCTTACCGTTCGAGGTCAGCGTTGAATGACCTTCCCACCACACCACATTTTAATATTTATTTTCTATTTTGTTTCCCTGGGTAGGCCCTCTTCTTTCTCAGGCCTACCTCATCGTCGGTTCCGGCACACCACGACCGTCTTGCTCTTTTTACTATCCTACATTTATTTATGGTATTTCACACTGTACTATCATAAGCCTCTAACACATATATATACACACATATATATATATATATATATATATACACACACACACACACATACATACATATATATATATATATATTACACAAGATCCAGCACACTCACTTATCCACTAAACAGCAACTTCAATGTTGACAGATTGTATTAGTTTTTTAAAAACACCTAATCTAGGCAAAAATAATGAGGGTTTAGTTACATTATATGATCATATATCGCATAAGCCTGCCACAACGTCAATATACCCCATCTTTGGCAGGTCCTACTCTAGCAGCCTAATGTCTGCTCTTAGGCTGTTAGAGTAGGACCTGCCAAAGATAGGGTACAATGACATTATGGCAGGCTTATGCAATGTATGATCATATAATGTAACTAAACCCCAGGGACATATTAGCCGCGAGGCAAACAAGGCATTTGCCTTGGGCGGCATTTTTCAGGGGGCGGCAAAAAACGCCGCCCCCAAATACCCAGGGCAAATGCCTAGTTAGCCTCGTGGCTAACTGACATGCTGGGCGCTGGCTGATGGTCAGGCGGGCGGCTGGCGAGGGAGCACTTCCTCTGAGCTGTCTGCTCAGCTCCCTCGCGCGCCGCAGAGTGAGGCTGGGAGCCGGAATATGACTTCATCAACCTGGCTCCCAGCCTCACTCTGCGGCGCGTGAGGGAGCTGAGCAGACCACTCAGAGGAAGTGCTCCCTCGCCAGCCGCCCGCCCAGCGCCGCCAGCCAGCCCATCAGCCCAACCGGCAGCCACTAGGCCACCAGGGAGAAAGAGGAAACCCCCCCCCAGCATTCCCAAAGGTAAGGAGGCTGGGGGGGGTTAAATAAAAGAAAAAAGTGTTAATGTGAGTGATTGTGTGTGTGTGTGTGTGTGTATTTAGAAGGTGGGGCGGGGGGGAAGGGTTGGGTGGGGGTGGCGCGGGGGGAGGGGGTTGCCTGAGTTTTGTCCTGCCTAGGGCAGCACAAAACCAGGATACACCACTGGTAAACCCCCATTATTTTTGCCTAGAGTAGGTTTTATTACCCCTTAAGGACGACAGGCGTGCTATGTCGTCCTTAGGGACCCAGCTCTAAACGCCGGCGGGCGGCATAGCACGTCCTCATCGTCCTTCCCGCGCCCGTGATCGCAATGGGGGGGGACTTACCTGACATCCCAGGGAGTCCCCCTGCTGCCGATCCAGACCTCCTGGGCCATGTGATCGCGAGGTCCTTGTGAGGACCTCACAACCACATGGGCGGAATAGCCGTCCATAGCAGTGCCAGCAGGGGGAGTGCCTGGAATGACAGGTAGCCCATCTGCTGCCTGAAATAAAATGAAATAAAGTTTTAAAACAGTGTAAAATAAAATAATATAATATAATATAATATATACTTAGATCAGATATAGCACACATTATATATATATATATACATATATATATATATATATATATAATTACACATACATACACTGTCTAAGTGTATTTTAATATAATATATATATATATATATATATATATTATTAAAATACATGTAGAATTATATATATATATATATATAAATAATACAAAAATATATATAAATACGTTAAAAATGAAAAATAGAAAAATAATAAAAATTAATAATAATAAAAAAAAAAAAAAATATATATATATATATATATATATATATATGGGAAAACAAGGGGCTGACTGCACTCACTTGAACATGCTTAAATTGGGTGCTGTTGGGGGCCAATAAGTACAATAAAAATGGAAATTCAGCGCACTCCCTTATCTACTAAACAGCTACTATGGTGCTGACAGATTTTGCTAGTTTTATTAAAAACACCTTATCTAGGCAAAAAATAATGGGGGTTTAGTTACATCATATGATCATACATTGCAAAAGCCTGCCATATATGCCAAAGGATGACAAGTAAACAGCCAACACAATAGATTATATGGTGTCTCGATGTAGGTGACTTGAGACATCATGTTGCTAATACTGTGCAAGAATGAAGTGACACAATATGTGAAGTAATAATTCAATGTCTAAACAATACCAGAGAGTTTTTCAGGCTGAGTTAGGGGTGTATAGGGTGGTTCGTTTAGGCCAAGCAAGACTAAGTGGTGTAATGAAATGTTGCAAGAAAAAAGTGGTATATATATATATATATACACACACACACATATATAACCCCCGCGAAGCAGGAAGGTACTTATGAAGCAGGAAGGTACTTATCCAAAGCCCAAATGAGGGGTAAATTGGTCATATTGGACCGCCCACAGAGGACTATTTGATGGGAATGTAATGAAGGCCCACGTGTGAAGGCATTGAACCTGAAACAAAACCAGGAAAACATTATTTACTCACAACCTATGCTATATGTGAGCAGTTCACTATGAGACCTATTAAGGAGATAATGAACCTGCCTTAATAGATACAGGTGAACCAAAGTGCATAATGTAAAGATAATATATGTAATGAGGATTACAGTTACTCCACGAGAAATGACCCAATGAGGGTGTTAAGGATAGGTATGTTGTCGGTAACAAGTAGTACGACGAGGTAGTAAAACAGATGTAATGCAAATGAATTCTTTGGCAGAAATGGACGTTGGGATATCCTATTCTTAACTCATCTTAACTTTCTTTGTGATGTAATGCTACTTAAATAAATAAAATGTAGTCCCATCTTTAAAAATGTATGGAAAAGGAAATACATACATATTTTTTTTTTAGAAAACAGCACATATTTTTTTTTATTTCTATGGTGGAGAGATGCTTTTTGTTCTTTTCTATTCTCTTCGCGCTTTGTGAAAGTCAATAACATTTCTTGAGCTAAACTCATCTGTCTCTTTTCAGAAAATATTAATTTTAAAATCAGTTGAAGTTTTGTACATAGACTCTAATGTCGTATGTTGACATGTATTATTTGTTTCAGCTGTGAATAAATACATGGTGTCTAGAGTCTAGAAGAAACAACAATAGAAACACAAACAAAAGTAAAATAATGACAATGAACGATATCTATAAATGAATTTAAAAAAAAAAGACGAGAATATAGTAAGGCCTGACTTCTCTTTAAACCGATTGTGCATAAAAAATTCAATGCAACTTCAAAGGTAGAGTTATTAACATACTATCCAAAACTACACAAAGAGCAGTAACAATGTCTTATACAGGGAGTGCAGAATTATTAGGCAAATGAGTATTTTGACCACATCATCCTCTTTATGCATGTTGTCTTACTCCAAGCTGTATAGGCTCGAAAGCCTACTACCAATTAAGCATATTAGGTGATGTGCATCTCTGTAATGAGAAGGGGTGTGGTCTAATGACATCAACACCCTATATCAGGTGTGCATAATTATTAGGCAACTTCCTTTCCTTTGGCAAAATGGGTCAAAAGAAGGACTTGACAGGCTCAGAAAAGTCAAAAATAGTGAGATATCTTGCAAAGGGATGCAGCACTCTTAAAATTGCAAAGCTTCTGAAGCGTGATCATTGAACAATCAAGCGTTTCATTCAAAATAGTCAACAGGGTCGCAAGAAGCGTGTGGAAAAACCAAGGCGCAAAATAACTGCCCATGAACTGAGAAAAGTCAAGCGTGCAGCTGCCACGATGCCACTTGCCACCAGTTTGGCCATATTTCAGAGCTGCAACATCACTGGAGTGCCCAAAAGCACAAGGTGTGCAATACTCAGAGACATGGCCAAGGTAAGAAAGGCTGAAAGACGACCACCACTGAACAAGACACACAAGCTGAAACGTCAAGACTGGGCCAAGAAATATCTCAAGACTGATTTTTCTAAGGTTTTATGGACTGATGAAATGAGAGTGAGTCTTGATGGGCCAGATGGATGGGCCAGTGGCTGGATTGGTAAAGGGCAGAGAGCTCCAGTCCGACTCAGACGCCAGCAAGGTGGAGGTGGAGTACTGGTTTGGGCTGGTATCATCAAAGATGAGCTTGTGGGGCCTTTTTCGGGTTGAGGATGGAGTCAAGCTCAACTCCCAGTCCTACTGCCAGTTCCTGGAAGACACCTTCTTCAAGCAGTGGTACAGGAAGAAGTCTGCATCCTTCAAGAAAAACATGATTTTCATGCAGGACAATGCTCCATCACACGCGTCCAAGTACTCCACAGCGTGGCTGGCAAGAAAGGGTATAAAAGAAGAAAATCTAATGACATGGCCTCCTTGTTCACCTGATCTGAACCCCATTGAGAACCTGTGGTCCATCATCAAATGTGAGATTTACAAGGAGGGAAAACAGTACACCTCTCTGAACAGTGTCTGGGAGGCTGTGGTTGCTGCTGCACGCAATGTTGATGGTGAACAGATCAAAACACTGACAGAATCCATGGATGGCAGGCTTTTGAGTGTCCTTGCAAAGAAAGGTGGCTATATTGGTCACTGATTTGTTTTTGTTTTGTTTTTGAATGTCAGAAATGTATATTTGTGAATGTTGAGATGTTATATTGGTTTCACTGGTAATAATAAATAATTGAAATGGGTATATATTTGTTTTTTGTTAAGTTGCCTAATAATTATGCACAGTAATAGTCACCTGCACACACAGATATCCCCCTAACATAGCTAAAACTAAAAACAAACTAAAAACTACTTCCAAAAATATTCAGCTTTGATATTAATGAGTTTTTTGGGTTCATTGAGAACATGGTTGTTGTTCAATAATAAAATTAATCCTCAAAAATACAACTTGCCTAATAATTCTGCACTCCCTGTATATAGTTAAGATGGGTTGAAGAAAAATCAAAGGAAGATGTGTAAACCTGACTGCTAACTAAAAAAAGCAGAAGATGGAGAAAGAGATAAAATAAAAAGATATCTAAAGGGATTCTGGGTGGAGGGACGAGAAAGAGAGAGACCATGTTATGATAGAGAAGTGTGCATAAAGATAATGTTGCCACATTTTTCAGCATTACTGCATCTTAATCCTACCTACTCTGTTTCAGATACTCCATTCTACTTCCATCTTGCTGGTTACAGCAGATTGCTTTCTGCCCCTTCCAACATGCATTTTTTTCCCAAAAAGAATGTTGTTTCTGCTTTGCAAAATAGCAGTTTTTATATACCCTATGAATCTTTGATTGTTTGGATCAATTGTTTTTGTGTTATTTTGTTAATGTAATATTTATAGAATTGATTAATTAAGCAAAGGGGTAATTCCAGCCTGTAATGCTCCTTTAATTTACTGAAATTCTTTTCATGTTAAGTGAAGTTTTGATACTTGTAGAAAATCTTAATCGGAATTGCACGATGGACAACTTTAGGGCAGTTCACCAAAGATTTGCAATGCATTTGTTAACATATCCAACAACTCTCACTGTGTGTGTATATATATATATATATATATATATATATATATATATATATATTGGAAAATGCTTAGCAAATTGGATGTAATCTGACGTGATAGGGACCATTAAACCTTGACCATGAAAGGCAGCATTAAAGGAGCACTATAGGGTCAGGAACACAAACATGTATTTCTGACCCCATAGGGTTAAAACCACCATCTAGCCACACTGGTCCCCTCATGCCTCCCTAATAATAGTAAAATCTTACTTGTATTTAAGTCTGGAGTTGCAGGCTTTGTCCCTGTTTCCTGTAGTCAATCAGCATCTCATCATAGAGATGAATTGAATCAATGAATCTCTATGAGGAAAGTTCAGTGTCTGCATGCAGAGGGTGGAGACACCGAATTTTTGGATGCATTTTAGGCAGCCATGACCCAGGAAGGATCTCTAACAGCCAAGGAGTGGCCAGTGAAGTTATAACTGGGCTGTAATGTAAACAATGCATTTTCTCTGAAAAGACTGTGTTTACAGCAAAAAGCCTGAAGGTAATGATCCTACTCACCAGAACAAATGCAATAAACTGTAGTTGTTTTGGTGACTATAGTGTCCCATTAAATTAAATAGCAATTAACTGTATTACCAAATGTTATCAGTATTCTTTATAGATATAAACTAATGTAAAATCTATATGTAAAAACATATAAAAAATACTATATGTACCACAAAATTCAGTACAATCAATTTATGAACAGTAGATGACTATGCAATAGCAAGAACTTATGTTATTAAACACAACAGTAAAGGTATAAACAAAAGTTAAAACAGAAATTTAATTTGACTTCCATGCAATTAATGACAAGAGGAGTCTTACATTCAGAGATATGTTTTTGCCTGACAATAATTACAGGGATTGTAATCGTCATTTATAACTGTGGAGTGATAAATAGGTCTTAGAGTTAGTGGCAATTAACATTGATGACATTTTATGATGAAAGTTACATATAAAATAAGGTGAATAAAAAGATAATCCATCCACCACACAGGTGTGGCATATCAAGATGCTGATTAGACAGCATGATTATTGCACAGGTGTGCCTTAGACTGGCCACAATAAAAAGCCACTCTAAAACGTGGGGAGGTTCAGGGCGGGTAAAAAAAAAGAGTCAGTATCTGGAGTGACCACCATTTGCCTCATGCAGTGCAACGCATTTCCTTCGCTTAGAGTTGATCAGGTTGTTGATTGTGGCCTGTGGAATGTTAGTCCACTCCTCTTCAATGGCTGTGCGAAGTTGCTGGATATTGGCAGGACCTAGAACACTCTTTTGTATACGCCGATCCAGAGCATCCCAAACAGGCTCAATGGGTGACATGTCCGGTGAGTATGCTGGCCATGCAAGAACTGGGATGTTTTCAGCTTCCAGGAATTGTGTACAGATCCTTGCAATGTGGGGCCATGCATTACTTGCAACATGAGGTGATGGTCGTGGATGAATGGCACAACAATGGGCATCATCACGGTATCTCTGTGGATTAAAAACTCCATCAATAAAATGCACTTGTGATCTGCCCATACCATAAACCCACCTCTAACATGGGCCATTCGATCCACAACGTTGACATCAGCAAACCGCTCACCAGGGCAGCCATCAGAAATTTTGGGGCCCCTAACACTGCTCAAGGTCTGGGCTCCAAGCTCGCCCCCAAATCCCACCTCTAAACCCCGCCCACAGGAATACACAAACACACACACAGGTACAAAAAGGACACAGATACACACACACACACAAAGATACGCACATATTGCCACACACACATACTAACAGACACACATACTGAAACAGACACATAGACATAAACAGACACACAGATACATATGGACACACACACACATACATACTGACAGACATACAGACAGAAAAACAGATACATACACATACTGACATACATATATACACACATACATACATACATACATAGATACAGACACACATACATACATACATACAGACACACATATACATACACATACTGACATATATACATACATACTGACATACATACACATAAATATACATACAGATACATACTGACATACATACAGACAGACATATACATACACATACTGACATACATACACATACATACAGACAGACATACATATACATACATACATACATTGTAAACTCTGCAGTTTCTCTGGAACTGCAATGTCTAACATTGTAGCACTAAGTGCAAAAGGGACACTGCACCCAGACCACTTCAATTAGCTGAAGTGGTCTGGGTGCCTACAGTGTCTTAATAATACTATTATTTACAGCTGTGTTTGTAGCCATGATTCAGTTACAGTACACAGGAACTTCTTTGCCATCCCCTTTCAGATAGAAGTTCAGGTGAGTTAAATGGTGACTCCCAGAAATGTACTACTTTATGATAAGGCAATGAGCACCAGCATGTATTCTAGCCTACCTCTGAGACAATGTGAATCTGCACATTGATTTGTTTAATATTTTACTAATCCAGAGACTTTGGGAATTTGTCCATTCAATACAAATATTTACTCTTAGAATTTGTCCTTTTATTACAAGTAATCTCAAACTATATTAGGGCTGCACAAAACATAAATTCCATTTTTAATATTATTTTACTAATGTGCCTTTCAATATAACGTACTTGTATGTGTGTGGTGAGTGCCTTCCCAAGCAATATGTTAGCATGCCATGTGTCACAGTGAGCTCCTTGCTATAGATATGTTTTATAACAACCACTGAGTAACAGCGATAAATGTGTTATGATGGCCATAATTTATGAGAAATACTACGGACCGTATAATGTGTTTAAAGCTGGGCTCTGTGGGTGTTTTCCTGCTCTATAACCAGCAGACAGATAACCATAAATTATCTCCAACTTAAAAAACAAACATATTAAGCACATGTTCAACTCTCTCCTTGCCAGAAAAAAAGAGACCCACTGGTGTATTATGCTAGTGTGTTCACCCATTAATCCACTAAAGCTTACTTTACTCAAGAAAGGAATACAAAATATTATGCAAATAAAGAATTAATAACCCCCATAAGAATTAGCTTCCATAAACATACATATGAACTACATGGTGCTCTAACTACAGGAAAATAGGGAAAAGAATGGACAAAACTGTGCTTTGATTCCTGCCACCCGTAATCTCCAAGCATAGAGCCCTATCATAGGCATAAAACTCACCTTGTCTACCTGTGTACACCACCCAAACGGCACTAATAAACCTTATCCTTACTATGCAGCATGGTTTCAAGAATAAGGAGTTTAAAGGAAGAGCAACCCATGTATCATCTATCAGTTTATGTATCAGTGACGGATCACGCTGGTTTAATGAATTATTACTTTGCGGTAAATAAATGCAAACTGAAAAATAAAATATTGCAGGACAGGTGATAATGGCTGTTTCAGAACATTTTTTTCTTTTTTGTTTATTTAAAAAATGTAGTGTAGGTTTAAGTAACTAGGATGATAGCAATAAACATATGTGTGGCATCCTTTAAGGTTAATTGGACTAAATGATGTGTAGCAATGTTATACATTTCCAGGTCATGCCTGGTCCACCCAATACTTTAGAACAAGTGAATACCCAGTATAGGTGGCACTATAAGAAAAAAAAAAAAATACATATATATATATAATTATATATGTGTGTAAGAATATGTGTGTATTTCCTAATTCTTCCATTAATATGTGTGTCTTTCCTAATCCTTCCATTAAAAACAATAAAAAATATATTTTTGCTCACATAATCCATCATTATCCTTATTATGTAAATACTGTGTATCAAAAGCCCCATTTAATAAAATAATAAGAATAATCATTAATCAAAGAGTGTTTGAACAAACATAAAGAGAGTTGTGAAATGAAAACATCAGAGCCTTGACTTGACTTAGAAAGCCCCTTATAGGCAGACTGTAGCTTAACCTTCTTGTTTCACCAGTCAGTGTCTTCATAGGGTTAGTCACGGATTACATATGTGATATTTAAATTTCCTTACTGAATATTTAAATTGTGTATTTATCATGAGCATTACCATTCAATAATGGCTACATTAAAACACACCAAGCTCTAGAAATGCCAGCATTCATTTGGACATAATACTGTTATCACAGTGGGCTCAGGAATGTACTAGAGCAAGCATGTCAAACTCGTGGCCCGCGGGCCACATGCGGCCCACAATTAATGTCAATGCAGCCCAGCAAGCTGCAAATTTGACATATTAAGGCAGAGTAGGCACCTGCTCGCCGCTAAAATTTATCCGGTCGGGAGGAGAGGTCGCTGGCAGCAGCAAGGTCTGTTCTTCCTGCTCCTCTGTAGTGATGTCGGAATATGACGTCATTCCGGCATGGCATCACTAAACTGCGCGTGCTATGGAGCGGTGAGAAGCAGGAAGGGAGACCCCAGGGAGAGGCCCCACACCAGCTCCCAAAGGTAGGGAGAAATAAATAAAATTATTTGTGAATGTGTTCAAGAATGTGTAAATGTGTGTGTCTGTCAGTGTGTGTGTGTCTGTCAGTGAGTGTGATATAACTCATTCATTGTGATATAACTGAATAATTTGACAGCACTGTTCAAAATGGTTAATAAGGAGATATTCTATACTCCAAGGAAATTATCCCTTATGCTTTGCTACAATAAATCATGGAATATAAATGTTAAAATATAAATCTCCTGAACACAAATACATTGACTTAAATTTACTGTTATTATACTACTTGACATAATATAAAAAGTATTTGGTTCTATTTCAGTGTACATAATTGTCAAGCTTTTTGAGATTATAGAAGAGTCTGATGGTGGACTGCATCTCATAACAGTGTAGATAAACATAGGATTAAAAGTTCAATGGACTAGTTGTACTAAAGCAGCAGAAAATACAAATAAACCTAGGCAGGATAATTGAACAGAAAGTGCCCTAACTGCCCTTTGACACAAAAGTATAAAAGAGACATTAAAGGAACACTTCATACACCATAATCATTACAGTATGATGTACTGGTTATGGTGCTAGATGTACCCTGACACCCATTCAATGTAATTATTAAATGGACACTGTAGTCACTATAACCACTTTGTCTCTTTGAATTGGTTATAGTGCCTGGAGTGGCCTGGCACTGTCCCTCCATTCAGTGTTGCACCATGTTTGTGCAGTATGCCACAAAATAAGAGTCCCTGGCCACCCACAGTCCGGCCCCTTCTGTATGTGTAGCTAAGGCAGAGATTACACACTTCCTTGTTGTCATACCCATCCATACCGTCAGTTGGAGCTCTGACAGGTTAAAAGCAGTCAGCTGACACCCTCAGCCAATCACAGCTGCCCTTTGCCTCTCAGGGTAATACTTCCTTATTAGCCAAAGCAGCACAGAGTGGATAGACTGCAGTGGACTCAAAAACATTAAAACTTTAAAAACTGTTTAATGTTGAAAGAAATGATGGTACCAGGGGACTCCAGACACTATAACCAGTTTAATGAGATGAAGCAGATACAGTGCCTATGGTGTCCCTTTAAGACCTTTATAGAATGGTTTGACTTATTCCCTGATGTGCATCCGGCTCTGTTTCCTGATTCTATGGAGCTGGAAGCTTTCTGTCTGAGCTAAACCCAGTGGTGAAAGGCTTAGCTGATTGGTTGAGCATGATCATCTGATGCTCTCGGAAAATAAGTTGTCCCTGCATTGAAATACTGAGCTTAGGAGAGCTAATAGAAGCTCAGTTTAGGAGTTTCCAATTCTTCAGAGAGGAAGATGAGAAATGGGGTGAATTCCAAGAAATTCCAGTTTAATTAAAAACCTTGAACTTCTATTTCAGGTTTGTCAAAATCCAATCCTAAATGGCCAGTTGTCCACATCATTTCAGTGTAACGCTTAAAAAGTGGGTTTATTCACAAAATACAGGCCAAGAGAGAGTTAGAGAATGTATCAAGTCTTATGGTTTGCAATTCACTTTGATTTTGATTATAATTTACTGTTCATTGAATGCACCCCATAGTGTCAAATAGTTCTCACACTGGCACGTATAAATTAGAGGAAAACTGCAGGATGAGATGTTAGTAATTCAAACCCAGTCCTGAGATTAGTGGTCCAATTTTAAGAAAACTTACCCTTATTTAAATTGTCCAAGCCATACTACATAGAATAAAAAAGATGCATATAAAATAACTAAGAAAAGAAAGAAAATCGAAACATGAAACCGTTCTAGTATACTTCTAAGATTTACTGTATTCCGCCAAGGATATTTTTGGCGGACTGTAAATTGCAAACTTCGTGAAATGTTCTGTCAATACTTTTATCCCAATCAGGTTAAGAATCAGCATGTACCTTTCAAATGCAGCATTTTTGCAGCTGGAACAGAAAATGAAATATTATGGTATGCCAACAACTTGAGCTCTTCTTTTGTCATCGGGTAACAAATCAGCAAAGTCTTGTATAATCCACAATTCCTTAATATGAAGCTGAAACTAAATATTTGTTGGATTTTGCATATAGTCAATAGATTCTTTGCCAAATTTCCTTTGTTAAGGTTTTCTCTAAATGGATTAAATTGCACATGACTCAGCAACAAAGCAATGCAGTTAAAAAAAATAAAAAATAGTTTACGATCCAAATCACCACTGTTATATTTTCAGTAAGAGTATCTTGAGTCTTTAATAAGGTTCGTCTTTTCTGTCAACATGTGTTTTCAAAGTCTGCTAAATGTCACCTAGTTAAAATTTGGATGATTTTCAGATTTATTTCTAAACCAAGTAATAACCATAAATACTTCTGCTTCATTCACCACATGATTATGTCATACGGTGTGTAAAAGGAGGAATTCTGTTAGCAGCAATTACTGGGTTTATTCCTACCCATAATTTCTGAAAGTCTTAATTAGTATCCATGTTGTTTCTGTCTCTGCTTGCAAATCACAATGTAGTGATTATCTTTTAAGCATACATTCTTGAAGGCAATGCAACTAAGGATATAAATCTTTATTTTCCGTTTGTATATTTGCTAAATCTTGTGGTTATTTCAATCGATTGACAAATATCAGAGGTTTGTCATTATGCCTTTTGATTTTTGCAGAGGATTTTGTTAAAAGGACACTCCATCCAAATGAAGACATACATGCATGTAATTAAGCATTTTTTTAATTGGGGTTATATGTAAAAACAGCTTCAAAAGTGGCTGAACTCTTGTCTGCAGCCTTTGTAAGCCCTCCACTTCTTCCCCAGCCCAGACATTCTGTGGCTGTCCTATCACAGACCTCCTAATGCAGCTCAGTGAGAAGTTTTTGCAAGCCAGGTGTCTTTTGAGTTTAGATCCAAGATAATTAGGGAGTCGGAGTGATTTCTCTTTTGTGTGTGTGTGTGTGTCTGTGTGTGTGTGTATATATATATATATATATATATATATATATATATTGCAAAAGATAGCACTCCAAGGACTTATATAAAATGTAACTTTTATTTACCTTCAATAAAAAAACACAGTCAATGTTTCAGCTTGATCCCCTCAAGCTTTCATCAGGACAAATTGTGCATACAAACAAACCCACATATAAAGCATTAATATAATTTTTTATAATATAACAGTTTTGAGGGGCAGGGCAACATTATAGTGGACTGGGGCTATGGTGGGAGTGATTGGACCAATTTTGAGGGGCAGGGCAGCATTATGGGGGATTGGGGCAATTGTGGGGGGAAGGGAACTGCATTGGGACTGGGGTTATGGTGGGAGGGGGGATAGGGACAGTATTGTGGGGGACAGTGGCTATGATGGGAGGGGGGATAGGGACAGTATTTTGGGGGACTGGGGTTATGTTTGGGGGATAGGAACAGTATGGGGGCAAGTGTGGTATTGTGGAGGTTAGGACAGCATTGTGGGGGACTGGGGCTCTGGTGGGGGGGATCAGAACAGTTTTCAGGGACAGGGCAGCATTATGGGGGACTGGGGCTATGGTAACTGTGTTGAGGGAGCAGGGTAGCCTTGTGGGGGACTGGGGCAATGGTGGGAGGGAGGGACAGTATTGTGGAAAAGAAACACACACACGCACTTCTTTCAATCCACCCAGTATTCATACCTTCTGGAGGACTAGAGTGGATCCACAGCCTGGGGTCCAGTGGACTGCCGCAGTGCTCCTCTGTGGGAGCTCCGACCTAGATCCGCATTTCCTGTGTACCTACCTCACATGCCCCACAGAGGACCTCTACAGGGTACACGAGGGAGCTATACAGGAAATGCAGATCCCTTGCGCGCCCTCTTTTCTTGCGCCGGGCAGTGGAGGTACTGGCACTTGGCCACGCTACAGGAAATGTCCAACAGAAGATGAGTGCTGTGCACTTCTCTCCTGATGGTCAACTGGATATTTGCGCCTCCCCCAGGGCCGGAACTCCCTAAGGCGGCCGCCTGTGCTGCTCTATGGTAGCGCCGGCCCTGCAGTTCCTGCAGGACTACTAACAGGAACAGCATTCCTGCTGTGGAAAAAGTGCTGGGACGCCATTCCCATCCGTTCCTGCAGGACTCGAGCCCTGCACTGATCCTTTTTTTTATAATCTGGCACCCTTGGAAATAGATTCTTGCCTGCCATCCACCTGGCATAAATTCTCAACTCTCTTTCTTCCCTTCTTCTGCTTATTCTCTTCTCTTTTACCCATTTCCTACATATATTTCTCTGTTCTCTCTTCCAGTGAAATATTTAATCTCTGTAGCAGTTGGAGGTTTTCTTAATTTGCAAGTTGGTACTGGGTTCTGTCCCTAGTTTCTGTGTTTCTTCGGTGTCCTTTGTTCTGATGCTTTAAAGGTTCAGGATTTCCTCTTATTAATTATTTTGTATTGAAATAAAACTTCAAGAAAATGTTAAATACAAAATACAAATCAATTTTTTCTTATTTTTTATTTATTCATTTACGTAATATATAATGGTGTTAAGGCACTGCAATGCAGTGTTTGCAAGCTTGTGAGTCACAGGAACCAAGGAATGGCCTGTGTTCATGTGTTGTCTTGCATTAAGTGAAGACATTGGAAGCATCCATATTGCATTATGGAAAGATATTGGAAAGATATTGGCATCATCCAATCAGTATACGTATCTACTCCAGAGTTAACTGTGTTTTATACTAAAATGTAACGATTTCTCTTGACTATATATTTAATGGTTGCAATAAATACAAGTGAATAAAACATATTTATTAAATTTTAAGTTGAAACAATATACCATGCACATAATGGAATAAAAGAAAAGTTATTACTTTCATTTGTTTACAAGAAATGCAGAATGGTATTCATTTAGTTTATATGCTTCACTGCATAAATATTCAGCATTTTGTAAAAACATCAATTGATCCCATAAAATTACAAGTACAAATTCAGCTTATTTCTGTAAATATTTACTATAAAAGGAAATGCTTTATTTTAACTATAATGCAGATTAAACCATCGTGTGCAAAGAGCATTCTTTTGTGTTCAGAATAATTAAATACAAAAAAAACACTTTTAGAAGAAAATTCTGTTTCTTTATTAACTTAATTGTTTATTTTCTAGAATAGTTTCATAATTTGACTTATGGAATGATATGTCTTTGGTAAACCATCAAGTACAAATTTCATAGAGTCTACATATTGATAGTTTTTTTTTTTTTTTTTGTGCTAGTTACAAACCCCAAATAGTAATGCTGACACATAAGGCACACTAGAATTTTCAGACTGGCCGTTGGAATCCCACCACAGGGAAAGAGGCAGTGATTTTGATTTTAGCTAGGATTTCACGGTGAGGGGGGACATTTTGGGATAGTAAAAAGTCAGCAACAGACAGGGAAATAAAAAAGCTGAAAAGGATTGAAGAGGAAGTGGCAGGAAATAAAGCAGGGGCATGCAGAGAAAAAAAATGAATGCAAATTTTAATTTTTTTTCAAATTTAAGGCAATAGTAATGATTTATAAGACTGATTTTTAAGATTTTCAAATTTAAGTCCATAATAATTGAACTGGAAGCATAGATGGCTTGGACAATGTTTTCAGTTTAATTATTTTTCTTAAAATGTGAAACTCACTGAATTATCTTTGAACTCCTATAGACTGTAAGCTTGTTTGAGCATGGTTCTCTTCAACCTATTGTTCCTGTAAGTTCTCTTGTAATTGTCCTATTTATGGCTAAATCCACCCTCTCATAATATTGTAAAGCGTTACGGAATCTGTTGGCGCTATATAAATGACAATAATAATAATAACTCTCACTTTAGTAAATTACGCTGCTTGTGTAAACGATACCCGTAGATTTTCCTGGGGGTAGAAAATAAATATTAAGGTGAGATATGAAAATTTGTTTCCATTTTGGTGTCTGCCTGCAATAATATATTTCCAGGTTATAATGCAGGCAAGATTGTATTTAAATAGAGAATTCTGCATTGCCTTATCCTTCAGCCCTTTAGTCACAATGAATGAAGGCACTATGTATGACAAATAGAGCGTGGAAGAATAGCTCTAAAAAGTAATTGTGGTCAAATAGCTTGCTTTTTTGCTAAATAAATACTCTGCAGCTTTTAAATTAGTATGCCTACTTGTGTTATTACAGAGAAGAAAGAGCCTTGTGCAAGATCACATCAAATGCGCGGGCAACCTCGTCTACATATACCAATCAGCTCTCCGCTGACATACATTTTTACATATCATAAGCTTTATCAGTAAAGAATAGCTGTTTCTTTCTTGGAGGATCAAGTGTGGGTATATTCTGAAACCCAGGGCTGGACTGGGGATACCTTTATTATCTTTTTATTGACCGCATGACTTAAATGTCAATCTTTTTCTGATGGATTAAAAGCATAACAGGTTTTTTTTATATTGGACGACCAAGAGTGCCGGTATGGATTAAACAATTATATATATATATATATATATATAAAACAATCTCACAGACACAAGCTTACTGGTACACACATACACAAACACAAATTTAGCACAGGCACACTCTGACACACACACAAGCTTACTACAGACAAATTACTTTTGAACACACAAAAGCTTATACAGACAAATTCATTGGTATACAAACAGAAACTTACTACAGAGAAGCTTAAAGTCACACACACTTTCTAACTACAGACAGGCTCATTGACACATACACATATACAAGCTCACTACAGACAAGCTCACTGTCACACACACACAAATTTCTATTTAACACCAGGAGTTGACATTTAAAAAAAATAGGAAAGATTATAACAAAGAGAAAACCATGCAAATCTATACAGTGTGTATGAAACAAAGAATACTTTTATGGACATCTAATGTCACTTTTTAACCCCTTAACGCCGTTACGGCATTCTATGCCGTCCCCATTATAACGGGCTTTAAAGCCGTTGCGGCGGCATAGAACGCCTTAACCGCTTTCACGCCCAGGAGCCTGCAACTGCTCACCTCCGCCGCGATCCTCTTCTGGAGGGCTGCCTGACAGCCCAGGTAGCCCTCCCACGGCAAATGAGGCCCCCGGGGTTTGTGACTAAGTGGCTACTACAAAAGACTGGACATACTCCACTTGGAATACCTTGGGTAGTCTACTTTTGCAAATGGTATGCCATCATGAGGGTAAATCTCATTCCTGGGCTACCACACGGTCTCAAAGGTAACATTACTAATCTGGAAAATTTCAATGTGAAAAAAACTGAAAAATGGAATGTGCTATATTGGACCCTTTAACTTTCCAAAACACCGTAAAAAACTGTTAATGGGGGCTATTGTTGTACTCGTGAGACTTTGCTGAATCCAAATATGTACTTTTTTTGCAGTAAAAGCTAACAGTATTATGACATTTACAGCTAAAATGTGAGGCGGAACTACAAATATTTTTAAAAATTAAAAATTTCTCACAGTTTTTTTGATTTTTTTCATAATAAATTATGTTTCATATATAAATATTTGATATGAAATGAACGCCCTGTTTCTCCTGAACAAAATGATATATAATAAGTGTGGGTGCACTTAATATGAAAGAGGTGAATTACGGTTGAACAGACATATAGCGCAAATTCCAGTTTTTGTTTACATTTTGTTTTGATCAGAACGTGTACTATTGACTCCGTCCTGAAGGGGTTAAGACATCAATTCAGAGGGTACATGACTTTTTTGGGCCATCTATTTTCTTCTTGTTATGGTCAAATGAAGCATTGATGACTCATGGCTCCACACCTACTGTGACCTTTCACAGTGGCATAAACAGATATATAACACCAATGTCATAACACAAGAGAAAAAAGTACATAGCCTCAAGGTAGAACATAGTGTATGGGTAAGTTCGCGTTAAGTATGTGTGCATTACAATATATTCTTTTGAAGTTACTCCATCAATTCAGAGGGTACATAGTACGCAAGTAAAATATAAACAAGTACAAAATTGAATAAAACCAAAAGGCATCTATTACCTTTGTTAAGATAGTTCAAACTGACCGACTCTGCTTTGACACATGATATTGCTTATAACAATTTCTGAAACACCCAGAAAAGGAATGCAATACATTGAAGTATGATAGAACAGAAGAACACAAACTGAAAATATAACTTTGAAAATCATTATACAAATTATGTTTTTATGGAAACAAATAACTACAAAAGATTAGGAGAAGATTGCTATGAATTTTACCTGTTAAGCATGGAAAGAAGAGGTAGAGATGATACCCCAAAGATGCATACACAATGTAACCTAATGTATAATATTGGTATTTTTCCTGAACATGCATGAATTCACTATTTAAAAAAATTCAAGTTCCGGAGGGCTAGGCCTCCCTAACCTCACACACTACCTACATGCAGCCCACCTAACACAAATACAACACTGGCACCTCCCCCCCACTCACAAATGATGGGTAGACCTGGAACACTTCATCTTCGGTAGGGACCATCCCTCTCAATACATGTGGATCCCAAAACCACACAAACCGCTACCATCTCCCACATCACCAACGATCACCCACTCCCTAGATCTGTGGGATCGCCTCAGCGATAAGCTCGACCTCTCCATCGATCCTCCGCAACAAAATGTTCCCACCAGGCCTCATGCCACAACACTGTGCCCACTTCGAAGACAGAGACATAGTTAGACTAGGACACCTCTATCCCAACGGCAAGCTCCTACAATACACGAAAATCCCCAACCCTGAATCCCTAACCACCTACGACTACTTCCGATACCTCCAACTCCGAAGCTTCGCAGCAATGGACACGGTTCGCACGGCAGCCACCTCGACCCTGACTGGGTTCGAGAGGGACACCCTCCGCTCACTCGCCAGAAAGAGCCAAATATCAAACCTATACATAGCATTAACCACACACCACACTCAGGTGGCCCTCCCATACATCGCAGCATGGGAGGATGACCTGGGACCATGGGCGTAGGAACCGGGGGGGATGGTTTAGACGCATCCCCCCCACAAATCATGTTGGGGGGATAGGTTATGGAGAAATCCCCCCAGCTCCGCCGGCCCCCCTAATGCTGCAGCCGCCCGAGCGCTCTGCAGAGAGCCTCAGGCGGCTGCAGCTTTGCCTGGGCTGGTGCGTCCAGGAGGGCACACAGCCCGGGCGCAGCATGAGGAGAGGGGCTGACAGGAGGGAAGCGCTCAGCGCTCCCTCCTGTCACTCCCTCACTGTAGCGTGGCCGAGCCCTGTATGGTCCGCAGGTACAGGGAGCATCTGTTTCAGTGTGTCAGTGTGCACTTCCTTTTAGTCCGGCCGGGTACAGGAAACAAAAGCTCCTTGTACCCGCGGACCATACAGGGCTCGGCCACGCTACAACAGAGGTAGGGGAGGGTGGGGGGATAAATTAACGGGGGGTGGAGGAAGAAAACTGACAGGGGAGGAGGGGCGGGAGAAATTGAAGGAGGAAGAAATTGACAGGGGGAGAAGACTGACAGGGGAGGGAGGGGAGGAAGAAACTGAAGAGGGGAGAAAGAAACTGACAGGGGAGGGAGGGGGAGGCAGAAACTGAAGGAGGAAGAAAACCACAGGGGAGGAGGGGAGGAAGAAGAAATTGAAGGGAGAAAAGAAACTGATGGGGAGAACAAACTGACAGGGGAGGGAGAAACAAACCGACAGGATGGGGTGGAGAAAGAAAACTGACAGGATGGGAGGAAGAAACTGACAGGAATGGGGAGGAAGAAACTGACAGGATGGGAGGGAAGAAACCGACAGGGATGGGAGGAAGAAAACTGACAGGAGTGGAGGGGAAGGAGAAACTGAAGGGGAGGAAGAAACTGACAGGGGAAGGAGGGGAGGAAGAAACTGAAGGGGAGGAAGAAACTGACAGGAGGAGGGAAGGAAGAAAACTGAAGGAGAAAGAAACTGACAGGGGAGGAGGGAGCAGAAACCGAATGGAGGAAGAAACTGATGAGGTGAGGAGGGGGGCGGAAAAATGAAACTGAAGAGGGAGGAAGAAATTGAAGGGGGAGGAAAAGAAATTGACAGGGGGAGGGAGAAATACATTGACAGGGATGGTGGTGGGAGAAAGAAATTTACAGGGATGTGGGGAGGAAGAAATTGACAGTGATGGGGGGAGGAAGAAATTGACAGGGAGGGAGGGAGAAAGAAATTGACAGGGAGGGGAATTGACGGGAGGGAGGGGAATGAGAGTGGAGGGAGGAAGAGAGTGGACGACGGGGAGAAGAGAGAGTGACAAGGAGAGGGGTAGAAGAGAGTGACAAGGAGGAGGGAGAAGAGAGGACAAGGAGGGAGAAGAGAGTGACAAGGAGGTGGAGAAGAGGAGGACAAGGAGGGGAGAAGAGAGTGACAAGGGAAGGGAGAAGAGAGTGACATGGAGGGGGGAGAAGAATGTGACCAGGGAGGGAGGGGGGGAGAAGAATGTGACAAGGGAGGGAGAGGGGGGAGAAGAGAGTGACAAGGGAGGGGGGAGAGATTGACATCCATCACACACACACACAATTACACACAATGCACCCCTTACACACAAAGACAATGCACCCCTTGCACACAGAAAAACACACAATGCATTACACACACAATGAATTAGACACACACACACAAGCAATGCAACCCTTACACACAATGCATCCCTTACACACACAGAAACACACAATGCATTCCTTACACACACTCAATGCACCCCTTGCACACACTCAATGCACCCCTTACAAACGCACACACTGAATCCCGTACATACACAGAAACACACCTTGCAGCCCTTACACATACAAACACAGATTCACACAATGCATTCCTTACACACATATCAGGACATCCCCTACACACTCCACCCCCTGTGAACAATTGGTGGAACATGAAGGTGGACCCTGGGACCCAGACCTTGAGCTGTGTAAAGGACCCCCAAAAAAGGAAGCTGTTTCCCATTCTTCCAGAACATTGATTTTTGTGACCACAGTTACAAACAGCCTCCAGAGAGCCTGTTCTATACCAGACCAGTGGAGCCAGACTGCAGCTAGAGCCCATCATCATCCTCATCTGGTTGTAAGTAGGCAATCTAGCATATTATTTGTGGCACTAATCTCTAATTTACCTCACATTAAAGAAACACTATAGTCCCCAGAACCACTGCAGCTTAATGTAGTGGTTCTGGTGTCTATAGCCTGTCCCTGCAGGCCTTTTAATGTAAACACGGCGGCACTCCAGCACTGGCGTTAGGTAATATGGCAGATCATATGGGTGGGGCATTGTAATGTCACATGGGGGGGGGGGCGGCAAACTTTAATTTTGCCTAGGACGGCAAAAACCCTTGCACCGGCCCTGGCTGGGTGTCACGTGACTACCCGGCGCTCAGTCTGACACTGCGCCTGCCAGACGTCCAGAGGTCCCCCTGCTATGTCAGTTAAAAGGGGGGACAAAGGTAGAAAAATAATTGGAAGGGTTTAGGGGGGCTACTAATAAGGATGGGAGGAGGGGGAGGTAGAAAAATTATTGGAAGGGGTTAGGGGAGTACTAATATGAATGGAAGGGGTAGGGTGGGTTCTAATATGCATGGAAGGGGTTAAGGGGTACTAATATGCATGGAAGGGGTTAGGGGGGTACTAATATGCATGGAAGGGGTAGGGGGGTTAATATGTGTGGAAGGGGTAGGTGCGGTTCTTTTGTGCATGGAAGGGGTAGCTGTGGTTCTAATATTCATGGGAGGGGTAGGGGACATGAATGCCGCCCTATGAAGTATCTGCGCATGTGCAGCAAAGCTTCGCATGCGCACCAGAGAGCAATGACGCTTCTGAATAGAAGTGTTTTATTGCTCCCTGCTCGCACCCTCCTATTTTGTCATTTTGACGAAATAGGGGGCGCGGCATCAGGAGGATCCCGGGGCTGTATCCGGGTAAGTAAAATCCCTTCCCTGTAGTGACCCTTTAATGTTATTATTTAATCATTTATATAGCAACTGCAAATTCTGTAGCACTGTACAATGGGATAAACAACTAGTTTACGGAATAAGAATGTACCCGGCAAGTAAAAATGCTATCCCCCCCATATTTTTTTGGGTTCCTACGCCCATGCCTGGGGCCCCTTGAAGATCCCACCGATTGGGCAGACATATGGGCATCCATCAAATCCATCTCAATCTGCGTCACCCATAAAGAGCAAGCTTATAAAATGCTCTTCAGGTGGTACCTAACCCCCCTCCGCCTAAAGGCAATGAACCGAATATCCAATAACCTCTGCTGGAAACTGTGTGGCGAAACCGGCACTTTCCTCCACTGCTGGTGGACATGCCCCAAACTCACTCCTCTATGGAAAACAATCACAACACTCTTAACTAGAATACTTAACAAACCAGTACCCCCAGACCCCTGGGCTCTCCTACTCTCTAAACCCATTGACACCTTCACCCGCAATGAAAACAAACTCATTGCTAGAATAGCACTGGCCACACGCAGAGCAATAGCTGAAACCTGGTCCACACCACACATACCCACTCAACTCCAAATAAACACTAAAATAACTGACAACATAGCCATGGACAAGCTGACAGCTCAAGTTCATGACACCCCAAATTATTTCACAAAGTATGGGACCCATGGCTGGAAGGACACAACACACTCCCATGGTGATCCACAGCTACCACACAACCCACACCGCCAGCATCAATCCATAACAAAAGACAAACATGTCGCTCATCTATCCAACCCCTAACCCAACCCACCTACTCGGAGTCCCGGGGGGTAACCAAGAGGGCAGCCTCACATCACCTTCCCCCCTGAACACCCCCTTCTCCCTTCCCCCGCCCCCTACAAACCCACCTTCCCTACCCTATCATCCCCCTGACCAATGACCTTAATCATGAGCCAGGCACTGCTGATCCAACGCTACATAACAAACCATCCTACAGCAGCGACCTTCACAGAAGCCAACCCTCACCTAAAAACGACCACCTACAACAACCCTGGCAAAACAGACATACAAGCTATAACCCTACTCTCCACCGATGAAGCTAACAAACCGGACCGCTACACAACATAGCGTTCTGCATCCCAACCACAACCTCCTCATTGAAGCACGAAAACAAATAACACAAACAATGTGGTTGACCCTATGATCCCCAACAAACAGCGGTCCACGACAGACGGTATAGACAACGACACCCCAGCCCAAAGAGCCAGACTCGAATGCAAACAACCCAATGTCGTACCCAATTGTTGTTACCCAAATAACCACCTTTTTCTTTTCCTTTTTCTGTACAAACGTTCATATGTTCATATGAAACATGAAAATGAAAATAAACAATCTTTAAAAAAAAAAAAATTCAAGTTTTGACATTAATATTTTACAACAATTTACTCACTAAGATTGACTTACCCTCCTCACCCACTTTTTCTATATATATTTAAAAAATGAAAAAATTAAGCAAGATCGAAAAAACTAATTTGTCATCTAGTTTTCATCTGCAAAAGGAAACACAGCTGGTTTTGTAGAGATGTTAGCACCATTTTTTTCCAGACTCTAACTTTTTACCCTTTATGTGTACATTGAATTGCACTTGTACTGTTTATTAAAGCCAGGGTTTTTGAGCCTTTAGCACACTTTAAATACTTTACTATGTTTTCTTGATGTATTGCAATGATATCACAAGGGATTTTTCTGTGACCTTTTCACAATGATTCCTTGCTGGCAGGTGTTGTTAGAAAATTTCCATTCCATGGTTCTATATACACCTATAGCATGTAAAAAAAATAAACTGAAGAGGGCATGTACATTCAAAGCTTGAATTTAAAACTAGATATAATATACAGACAACTGAGACCTACAAAGGAGAAATTTGACAGTTTATGACCATGGCAACAAAATTAGTAGCAGTAAATAAAGTGACGTTGTGCAGAATAAATGCTGGCTTCATCTGTGAACTTTTGACTCTTAGTAGTAGAGTAAATGATACATACTTGAACTATAGACTCTTAATACACTGTCACTTTCGTATGAAAAATATATAGCTATTTCACTTAGAGTAGGATTAAAAAGTGTATTTGAATGTTAAAAATCAAATTCTGGTACAAAGTGTAAGAATATTAAATAGTTAACTTGTTTATATGTATTTTATGCTTTTATAAGGTTTATAACATGATTATTGCTGACTGAAGGAATATTGAATACTCAATATACGACATAATGCTGACTGTGACAGACTAAGGTATTTCTTCTATAGGATGTAAGACAATGCTAAATTTCAGGATGTCTTGCCCATTCCGATTTTAAGGATATTCTTTCCCAGACGTATGCAAAAGCTTATCTTTCCATTGTCAGAATAACGTAATATAAGGAAGTAATAAATCTTATAGTCTGTACTGTATTTGCATATACCATGGCTAATGTAAGCAAACTATGTATAAAAGCCAGCTCTGGAATACACTCATTTGAGAGTCTTGTAAAGCTGTTGTCCGTGTGTTATTGCTTACAATGATCCTCCATCAACGTTGATTATGGTGACCGAGGGATCGAGAACCGAGGGGATTAGAGTCCATTACAACATTAACCCTTTCAGCTTGGTGTCTAGAAGTGGGATAGATAGAAGTTGGATCAGCAAAACCATTGCGGTGAGTAGCCTTTTTGTGTCTTATTTGACGCTGATTGTCTATGACCCCTTTGGTTCAGTAAGTCTGTATCCAGTAGATAGGAAAGGTGTAAGGACTCTAGTTATATTGAGACTATAAGAGGTCTCCGGTTTATTAGACATTTGGTCTAAATATATATAGGGGTTCTTGGTAACCCAGGTTAGTATCTAAGATAGATACAGGTTTTTGAGACCATAAAAGGTCTCCGGTTTATTATAGGGTTTTGGTAACCCAGGTTAGTATCTAAGATAGATACAGGCAGGGGCGGACTGAGAACCCTCAGGGCCCCCGGGCAAAATAAATCAAGGGCCCCCTTACAGGCCCCACCCATACTCTGCAGCAAGCGCCACCCTTGTCCCGCCTCCATGCACCGCCTCCAGCCACACCCTACACAATCTTTAGACACAAGGAACAAAAGGGCAATAAGCCCTTCGAGGCCCCAGTAGAGACTACAATTGAGGGCTAATGGGCCATGGAGGGGGGTCTTTCTAGCGGAGGCTATCTCAGTGTCCTTTAGAGAGTGTGTTAGAAAGAATCCCCTCCAAGCCCCATTAGAGACTACAATGGAGTCTAAAAGGCTTGGAAGGGGGTCTTTCTAACAGAGGCCATCTCAGCGTCCATTAGATATCCCCTGCTGGAAACAGTCGCCTCCAGGCCCCAGTAGAAACTACAATTGAGGGCTAATGGGCCATGGAGGGGATTTCTAGCAGAGGCTAGAGTCTAATGGGGCCTGGAGGGTGGTCTCTCCAACACTCTGGTTCCTATTCACAATATAGCAACACAACATAGCTCGCTGATACCTAAGCCAAGTTGGCTCCTCTTACCTTAATTACTGTTGCTGGCTGGCAGTCTGTGGGCTTGCTGGCTGCGGCTGGCAGGCTGTGGGCTTGCTGGCTACTGCCGGCAGGCTGTGGGCTTGCTGACTGCGGCTGGCAGGCTGTGGCTTGCTGGCTGTAAGCCTGTGGCTTGCTGTAGGCCTGTGGGCTGGCTACTGGCCTGTGGGCTGGCTAACTGGCTGGCTACTGGCCTGTGGGCTGGCTAACTGGCTGGCTACTGGCCAGCCTGTGGGTTGGCTGGCTGGCTACTGGGGCACTTGTAGATTATTTAAAGAAATAATCCATGCACAATAACCACTACTGCTCCAGAGTAAGTAGTCAAACCGTTTAAGAACAGTTTGACAACTTACCTGGGGTCTGCTGGGATATGAGGCTGTAGTAGGGAATAGGAGCAGTGGTGCAATGTGTGTGAAAGGTTCAGTGTGTGTGTGG
The DNA here is from genome assembly GCA_933207985.1 of Pelobates cultripes. Lineage (NCBI taxonomy): Eukaryota > Metazoa > Chordata > Amphibia > Anura > Pelobatidae > Pelobates > Pelobates cultripes. The sequence goes on along the minus strand of OW240913.1, from coordinate 164,468,099 downwards.
GGGTGTAGTGTGTGAATGTGTAGGGTGTGTGGGCAGTGTATGTGTGTGGCAATGTTAGTATGGGGGGCTGTGCATGGGGGTCTGTGTGTATATGGGTGGGCAGTGTATGTGTGTGTGTGAGGCAATGTGTGTAAATGTGTATGGTGTGTATGGGGGCAGTGTGTGAATGTGTATGGTGTGTGTGTGGGGGCAGTGTGTTTATGGGGCTAGAGTTCACTCTCACCACTGCGACCACCAGGAATCCATGGGGTTACAGTGTTGAGAGTGAACTCTAGCCCGTAGCTCCAGGGCTAGAGTTGACTCTCGCAAGAGCAGTAACGTTGCCATGGTAACCGCTGCAACGCTCTGTGCTCGCGCAAGAAGGACCCAGAGGAGCTGCAGGGTGAGCTCCCAGGTCCTCTCTTCCTCCCC
>OW240913.1:164433285-164461254 GCA_933207985.1 Pelobates cultripes | reverse complement strand
CCCATTGTAATTAATGGCCCCCACCCGTTGCACAGGGGTGGGAGCCAATAGTTTTTTTTTGTTTTGTTTTGTTTTTTTTACAGTGAGCAGCCACTGGCTGCTCACTGCTTACTAGACATGCCCCTACTCGCTGCATAGCGAGTAGGGGCAGATCATTTACTAATACTAAGTAATCTTTACTTAGTATTAGTAAATGTGGCTGAAAGACCAATTTAGGTCTTTCAGCCTTTTAGTAGATAACTCCCTAATACCGTGGGAATTAGGGAGTTATCTACTAAGCTGGCTGCAAGATGCAGCCGCGGATCGGAGTTTGCATGCCACAGTCCAGGTGTTAGTCCCCTTGAAACATCTTGTGTGTTTTAAAATTCGCCTGTCTATTGAAGTCTATGGCGGTTCGCCCGGTTCGCGGGTTCGCGAACATTTGCCGAAATTCGCGTTCGCCGTTCGCGAACCGAAAATCTTATGTTCGCGACATCACTAATTATCATTAATTTTAGCCTGTTTTCTAATGTTATAATGTTGTGATAATGTTTTTTTTTTTTTTTAAATCATTTTGACGTATTAATATCATTGTAGCAATTAAATCAGTTAAATGTCATAGTGGGAGCATATTTAACTCAAAAGGAGTTAAATTGAATGTGCTTATTGGTCAAACATACTGATTATTTTCCTCCCTTTATTCCTTTTTGCCTCCACCTCTCATTGAAGAGTATTAAGAGTGGACCTATTCAAATCTTATTCAAATTTCTCTGTATTATTTCCTTTTTAGTGTCATCCAGGTTGCTCTCCTTATGTTTAATGGTGCCATTAGTGCTTTCGGACTTATTGTTGAAGGGATTATCATCATCTATCCTTGAAATTGGAAGTTTATTAGATTTTGTATATGAGCCAAAGTTTCAACTACATCAAACCATCTGAAATACTGAAGCAATTGTTACACCTTTGGGAATTGGACTTTAAAAAAAAAAAAAATGAGATACCTGCGTGTCCTTTACAATTAATTGGTCTTGTTTTAAGGTAATCTGAAGGCGACCTTCTGATTTTTTTGTTTGTCTTTTTCATGTATGTATTCTGTTAGCATGGCCATGACTGATGTGCAGTCCTTCCATTTATAACGTCCTAACGTTAACGTTTTCTCACATATGATGGTAAGAATATTCATGGAAATTACCTGCTTCAATGTGTGATATATTTATCCAGTCCTTCTTCTTCCCTTCCCAATCTAGTAGATTCAGTTTTATTCCTAAAGTTCCTTACTTGTTGTAAGGTATACAAATTCTGTCTTTTAGCTTGCCCATTTCTCCTGCTTCCAATACACGAACTTCAAGAACCGACTGTTCACTTGCTGCTAGTGATGTCCTGAACGGTTCGCTGGCGAATAGTTCCTGACGAACATAGCGTGCTTGCGTTCGCCACGGACGGCGAACATATGCGATGTTCGGTCCGCCCCCTATTAATTTACTAATACTAAGTACTGCCCCTCCCGGCCCCCACCCCTGCGCGGCGGGTGGGGGCCATATTGATAATGAGGAGGGGACCTACTGCCCCCCCCGGCGCGGCGGGTTGGGGCCAAATTGATAATGAGGGGGGGACCTACTGCCCCCCCGGCCCCCACCCCTGCGCGGCGGGTGGGGGCCATATTGATAATGGGGGGGGACCTACTGTCCATCCCCCCTCCGGCCCCCACCCCTGGGCGGCGGGTGGGGGCCATAAAGATAATGTGGGGGACCTACTGTCCTCCCCCCCAGCCCCCACCCCTGGGCTGCGGGTGGGGGCCCTAAGTAAATTCCCCCCCCCAAGGTGACTAGGGGTCCCCAAGCCCCTAGTCACCCACCCCCCCCCCAAATAACTAACCTGTAAAATAAAATTAAACTTACCATTCGACGTCTTCTTTTTTCTCAAATCTTCATTTTTCAGCCCCAAAAAAGGCCAAATAAAAAACCATCATAACCGTCGAATCGAAAATAAAAAAAAATCCCGAGCGCAAAAAAAAAACCCGACGAAAAAGAAAAAACCCGAGCGCAAAAAAATAATCCATCTTCACCCATGGAGGGCTCCGCGCAGACTGAGCTCCGCAGGGCGGGGGAAGGCTTATAAAGCCTTGCCCCGCCCTGCAATTAGGCTAAGAACACTCTGATTGGTGGGTTTAAGCCAATCAGAGTGCTCTTTGTCATTTTACACAGCGTAGGAAAATTCCAAAGAACTTTCCCACGCTGTGTAAAATGACACAAAGCACTGTGATTGGATGAAGCACTGTGATTGGATTGAACTTTCCCACGCTGTGTAAAATGATACAGAGCACTGTGATTGGATGGATTTCAAGCCATCCAATCACAGTGCTCTGTGTCATTTTACAGAGCGTGGGAAAGTTCTTTGGAATTTTCCCACGCTGTGTAAAATGACACAGAGCACTGTGATTGGATGGATTTCAAGCCATCCAATCACAGTGCTCTGTGTCATTTTACACAGCGTGGGAAAGTTCTTTTGGATTTTCCCACGCTGTGTAAAATGACACAGAGCACCGTGATTGGATGGCTTGAAATCCATCCAATCACAGTGCTCTGTGTCATTTTACACAGCGTGGGAAAGTTCTTTGGAATTTTCCCACGCTGTGTAAAATGACACAGAGCACTCTGATTGGCTTAAACTCACCAATCAGAGTGTTCTTAGCCTAATTGCAGGGCGTGGCAAGGCTTTATAAGCCTTCCCCCGCCCTGCAGAGCTCAGTCTGCGCGGAGCCCTCCATGGGTGAAGATGGATTATTTTTTGCGCTCGGGTTTTTTCTTTTTCATCCGGTTTTTTTTTGCGCTCGGGATTTTTTTTTTTTTTTTGTTCGACGGTTTTTCATTTGGCCTTTTTTGGGGCTGAAAAATGACGATTTGAGATACATGAAAATATACAACAGAATGTTTTGTGTCTTCGTTCATTTAATTTCCCCCATTCGTATGTTTGTTTTTTTACTGAACGCCACTCTGTTCCCTTGAGTTCCCACAAACTTATGCGAGGATGGAAGTCTCTGCGGTGTTTGTGCTGTTGCGTGTCCAATTTGGGTTCCAGACACTCGATGACCAAACATCGCTGGGGCCATTCGTATGTTAAGATGGCCGCTGCCACGTATTCGTATGCCAAACGGCGGCCACCCACCAACAGGGCAAGTAACTGAAATATAGTAACAAATATGGTGGGTGGACAGCCTTAGCAAAAGGAAGGTACTGTGGCGAAGCCCATTCCGCTACAGACATTTTTCAATCCCCATTGAAAATCAGGTTTATTGTCAAAATGTACAGACTTTCTGTTGTTTGCAATGAACAAATAAAACAAAAGCAATTGAAACAGTAAAACCTGTTAAGAATGGCTTAACTTCCTACCTAGGGTCTGCTCCGGGTTCTACTATCTGAGCCAGAAAGCCAGAAGTTCTCTCTCTCTCTCTGCGCTGCAGTCTTATCTCAGGAGAGCTAACAGAAGTCTCCAAAGCAAGCACTTCCAGTTCTCTGGCTGAGGAGTTGGGGAACTGTGCCTGGTGGACCACATGTAAGATGTCAAACCATTCTAACTACCATCAGACTACTTACAATAGGGGAGCCAATGCACTCCTGGCACCATAAACACCATAGTGCTTTGTATTGGTAATTGTGCTTGGAGTGTTTCTTACTTGAATACAGTCATGTGATCAGGAACATAAAATCTTTCAGATCCAGGCCATGAGTCCCTTAATTGGGCCCTGCTTGTTCACGAAATTGATGATAATTTTAGTTGGAGTATATGTTGATTCACTTTGAGTCACACTGTGACTCCTTTAAGCCAAACAATCTTCATACAAGTCTGAATAGATGTTCAAATTGTTTAGACTACTAAAAAGTTTATAAAGTGCTTGTTTATCCATACAAAAAAAATGTGTTGCTTGTTGTGTTTTGGACTCAAGGCCCAGTATTTCACTAACTAAATTAAATTAAAGTTCTCAGTAATGTATAAATCTTACAGATTTTTTTTTTATAAATGTGACTTGTGAGAGCATTCAATTGATTAGTCATCATATTCATATAAAAATGCAATATATGAAAATGAGTAAAAACTGTTTTGTATTTTAATAGGACAAGCATCTAATTAATTACTTTGGAAAAAAATGAATGTATTGCAAAATTAAAGTTTTGTGTTATTTACAATTCTCTGAAAAAAAATGTTGTAAAGATTTGTTTTCTTAAATAGCAGATAAATAAACTATTATAGTTGCTTACATCCATCTTGTTCGTGTCAATAATTTTAATACAAAGACAGATTTATGTAACATAAAAATTAATTTTTCTTTCTTGCTTAAATTTAAAAAAAAATTAAAATGAAAATCTATCAATATTTCAACTGAAGTCACAGATTTTAAGTTGCAGAAATGCAAGAACCTAGGTAATATCAGTTGGGCTGGGGAACCCATGCTGGTGGTCTTGGAGACAAGTAAATTCCATATATGCTACACTGTTTGGAGTGCTGGATGTTTAGGATATTGCTTGATATTAATATGCATAGTTATATGTGTATAGTTATGTGTTGTTTGTATGCATACAAGTGACTAAACATTGTGTTTCTTCTCTCAGTCTCTCTCTCTCTCTCTTTCTCTCTCTTTATATAAATAAATATACATATATGTATAACATAAGCACTTATGAGTCTTTACCTTAAAAACATTTTTTTAATGTTTTTGCACTTTATTGCATTCTCAGATACATGAAGGGAAACAAATGTACCTGATAATGCAATAAACACAAGGGAATGCTGGCATAAACAAGGTATGAATGCAGTTTAGAAAAATGTTTCTGTTTTATATATTGTTTCATATATATATATATAAACACACACACATACATATCTTCAAACTTTAGCATGGAAAATGAAGTACCGGGATGCGAGTGCGATGAGGGGGTGGATGACACCAAGGATACCAGGGAACTAACCCAAAATGGTGGAAGAAGACCCCAAATCGTGGACAGCCCCACCAGATTCTATATTGTTGGGAGAAAATGTGTATAAGTGTATGTAATGTGAAAGCACAATACAAATATATTTCCATGTGTAAGACTTTTAAAATTTGGGGTCATTTTATACAAGGAATGTAACTGCAGGGGTTTAAAACAATTGTGCACAGTGGCTAAGCCAAAATGGCAGGTAGGTCTTGCTCTCTGATTTATATTTATGGGGGAGGAAATGGGATCAGGGAGTAGAGGGAATACTACTGTGATGTCCCAGCATGCTCTCACACCACCATCTGCATTGTGGGAGCTGTAGTTTTCCAGCATGCACTCTAGAGCCATTAACTGCACTGAGTACAGGGGAGATAATCAGAAGTGTGTTGTTCTCCTCAGAAGTCACCTCTAAAATATCAGTTTTTCAATTTGATGTTTAAAATACTGATTTCTTAATTTTGTGCTAAAACAAAATAGAGGTTGTTTTATACATAGGGTCGTCTTATACATGGAAAAATATATGTAAAAATATAATGTACATCTTATGATGTACCTTTAAATTTTCATTTGCAATAACTTTACACTAGGCCCTAAAGATCAATGAGTAAAGTAGTCACCAGAAGCTGGTACATCAAATTTTATTTAGCTATGAAATCAGTTAAAAAGTAAAATGCCTGACCTTCTTAATCAACTAACCCTTATTCCTAGTTATAGTAATCTACATTGAAGAAAGAGTCAAGTCTATTTAGTTCAATCACTAAAACACATATAAATGTTGTTGATCCAAGAGAAGACACCAAAAGTATAAAAATTTAAGCAATAGCCAATTATGCCATATTGGTAGATCACAGGTCCACAACCTGTTCAAATAGATGTAATTTTATCTATATTTTTTTTAAATATTAGTCACAAACACTGGCCAAAATTGGCGTTCAAATTAGTTTTTTGCATTTTTCACACACAAACAAATATTAACATTAACTTTAGCTAGTGTTTGTGACCAAGTGGCTACTAAAAAAGACTGGACATAACCCATTTGCAATACCTTGGGTTGTCTACTATGGCAATTGGTATGCCATCATGGGTGTAATTTTCATTCCTGGGCTACCATACAGTCTCAAAGGCAACGTAACCAATCTGGTGAATTCCAATGTAAAAAAAAACTGGAATGTGTGACATGCTATATTTAACCCTGTAACTTTCCAAAACACCATAAAACCTGTACATAGGGGGTACTGTTTTACACGTGAGACATCGCTGAATACAAATATGGGTGTTTTATTGCAGTAAAAGCAAACAGTATTATGACATTTAAAGTTAAAATGTCATGTAGAACAAAGAAAGTTTTAAAAAATCTTATTTTCTCTTATTTTTTTATATTTTATTCATATTCAGTTATGTTCCATACCTAAATATTTGATGTTAAATGAAAGCCTAGTTTCCCCTAAATAAAATTATATATAATAAGTGTGGGTGCATTTAATATGAAAGAGGTAAATTATTGTTGAACAGACATATAGTAAAATTCTGTGGTTTGTTTACATTTTTTTTGGATCACAACTTGTACATTTTGCTATGGTCATAAGGGGTTAAAGTGGGATCTTACCATTGTTTAATCCCTTAGTGACCAGACCGTGTTTCAATTTTCTTACCGTTAAGGACCAGGGCTGTTTTTACTTTTCTGCAGTGTTTGTGTTTAGCTGTAATTTTCCACTTACTCATTAAATGTACCTACCCATATTTTATACAGTTTTTCTCACCTTGAAATGGTTTTTCTAAAGATGCCATTATTTTCATCATATCATATAATTTACTATAAATTTTTTTTAAAATATAATGAAATTTAAAAAAAAAAAAAAACACACTTTTTCTAACATTGACCCCCAAACTCTGTTACGCATCTACAACCGCCAAAAAACACCTGTGTTAAATAGTTTCTAAATTTTGTCCTGAGATTAGAAATACCCAATGTTAACATGTTCTTAGCTTTTTTTTTTTTTTTTGCAAGTTATAGGGCAATAAGTACAAGTAGAACTGCTATTTTCAAAATGTTACATTGTAACACTGATATCTGTCAGTAATCCCTGAATAAACCTTGTATATATTTTTTGAAAGAAGACAACCTAAAGTATAAAACGTGGGGTATTTTGACTCTTTTCATGCAACCATTTTACCACTAATCTATGCCAAATTTTAAAAAAAATTAAATAATTGGTGATTGTTTTTGACACGCATAGCAATTTAAGAATACATGTACTGAAAACTTTAAGGGTTATTGCCAAAGAACACCCCAATATGTGTTCAGCAACATCTCCTGAATACAGTGATACCAACCATGTACAGGTGTGTTGGGTTCTCTGTGGGTTAAAAGACCTTATTTGAAAGGGGGCGCATTCACGTTTTTCAACTTGGAATTTTCCCAGCTGGTCATCATGCACCCATGTCCTATTTGGGTCATTTTTTTTTTTTAAGCCGGCCAGTGTAATTTACCCCCATCAAACCATATGTTTTTGAAAAGTAGACACCCTAAGTTATGTCAAATGGTGATATTTTAACACTTTCCATGCACTAATTCTACCACCAGTCTTTGTCAAACGTTTGGGTGGTAATTTTTGTGTGTTATTTTTCTCTCACATTGCACTTTAGGCATAAATTCTAATCTATGCCAAATTTAAAAAAATAAATAAATAATTGGTGATATTGTTGACACACATAGCAATTTAAGAATACATCTATTGAAAACTTTAAGGGTTATTGCCAAAGCACACCCCAATATGTGTTCAGCAACATCTCCTGAGTACAGTGATACCACCTATGCATAGGTTTGTTGGGTCGTTTCGGGGGTGCAATGCCTAACGTCTGACATGTGTTTTTCAAATTTCACATATCTTCTTTGCCTATTTTCTTTTTGGTGGCCTTTTTTACATATCCTAATTTATTTTCTTGCCATGAACGTGCATATTTTTGAAAAGTTGACACCCCAAGGTATTGTATATGGACTGTTTTGATGCCTTTGATGCAACCATTTTAGCCCCCAAAAATTGGAGAAATGTGTGGTGGTAATTTTTCAATTTTAATTTTTACACACACATTTGTGTGTGATTTAGGGGAGCATGTTGTTGGTTATTGCAAGAAAACACTTCGGGTTGTTTTCTGAAAGGCATCATGAGTACACTCATGCCTCATGCATAGATTGAACTTGATCCTAAAAATAGTCTGGCACTGTAAAAGTAAAAACAAACAAACTCAGGAACAGTAAACTTAACCAAAAAACAAAACAAAAAACTGAATGGCAAATGTAAAAAAAAAAAAAACAGGACCAGTGTGTGATATCGCTTGAAGCTATCCCCAATGCAGAGTCCAGGCTGCCCTGGGCAATCAGGACAGTAAACTAATGTTTCCTGTTTCCGCCCCCTCTTGAAAAAGACTCTGTATCTTTTTTGAGGATTCTGCTTTGCTGCAGTAGGGGGATTTAAAAAATAAAGTGGGTAGACTCAACTCTGCTCTCTCCCATCTTTGCGGGGGGAGCAGGTGCATCTTGTTAAAAAAATCCACAAAATGAACTGGAGCTGAAACTGTTTGCTTTTGCTCTGCTTTTTTGAATAACAAAAAAGCATTGTGGGTTGCAATCTGCATTAAGTAAATTGCAACCTTTCTGTACCAGGCCCTTGTCTTCCGTATAATTAGGTAGGGCTGCAGCAGCTGATCTGCCAGATCAACCCCACCTATATGCTGGTTATAGGCCTTGATGCACACTGACTTCCTTGTGCTCTCAGCTCTGCCACGTTCAGAGACCTCTGCAGTCCTCTCAGTGTGGTTGGTGGTAAGAAGGTACACATTCTTCTTGTCTTTGTACTTAATTGCCAACAGCTCCTCTTGGGACAGAGCTGAGGTCTCCCCCCTTCGTAGCCGCGTGCATGCAAGTTGTCCTGGGAAACCTGCGCGTTTATTTCTGATTGTACCACAAGCTACTGTATCAAAACAATACAGTAGCATAAACAAAGGGACACTTGTATAAAAATTGTCTATACAAGTAATACTCTTTTTTTATCGGGGGAATATCAGGTCCCAGACAACCTTACCACTGGTTCCCATATTGTGGTAGAAGCTACAGGATGTTTAAGTTAAGTTCAGTACTCACATGGTTAAAACTACTATGCAACTATCTTGGACAAGGGAGCATGTGTGGAATGTCAGGAACGCCCACTATTAGATAACATATGTAAGAGATAAGTTTTAGTTTAATAATTGTATGTAACTATAGTTCGTATTCTCTGTATACGTATGGAATGCGTCATTTGTGGTATATATTCTTTGTTCTCTTGTAAACGTGCACTCAGTCGGGTATTCCAAGACTATTGTCTGACTAAGACCTTTGCAGCTGCAAAACAATACATAACCTTTGTTCTTCAACGACCTGTGTCTGGAGTGTTTGGAGTGTCCTTGTTTAATCTCTGCCCCAAGAATTCTACTACAATATGTTCTGGGCAACCTGGAGGGTCAAGGTGGCTACCCTTTCCCTCGTACATCCAGAAGGCCTGGATATACCCAGTCTAGCTCTCACAGAGCTTATACACCTTTACACCATACCTGGAGCGCTTGGAAGGAATATACTGCTTGAATCCCACCCTTCCTTTATACTTCATTCATGAACACATATATTCCTTCCAAGTGTATAAGCCTCTGCAAACCTGGAAGCGAAGTGGGTAATCAGGGGGCAGGTTTTATACAGCCCGTCAAACTGGGGATGCTCCATAGGGGGGCACAGGCTGTTGTCGCTGAAGTGCATGAAATGTAGAATCATTTTATACCTCTTCCTCGACATACACTGGGAGTAAATGGGAGTAGAGCAGATGGAGTGGATGGAGATCTTCTGTAGGAGTGGATGGAGGTCTTCTTTATGATGCCCACCAGCATAGTCAATGCCCAGAATCTTTTCAATTCTGGCACATCGATGGGGGCCCATTGCTGCTTTGACAAAAAAAGAGTCAGGCTTTGAAGCACAGAACTGATGGGCATATGAATTAGTTTGGGCGACAATGTTCCCCAATACATCATCGCCCAGAAACACCTTCATAAACTGTTTGGGGCAAAATCCTGCGACATCCACATTAATGCCAGGATTTTGGGGGAAGGGTGGGATATCTGTCTTCTGGCGATGAGGTGCTACCCACTCCTCAGCAGCACTGCCACTGGAGCAGCATGTCTTCTTCTGGCAGGGGGCCTAGCAGCCACAGATACATTACTAGATACATCACTAGCATCAGACACTGTATCTAGTGATGTAGTTGAGCACCTGGCAGGGTCAAAATCAAGGTCAGACGTGTCAGACTCTAATGCAAGGATTGCATATGCCTTCTCAGCGCTATACAACCTCTGTGACCTCTGTGACATGATCACAATCACTTTATTTAGTGATCTGTCACAAAAAAATCTCTAAAAAAAATTAACCCCTAAAAAATGCAGAGACAGCAGAATAAGTCCTGCTGTGCAAGAGCCAGTGATCTATACAGTGATTACTGGCAGGATAGGGGTTAACAGAAAAAATCACTAAACAAATCCACAGACAGCAAAAGAGTGCTGATGTGCAAGAGTCAATAATTTATAGTGATCACTGACAAGATAGGGTTTAATGGCTCTGAAAAGAGCCTTTGGGTCTCACAATTTTAAAATCCCTACCTAAAACTACCTAAATCTAAACTCAGATCTCTCTCTCACTAAAATACAAGTGAAGAGAGGGGGGAGATCCACACCGATTAGAGTCAATATTTACTAATATTGACCTGACCATACAAATGGGGATCATAGTAATAATAAATATCATTATAGGGGCAAGCTCTGATTGGATGACCCTAGCCTGCCTCTATGATAACGCAGGCTAGGGACACCCCCAGAAGCCCCATGATGCACTGCCTTTAAAAAAGCAGCACCATATTGGAAGTCACATGGCTGGGGAGGGGGGGGCATTAATACATTTATTTATTCATTTTTTTTTATGGATTTTATTTAATAGCTCTGACTCTCTGTGTCTCAGTCCTTAAGGGGTTAATAGCTCTGACTCTCGGTGTCTCGGTCATTAAGGGGTTAATAAATAGCTCTGATGCTCTGTGTCTCTGTCATTAAGGGGTTAAGTAGAGGGTGTCCTGCTGACTTTACAAATGTGCTTGTCCAGCCTGGTGACAAATAGGGACTCTTTATCAAGTAGCAAACAATAGCTGCATTCCCAACCAAGTCCACAAAGCGCACCAAAAGACTAGGATTTAGATGTTTCCCAAAACTATTTTAAATGTGATTCTCATAGGTTTAGGGGTAAGGTTAGGGGTATGGCTGTTTAGGGGTTAGGTTAGGGATAGGGTTAGGGGTGGGGTTGGGGATTAGGGTTAGGGGTGGGGTTGGGGATTAGGGTTAGGGTTAGGGAATTGCCGAAGTGCTGAAGTGCTGAAGTGGCGAAGTTCCCAATTCCTGAATTTCAGAAGGACTGGACCGAACCGACATGCCAAAGTGCCAAATTCTCGAATTGCCAAAGTCCCGAATTTCGGAAGTGCCGAACCGAAGTGCCGAAGTGCCAAATTGAAGAAGTCCTGAATTGCCGAAGTCCCGAATTTCGGAAGTGCAGAATCTATCCAAATTTTTTGACAATGCACATCCCTACAAATTACAGAGAAGTTGACCTAAGGCAGAACTCCCTAGAGCACTCCACTTACTATTTTGTCCAATTTGAAAATGTTCTGTTTGCAACTACTTTTAACACTCTAACATTAAAATGTGCTATCCAAGTGCAAGATTTAGCATCTAAACTAACTGATTTAATACCTTTAATAGTAAGCTTTTTTTTTGTAGAACTGTATCAAATACCTTAGAAAATCCAACCATATCACATTACCTGGGACACCCTAATTTATATTTCATAGTACTCAACTAAGTTAGTTTGGCATGACCAGACTTTGAAAAAAACATGTTGATTCAAAAGGAAATCTTAAATATTATTCCTTAGCGGCTGCTCTTGAAATGATTTCCCAGTCACAGATGTTAGGTTCACAGGTCTATAGTTTCTGTGTTGAGCATTTTAACCTTTTTTAAATGTAGGCACCACATCTATTTTTCTCCAATGCTCAGGTATAACTCCTGAAGGAAACAAATTATGAAAAATTAAAAACAGTGATATGCACATTTCTGCACTAAGCTACTTATGTATTTGTGGGTTAATACCATCTGGCCCTGGGACTTTGTTTACATTAACTTTATTTAATCCCCTTAAGGACTGAGCCAAATGTACACGTTGTGATCAAAACAAAACGTAAACAAAAACTTGAATTTGCGCTATATGTCTTTTCAGGTGTAATTTGCCTCTTTCATATTATGTGCACCCACACTTATTATATTTCATTTTATTCAGGGGAAACAGGGCTTTCATTTAACATCAAATATTTAGGTATGAAACATAATGTAATATGAATAAAATATAAAATAAATGGGAGAAAATAAGAATTTAAATTTAGTTTTTAGTTCTACCTGACATTCTAACTGTGAATGTCATAATACAGTTTGCTTTTACTGCAATAAAATACACATATTTGTATTCAGCGATGTCTCACATGTGAAACAGTACCCCCTATGTACAGGTTTTATGGTGTTTTGAGAAGTTACAGGGTCAAATATAGCATGTTAAATTTTTCAGTTTTTTCACATTGAAATTCGCCAGATTGGTTACGTTGCCTTTGAGACCGTATGGTAGCCCAGGAATGAGAATATCCCATGGTGGCATACCATTTGCAAAAGTAGACAACGCAAGGTATTGCAAATGGGGTATGTCCAGTCTTTTTTAGTAGCCACTTGGTCACAAACACTGGCCAAAGTTAGTGTTAATATTTGTTTGTGTGTGAAAAATGCAAAAAACTAATTTGAACGCCAACTTTGGCCAGTGTTTGTGACATATATATCATGAATATTTTTGTTCTGATTGCCTGTAAAATGTTTTGTTTTATACTCCTTCACCATTAGGGATATTGCCTGACAGCCCAGGCAGTTCCCCTATAGGCAGCTATGACTACCATGTGATCAGTCTTCCAGAGTGATCAGATGACCCGCGGGGGCCTACACTGCAGGGGGTGTATGGCCTTGGTTGTCAGGCAGTCCCCCAGAAGAAGATAGCGGTGGAGGTGCGTAAAGGGAGGTCACGATGACTGAAAGCCGTTACAGCGTTCCATGATGTCGCAACGACTTTCAAGCCAATTAAAAGCGGGATGGCATGGAATACCGTAATGGTGTAAAGGGGTTAATGTAAACACTGTCTTTTCAAAGAAACATTACTTATTACATTACTGCCTATTAACACCTCTAGTGACAGTCACTAAGATGGCCAACAGAGGTGCTTACTTTGTCAGAGCTGCACAGTGCAGAACTAACATTCAGTGTCTCCACGCTTTGCATGGAGGCTCGGAATGTTTCTCGTTGAAATGCATCAATTATAAGGAGATGTTGACAGGAGCAGTGCCTGCATAATAGCCTCCTAATGCTTTCCTATGGGATCATCAAGATCATCAAAAGGGAAAGCCGCGGCACTGGAAAAAATTAAGTCTTATACCTTTTTAAGCGGGAACAAGGGGGGCCGGTCACCTAAATGACGGTTTCTAAAACTATAGTGTCAGGAATATGTTTGTAGTTCTGACACTATAGTTTTCCTTTAAATAGAAATCTGCAGACAATATGAAAAATCAAGTGCATTAAGAGGAGTAAAATGTAACATTACATTATTTTACACTATACACGCACGCAAGCGAGCATAGGCCTCGATTTAAATGTATTTGTATAAAAGTAATGATGGTCCAGGCACTCAAGTTCAATCCAGTGGGCAAAATTATTGAAGCAAAATTGAAACACCGCTGAATACATCCACACATTGATGAACACACACAGACTGCTGAATACACGCACGGACTGCTGAATGCATCCACACAGACTGCTGAATACATACACACACAGACTGCTAAATGCACACACACACAGACTGCTAAATGCACACACACACAGACTGCTAAATGCACACACACAGACTGCTAAATATGTACAGAAACTGATGAATAAATCCAGAGATTGCTGAATGATGGTCCAGGCACTCAAGTTCAATGCAGTGGGCAAAATTCTTGAAGCAAAATCGCAAAAATGCTGAATACATACACATGCTGCTAAATACATACACACACACTGCTAAATACAAACACACACAGAGTGCTGAATATACACAATGCAGACTGCTGGATACATACACACAGACTGTTGAATATTCTCCCACACTGCTGAATACACACACAGAAACTGCAGAGTATACACACAAAGACTGCTGAATACACACACACACAGACTGCTGACTATTCTCACACACTGCTGATACACACACAAAGACTGCTGAACACACACACAAAGACTGTTGAATACATACACAGACTGGTGAATACACACAGAGACTGCTGAATACACACTGTAACGGACCGTTTCAGCACACAAGGGGTTAAAACCGTTTAGGCGATCGTCCTTTTCCAGAGATGCAGGCACAGCTACTGCAGAACACCAAACTCCCGAACAGGATACCAAGTAGCACTCCAAATTCCAGAACTGGAACCTCACGAATAGCTGCTAGCAGCTGAACAGGAAAAGCACCCAAGCAGCTTACACTCCTGGCAATCAGTCTCTAACAGCATACAGTAAATCCCCCCAAGAACGAGACAAAGCTCTGTGTTGAGGGTCAAGCAGTGAACAGACAGAGCTGTGGGTTTATTGTGCTTATGTACACATTCTTACACATTAGTACCACCCACAGGGTTTTGGAACACAACCAATAAACACATACAATACACTCAGACACTCCCACACAAATTCCTCCCCTCTGCATGTGATTCAATTATCTTACACAATGGGTAATGTAATTTAGCACAAGCAGAGAAATACAATTTTTCCACATTATTCATAACTTGAAAAGTATGCATCACATTCACATAAACTTACATTTTCAGAATCAGCATACTCCAAATACAAACATACGTCAAAATCATACAAATTGGTCCAGTGGTTCAAAAGATAGATCGTAGTCCTTTGTGACCACAGGAAGCATGGCTTTTCTGCCCAAAACCAGTTCCACAGAGTCTTCTATCCTGGAGATAATTAGAAGTAATCCAATTATCTCCAAAGACAGAGGCAAAACTCCATTGAACACATGGCATCAAAAAGACAGTAAAATACAATAAATTACACAAGGTTACATTTATGACATAGAATACAGACATGCAACATATGCCCAGATAGCTTAGGTCTAAGCGCACATTATTACTGAATGGCGCTCAGAGCACACACATACAGTTCAATTGCCATGGAGCCAAAGTCTTTCCCATAGTCTTTCATTATACGAATGAGCTCCATGGCATAACTATCTGGGGTATCACTGCTCAAACAGGGCAAGCACCAAATGATCCGGCTTTCTTGTCTTTGCAGGGGAAAATCAAGCCTTTTAACATGGGGCCATAATCCAAAGGCAACAGGCTAGCAACCAGGCTTCTCCAATGCAATGTGGCGAGATTAGTCTCGTCACACACACACAGACTGCTGAAACCACACACGCACAGACGCACTGCTGAATACACTCAGAGACTGGTGAATACACACCAGTTTGAGACAGAGAAACTTTGTACTCCTCCTCTCATGGTCTTCTTTTTTATACATTTAACTTTTTTGTTTTTCGTTTTATTTTTTGCACCTTAAAGGGAGCCTTATCCACATTTTGTTCCCTTATTTTTTTTTTTTAAAGTGTTTCAATAATTTTTCAATTTTTTTTTATAAGAAATGGTATTATGAAAGAAAGAACTGATGTTTCCAGATATGTATATATGACTTTCATACATAATTTTAATGTATTTCTTTCTGCTGTAACATATGGATGCTATACTCGTCCTGGTCAGGTGAGTAAGTTGGACTTTTCTCTCCTTATGCAACTCCAACTTTTTTTCACGCTGTTGGGTGTGATTTGGGCCTCTCACAGATTTTTTAATTTTTTTTTACTCTTTTGTGATCATCAACTGTAAATAATAGCTATGGTGATAAAAAAAAAATTCACTAAATGTGAGGAGCCTAAACACACTATTGCTAGGGGAAATGAGAACTCATAAATCTGACATTCTATTTCTTCAGTAGACACATTTTGAACATGGTAAGATTCCATCTACCCTAGCAAAAAACTATCCTCTTCAGTTTCATTCCACGTTCAGATCAAAGTCCAGAGGCATTTCCATATTTTTTTTACAGGGGTATGGCTTTCCGCACGACGAGGTGGTTACTGACCCGGAAGGTAGGTACATGATCGGGAAAGGTACGCTTAATAATGTGTTTTACACTTTGGCAAATGTTTATTTCCCTAACACTGGACAGCTGAAAAAAAACCAGGAAAATAACTAAAACAAATTTAGACAGTGCCAAGGGGAGACTGATCATAGGAGGGGGGGAGGGGATATGGATTTTGTATTGGACTGTCATCAAGATATTATCAGAGAAAGCGACCAATTACCCCAAAATAACTTTAGCAAAAAACTAGCTGACTCTTGTTCGAAATTTCTTTTTCACAGGGCTTATTCGATTGCTGGCGGATTCAGCATGAAGGAGAGAAGGACTACACATATAACTCAAGTAGGTATAATATGTACTCACGAATTGAAAGGTTCTTAATGGGTGAACAGGATATTTCTTGTGTTTTAAGATGTGAAATAAAAGATGTCACATGGTCAGATCATGCCCCAGTGCTTATACATATTGAGGAGACTCCTTAGTCGAACTCGAAGAGGCTATGGAGACTACATGACTATTTAGTCACAAACATGGAAAACAATTAATTAGCTAAGGAAGCACTTGATGATTATTTTAGAAATAATTTGACTCCAAATATTCATGCCATTTTGATATGGAATGCCCTTAAAGCTGTCTTAAGAGGTAACTTTATTCAGCGGGCCTCCTATCCGAAGAAACTTAGATCCAAAAACTTAAAAGATCTTAATTAAAAAAATAATTATATAATCTCAATCAGGCGAATAAATTCAGATCTTCCACCTCTCTTGCCGCAATGATATCAGATACTAAAGACAAAATTCATGCAGTTCAGCTGGAACACACAGCCTTGATGTTAAGGAAACTGAAGCAATTTTTTTATTCTAACGGTAACAAGGCTCCCTCTTTATTGGCCTCAAAACTTCGACATAAGATTTTGCAAGCTAGGATTGAGCATTTACTGGCAGATGATGGTGTTAAAATTACACATCCGGGCTTTCACTGCCTACTATAAAAAAACTCTATAATTTGGCATTAGATCTAAATGTGAAGCAGCCCACATTGGATAAAATTAACTCATTCCAAGATAAAATCCCTCTGAAACAAATATCAATGTATTAATTAGACATTCTAAATTCTCCCATCTCCCACAAAGAAATTATGGATGCTATTAATATGATACCGGCTGGCAAAGCATCGGAACCTGATGGTTTCACAATGGCATATTATAAGTCCTTTACCAGTCTATTACCGTATATACTCGAGTATAAGCCGACCCGAATATAAGCCGAGGCCCCTAATTTTACCCCAAAAAACTGGGAAAACTTATTGACTCGAGTATAAGACTAGGGTGGGAAATGCAGCAGCTACTGGTAAATTTCTAAATAAAATTAGATCCTAAAAATATTATATTAATTGAATATTTATTTACAGTGTGTGTATATGATGAATGCAGTGTGTGTGTATGAGTGCGCAGTGTGTGTATAAATGCAGTGTGTATATGAGTGCAGTGTGTGTGTATGAATGCAGTGTGTGTGTATGAGTGCAGTGTGTGTGTATGAATGCAGTGTGTGTGTATGAATGCAGTGTGTGTGTATGTGTGTGATGCAGTGTGTGTGTATGTGTGTGATGCAGTGTGTGTTTGTGTTGCAGAGCCTTGGTGGGGGGTGGGCATTTTTATATAAAAAAAAAAAATAATAATATTATTATTATTTATTATTTAAATTTTTTGGATTATATTATTTTTTTAATTATTTTTTATTATTTATATTTATATATTATTAATTAATATTATTTAAATTTTTTGTTATATTATTTTTTTATTATTATTTTTATTATTATTTATATATTATTAATTTATTTATTTTTTGTCCCCCCTCCCTGCTTGATACATGGCAGGGAGGGGGGCTCTCCTTCCCTGGTGGTCCAGTGGCATTGGCAGTTCAGTGGGGGGATGAGGGGGACTGGCAGAGCTGTTACTTACCTCTCCTGCAGCTCCTGTCAGCTCTCTCCTCCTCCGCGCCGGTCCGTGCAGCTCTTCTGTCAGCTCACACTGTAAGTCGGCTCTCGCGAGACTTACACTGGGAGCTGACCGAGGTGCTGCACGGACCGGCACGGAGGAGGAGAGAGCTGACAGGAGCTGCAGGAGAGGTAAGTAACAGCTCTGCCAGCCCCCAGTCTGTATTATGGCAATGTAAATTGCCATAATACAGACAGTGACTCGAGTATAAGCCGAGTTGGGGTTTTTCAGCACAAAAAATGTGCTGAAAAACTCGGCTTATACTCGAGTATATACGGTAGTTCCTCATCTACATAAGTTATTTAATCATTACTGGTCTCGTGGAGAAATGCTGGAGGAGGCATTATGCGCTCAAATTATATCGGACATCGAGGGTATTGTGGAAGGAGAGAAGGAACATAAAATAGGCTTATTTGCAGATGACGTTATGCTATTATTGAAAAATCCTTTGACCTCAGTCCCGTCGTTAATGTCTATCTTGCAAGAATTTGGCAAAATTTCTTACTTATAAATTAAACACAAATAAGACTCAGGCGCTATCCTTTTTTGTCCCAAGGCACATGTTAAATGCTTTAAAAGAGGATTTCGACATCAACTGGAGGGATTCATACATATCTTATCTAGGTATTAATCTATGCAAGAACCTGTAAAAGACACATACATACAATTTAGCTAAGGTCTGGCCCGCTTTTAGGGCCGACATAGAGATGGTGTAGCCTGTAAATTTCTTGGTTGGACAGAATACATTTGGTCAAAATGGCTCTCCTTCCTAGAATTTTATACTTTCTTAGAGCTATCCCTCGCACTATGCCTTCTTCTTTTTGAAAGAAGATTCACTCTGCCCTTCTGGCATTTGTCTGGAGTTAAAAACTGTGCAGAATTCAATTACCTATCCTACAAAAACTTAGGGATAGTAGAGGTATCTGTTGGCCATATTTAAGTCAGTATTATTTAGTAACTAATACAGCTAATGCTCTTAAATTTAATTTGGAACATGGTCGCCCGATGTGGTTGGAGATGGAGGCTACTAAGATCACTCCCTATAAGATAACTTAAGTGCTATGGTCACCCTCCTCTCTTGTTTCCAACCACCAAGACCACTGTTAAGGCTTGGAATGCTGTTTTAAAAAAAATTAAACCTTCTGTTTTTTGATTCAGTGCCACTCCTCTGTTGGTGTTGCGACCTTCATTACCTGATCTGGATGTGGAATATTGTCTCTCTCATTCTGTCAAACATATGAATGATTTATATTCATCTGATACATTTTTATCTTTTGACCAGTTACAGACCAAATTTGGTCTGGACGCCTCTGATGCCCCAATACACAGACACATGGTAGAAATAATTAGTGATCATTTTAAAATGTCTGATCAGGATGCTCGTGAAATAGATATGTCTCCATTAGAAAAAAATTACCACTCAAATCCTGGTCTGAGACGAACCATCTCGATGTGCTAAGTTTATTTTGCTTGGATACTTGGTCCAAAATTAGACAACATGACAAAATGGGTGAGCGAGCTGAACGAAACTTTCACTGTTGAGGAATGGCATATGATCATGTTAGCTTTGCGAGGAGTCACACAATACACTGCCTTATTGAAGTCCCATTATAAACTAGCACAAGTAATGAACATCAATTATTGAAAATGTGTGCCTCTAAGGGATGGGTGATAGGCTAGTATACTTAGGCTTGCCCACCAATTCAGGTTAGCTAGATGCTTCAGGGGATCTTCTTATTTAAAATATATGCTTCAGAGCGGATTGTCTTAATACTTGAGGGTACATATGTCTTATAAAGTATAATAGTGAAATACACGTGGATTAAATGTTGTGCATGTATCTGTTTCAAATGTACAGTTATAGTAGGAATTTGATGAGAAATTGAATATAACATTAAGCTCCAGGGTCTTATAAACTGAAAAATGTCCTGGTAGTAAAAGGGATATTTATATAGATCTAGAACAATATCCCTAAGGTCTAGCTATTAGAATAGAAACTAGTCAATCGTGTATAGGTTACTATGTTCAGCACATGAAAAAGCAGATTTTTTTACGCATCTCAAAAACAGATGTACCTTGCAGAATGATAAATCAAAAAACAAAAATACATAAGCAAAGGGGCTCTTTAATATACTCCTTATGTTTATTTTATTTTTTTTGTTGTAAATATCTTCATCCTTAAAGAGTGATTTGATTTCCACAAATAGAATTGTCTGAATACAAAAGAAACCTAATTTATAATTTAACACAAAATAATTGGGTGTATTGTTATCTGTTTTAGTAAATTAAAAAATAAAAATGCAAGTTAAAAATACAATAAGATGGCCAACATTACTGTAGACTTAGAAAAATTCTGTCTAGATATAAAATAAATCTGATGTTCACTTCACTTCATACATTTGGACACACATACAAATATTATAAATTGTGCTAATAATAATAAGTAATGAAAAGTTGCAGCATTGGGCAAGAGTAATTTAATTAAGACACATCTTTGTATACATAATACAAATTAAGTTACAGCACACACATAAAAATACACTTAAACATCTTATCAGGCTACTTAAATCGCCTATCTAAGAAAACAAATATGGGGATTTAGTTCCACCTTTGTATACAGTATGTGTATAAATACATATGATATATATATATATATATATAGATATATATATATAGATATATATATATAGATATATATATATATATAGATATATATAGATATATATATATATATATAGATATAGATAGATAGATATAGATAGATATAGATAGATATAGATATATATATATATATATATATATATATATATATATATATATATCTATATCTATCTATATCTATCTATCTATATCTATTTGTGTAAGGGGCAAAATAGCCGTATATGGAGTAAGGATCCAGCATAAGCTTAGGATAGTGTAAAGGGAGCAAGTCGGTTGTGGTGTGCCGATACCGACGATACGGTAGGCCTGTAAATAAAGAGGGCCCACCAAGGAGTAAGAAAGTAAAGTAAATGGAAAGAAAAGAGAAAGTGTTGAAATGAGGAGTGGGTGGGAGGGTCATTCTGATGCTGACCTCAAGCGATATGAGTCAGGTAAGGGGTGTCCCTTATATAGGGGAGTGAATTAATTTAAGCCCCTCCCACAAATACAGGCAAAACTGCCTTAATACTTGTGTAAGGGGCAAAATAGCCGTATATGGAGTAAGGATCCAGCATAAGCTTAGGATAGTGTAAAGGGAGCAAGTCGGTTGTGGTGTGCCGATACCGACGATACGGTAGGCCTGTAAATAAAGAGGGCAAAAATGAATAATCAAAGATTTAATACAGTCAACAAATATATACAAATTAACCAGACATTTCCTTAAATGCATTACAGTATTTAATTCCTGAAAGGATTTTGAAGGTAGGAATCTAGGACTGAAAGTGGGCACCATTTGTTTTGGGTAGGATAGTATGTTATCTCTACTGTTGGTGCATGTTGACTCATTTCGAAATGTGGTAGAGCCAATAGGTAATGATATATGTGTTTACGTACGTGGGATCGTTGAAGACAATGATCTGTCTGAGTGGTGGTGATGGTAGTGGATTCTCTGGCCTGAGAAAGGCATAAAAGGCAATGTGCATGGCTGGTAATGGCCGACTTGGTAGTATAATTGAATGGTTGTAGATCTAATAGGTCCGATAAGGATGAACAGTTGGATGGCTATTGGTAATCTCTGAGAGGAACGTGGGGGAATGGATTCCTGAAAACCTCTGAGTATATTCTTTTCTGGTATGATAGCATGAAGTTTATGGTAGTTTTGGCCATAGGTTATCATGTGTTGTTGAATGCCTGTAAAATATATAATTAATGGTGTATGAGATAGTTTAAGTTTAAGGTGGCAAAAATAAGCAAAACTTAGGAGAAATTTTTGACACAGGTTGAGCTATGTCGTGTTCCAATGAGATTCTTTAAGCCAGGTGAAAAGCTGTGTTATGCGTTCTACAAGTATGGGACGAAAGTGCTAGGTGGGATAGTGCATGCTATGCTGCATGAGTATGTCTAATCCATGATTTTGTCTCTGGAACGAAAGAGTGGACGTGACTGTATGGGCGGCTGTAGGAAGCGTATGATGAACATGCCTGGAATATAAATGAGACAGTTGTCGGCAGGGATGTATACCCCCGTCTGGTACATGAAAGTGAAATGTGATAAGTGGCCAACCAAGTGAGTTCCCCAGAAACATCATGAACTTATGGATGAGTAGTGGCGTTTGTTGATGATATGATATGTGCTTAGTTGTCTGAGTAACAACGGATTGATGACCCTGACCATGATTTACCCCATGCCACAGCAGCTGCTACAATGGGGTAGATCTCCCAAAGGGGCTGAAGTGGTGGAAAAATTTCCAAACCTGGATGCCATGGCCAACAGCCCCAAAGCAATTGTTCCCGGTAGATCGCTGCCAAACCCGTGGTATACGCTGCGTCTGACCATCTGGTTGGAGAAGTGTCAGACAATCCTGGAAGGAACATGCTTTTACCATGCCAAGTGGTTAAGAAATCCCCCCCCATGTGCAGGTCTGCTGTTGCTGAGGTGTCTAGGCACCTCCTCTGATCGTCATGTTGGAAGTGTGGAAAAAAGGGGAAAGTACTCTGGATGTGAAAGCGTGGTCTTGTGGTATGATTGGCATGGCAAAATTAAGGAACCTGGTAGGGATTGTAGTTCCTTGTAGTTGTAAGTACTAAGCAGGAGGTAGTGATTGATTTAGTTGAGAATGTTCCCTATTTGTCTTGTGGTAACTTGCGTGTATGGATGCCGACTCAAGTCATATGCCCAGTAATGTGATGATAGTGTCTGCGCCTTCTGTTTCTTATGGGGTACTGGGACGCCCAAGTGGTCAACCAGACTAAGCTGCCATGAGGCTTCTAGTGAAAAATATGCTTTCTTTGAGCAACAAGAAGTCTTCTAGATAGTGTATGACTGTAATGCCTCTGGATATGTTATCATAACCAGCACAGAGTATCTGCGAATATCGATAGTAGGTTAATCTGTAGCTCGAAAGTTGAGCAGGGAAAGGATTGCCCAATTTATGCCATGTAAGTGCCAGTGTGTAGGGTAGATGGTAGCTGTTTACTGCGTTGATGATATTGGTCTTACTTAACCAAGCTTTAACCCATGCTTGAGTGATAGCTGTAAAGGTAGATCAATGGTGTTGTATAGTAAGAAGGGAGTTGAGACTTGGGGTAGCGGAGGTGTGTGGTGCCAATAAGTCTATGGTTAGTCTTTGTTTAAGGGAAGATTCCTTGTGACAATACCAATGTGTGTGTTTGGTGCCATGCTGTAAATGGTGGAGATTGGAAGACCACTCTGCAAATCTTGGCTATGAGTGTGTTTTCAGCCAATGGTTTTGTTGTGCTGACTGTAAGTGAGGGCATGCTATATTCCTTGAAGGTGTGTTTATGATACCTGTATGGGAGCCCTTTGAAGCTCCAGAGCTTTAGTAAATCTACTACAAGTCTGGAAGGGTGATGAGTCAGTAGTGTTGAAAATGCATTGGTGTGTACAGATGGTGAGTACGTTATTTGTAAGTTGTATTGGGCCACATGGTTTGTCATGTGCCCTGAACCATTTGAACATATATGCAACAGTCTATATGCAATGCAACTACTCATATCAATCGTCTCTGGTAGTTCAGAGGT
Organism: Pelobates cultripes; assembly: GCA_933207985.1. Lineage (NCBI taxonomy): Eukaryota > Metazoa > Chordata > Amphibia > Anura > Pelobatidae > Pelobates > Pelobates cultripes. The sequence continues at coordinate 164,437,297 of OW240913.1, read as the reverse complement.
GCTGGTACCTGGAGCCTGAGAGTGCTAGTCCATTTGTTTGGGACAGAACCCCTTCTGTATGGGTACCTGCACAAATAAACATCTCTACATATTCCAAATACCAACCCATCCAAGAGATGGTCAGTTCCCGATTTTCCTGGAATCCCTGAATCTGACCATCACAGATACATCATCATACATATATATATATATGCCTTGCTTCCCCAATGTGCTGGGATCATACGTGCAGGGTTAACATCTTGTGTGTCATAAGAATTGATTGTACCAGGTAACCGAGTTTCGGTTGGTGCTGGTTGTACAGTAACGTGAGGGCCAGCCTTGTGAGGGCTGTGGTGACCAACTCGAGATTGCCAGTCTGTCATAAAAATTTTTGGCTCATGAGTTTATGAGTGAGGCTAGCATAGCCTGGGTGTCACCTGAGTTGGGCCTGGGCCTTCCCCTGTCTCCGTGTTGTCCGTTGATGTATGAAGGAGTTTGAATAACTCTGCTTTCCTTGCTGTAGCAGGGTAGGGGATTTGCCACCTCCTTAGGTCGGTGGTAATGTGTGGGATCGTCCAGGATCTGATTGCTGCAGGACTAGCAACATCTCCTCTGCTTGAAGGTGTATCAATTCTAGCCGGGGTGCTAGGAAGAGGTGATTCTTCACCATCTTTTGGAAAAATACTTAAATAACAATAAATATGCAATTATTTGTACCCAGGGTTCTTGTACTGGCTTGCTAGCTAAGCCGTAAGGCGAAACGATTAGGCTTGGTGTTTTTTGGTGACTGGTGAGGCCCTGCTAGTTGCCAGGTGGCTTGAGAGGCTCTATCTATGCTTGGCGCGAGGGGATTTTGTGTGGCCACCGAACATTGTGGCAGGATGTTGGCCTCTCGGTGACAGTAACCAGAAAATAGGAAGGGGAGTGACAGGTGAGGCCCTCTCTATGATACAATGCGAGGCGGCTAGCTCACGAGTGGCCCGAGGGGTGTATGCCTCCGAGTGTGAGGCGGGGTGTTGGCCTCGCGGGACCACTAACCGAAGCATAATGCAGAGAAAAAAGGGGGTAATACCTATTGGGCCCTAGAACCCTAATTGCCAGTACACTATTACTATTCCAGGGAAGGTAAGAGATGGATAACTACGTGAGCAGGTGTATGTACCTGGTAGTATGGTATTGAACCTGACAATCCGTATAGGTTTTTTAGTAGTAACTGTAACCTGAATGGATAAAACCGTATGGCATAAGGAAATATGGCATAGACCAAGCTTATCTTAATACGTACAGTATATGTGAAAAGTAAAGTGCCATGATGTGTAAATATTAAACATCGTAGCCATACTGGTTAAATATGTATCAATCTTAACCCATTAAGTGCCGTATGTACAAGTGAAAATGTGGTCTGTCCCCACCTTGTATGTTGTATGTCCCCTTGCTAGGGGAAAGTCTGTTGCGTGAGCAGCGTGCTGTGAAAAATGTATGTGAACTATATTACCAGTTACGTATATACAGACGCGTCTGCTACTGTGTAATAATATATGTATTTATACCTGATGTTGATATAGTGCTTGCTATGTGAATTGTTGTATGTCTTATTGAATGGTAGGGGTCAGTGAACATGGTGTTGCAAAATGCAAGTGCACTGGAGATCTGCCGAGTGCCCTATAGGTGGCAGTGTAGTTGGATACTGATTGGTATGTGAAATGTTGTTTGTCTGTTGACCTATAGGTGTAAGTGTTTTGGTGTTTGTAAAACCCCATGAAAATTGTCAATGTACTTGACAGACCTGTAGGTGGCAGTGTTGATAGAACCACTGTTGGTCTTGATGTGAAATGTAAATTATTGTGAATTAAACCTGAATTTGAGCCTGTGCTGGAGTTTCATTTATGGTTTATGGTTATGTTTAACCCCGTAAGGACCAAACTTCTGGAATAAAAGGGAATCATGACACGTCACACATGTCTTGTGTCCTTAAGGGGTTAAAACAATCTTATGTGTAATTATATATTGGCTGGTAAATTGTATATGACATGTAAAGACAGTTTTGCTGTTGACCAGTAGGGGTCATAAATGCTGATTGTATGGTAAAAATATCCTTTAACCCCTTAAGGACCAAACTTCTGGAATAAAAGGGAATCATGACATGACACACATGTCATGTGTCCCTAAGGGGTTAATCCTAACGTATGACAGATAGGAGTCAGTATAAAAGCGAAAATGCTGTAGTTAGTTTGTTTGCTTATGAAGTGAAATAAAGTCTGAGAAGACTGTAGTATACCGATTGACCGGTAGGGGTCAGCATGTAGGCGAAAATGCCGTGGTTCGTTGGTTTGTACATGAAATGCAATAATGTCTGAGAAGCCTGTAGTACACTGAATGACCGGTAGGTGTAAGTGTGTAGGTAAAAATGCAGTGGTTTATGGTTTTGTACACGAAAAGCAATAATGTCTAAGAAGCCTGTAGTACACCGAATGACTGATAGGGGTCAGTATATAGGTGAAAAATGCAGTGGTTTGTTGGTTTGTACATAAAATGCAATAATGTCTGAGAAGCCTGTAGTACACAGAATGACTGGTAGGTGTCAGTGTGTAGGTGAAAATGCAGTGGTTTATTGTTTTGTACATGAAAAGCAATAATGTCTAAGAAGCCTGTAGTACACCGAATGACTGATAGGGGTCAGTGTGTAGGTGAAAAATTAAGTGGTTTGTTGGTTTGTACCTGAAATGCAATAATGTCGGAGAAGCCTGTAGTACACAGAATGACCGGTAGGGGTCAGTGTGTAGGCGCAAATGCAGTGGTTCGTTGATTTGTACCTGAAATGCGATTATGTCGGAGAAGCCTGTAGTACACAGAATGACCGGTAGGAGTCAGTGTGTAGGCGCAAATGCAGTGGTTCATTGATTTGTACATGAAATGCGATAATGTCTAAGAAGCCTGTAGTCCACCGAAAGACCAGTAGGGGTCAGTGTGTAGGTGTAAATGCAGTGGTTTATTGGTTTGTACATGAAAATGCAAACAACGCCTAAGAAGCCTGTAGTACACCGAATGACCAATAGGGGTCAGTGTGTAGGTGAAAAATGCGGTGGTTCGTTGGTTTGTACATGAAATGCAATAATGTCTGAGAAGCCTGTAGTACACCGAATGACCGGTAGGGGTTAGTGTGTAGGCAAAGATGCAGTGGTTTGTTGGTTTGTACATGAAATGCGATAATGTCTAAGAAGTCTGTAGTACACCCAAAGACCAGTAGGGGGTTTAAACGAATAATATGCATGAACATGCAATGGTTTTAGAACAGACTTAGACAAAATGCTGCAGTAACGTGAGGACCTGACCCATGCATGGTGCCGTGGGACTGATGCCTGGCGTAATGGGTAGGTCAACTTACGGTTTGTGAGTCACTTGGACACCATCCACAGCGATAGATTGAAGAAAGAAGGTGGTAGGCCGGAAAAGCCTGTGGCTGGATTCCTGACACAGCTCAGCTTAGAAAACCTCATGGAGTAATCAGGTAAAATGGCGTCTGGATGACCCGGAAGTGGAAATCATTCTGATGCTGACCTCAAGCGATATGAGTCAGGTAAGGGGTGTCCCTTATATAGGGGAGTGAATTAATTTAAGCCCCTCCCACAAATACAGGCAAAACTGCCTTAATACATATATATATATATATATATATATATATATTTTATTTTTCCATTTATGAATAGGCATGAAAATAACTTTAGGTTAATGAAGCAGTTTGGGTGTATAGAACATGACCCTACAGTCTATATTCTGAATTATCTGCCTTTTATGAGTTAAATCACTTTTAACACACCTCAGGCTGTGACTTGAACATCCTGCATTAAAAGAAGTGGCTTAATTTCAATCAGACATTATCTTGCTTTGGAAGTTTTTATATGCTGCTTTGTAACTTGAACATAATTCACACACAGGAGTCTCCTGAAAGGTCTAGAAAGCTATTAACAGAGCAGGAGATAATACATTATAAATTAAACATGATGTGAAATAAAGAATATTTAAACATTAGATC
>OW240913.1:164408661-164433185 GCA_933207985.1 Pelobates cultripes | reverse complement strand
TCTCTTTGCAGGAATAGTTTAGGAAGGCTGTGTAAGTCACATGCAGGAAGGCATGACTAGGGCTGCATAAACAAAGTGATTTATTCATAAATGGCAGATAATTGAGCAGTGAGACTGCATAGAGCATGATCTATACACCAAAACCACTCCATTAAGATAAACCTGTTTTGTGACTGCATCCCTATGTTGTGTGACTATAGTGTCTCGCAAAAAAAAAAAAAAGGAAACATAGAATGTGACGGCAGATAAGAACCATTCGGCCCATCTAGTCTGCCCAATTTTCTAAATACTTTCATTAGTCCCTGGCCTTTTCTTATAGCTAGGACAGCCTTATGCCTATCCCATGCATGCTTAAACTCCTTTACTGTGTTAACCTCTACCACTTCAGCTGGAAGGCTATTCCATGCATCCACTACCCTCTCAGTAAAGTAGTACTTCCTGATATTGTTTTTAAACCTTTGCCCCTCTAATTTAAGACTATGTCCTCTTGTTGTGGTAGTTTTTCTTCTTTTAAATATGGTCTCCTCCTTTATTGTGTTGATGTATTTAAATGTTTCTATCATATCCCCCCTGTCTCGTCTTTCCTCCAAGCTATACATGTTAAGTTCATTTAACCTATCCTTGTAAGTTTTATCCTGCAATCCATGAACCAGTTTAGTAGCCCTTCTCTGAACTCTCTCTAAAGTATCAATATCCTTCGGGAGATACGGCCTCCAGTACTGCGTACAATACTCCAAGTGAGGTCTCACCAGTTTTCTGTACAATGGCATGAGCACTTCCCTCTTTCTACTGCTAATATCTCTCCCTATACAACCAAGCATTCTGCTAGCATTTCCTGCTGCTATATTACATTGTCTGCCTACCTTTAAGTCATCTGAAATAATTACCCCTAAATCCCTTTCCTCAGATGATGAGGTTAGGACACTATCTCTCTTCTAACACCACTTCATAGCCCTTGCTGTTGGCTAATTCCCCTCCTGTTACATCTACTTCAGCTTTTCCTCCAATCAAATGATTCTCAAAGATAGTCACTGTGGACGAGAAGCGCATGAGTGGCAAGTTTATCTTATCAGATTCTTCTCATGTCGAACTAATAAATCCAATGCTTTCCGGTGAACAGCATTTGATGCTGTCCAATGTCCTCATGGATAATTAAAGTTTAAAAATTGAACCGATACATATACTTAGGTGATTCAATTATATTTACAGGTTACATATTGATCGATAAATGGCCTTATCAGATTTGACGTGAAAAAGTTGTTAATAAACTAATTTTTTATTATTTGCCTGCTGGCAGCACTAGTAACAAAAAAATTGGTTCGGTTCGGCACTTCCGAAATTCAGGACTTCCGCAATTCGGTACTCCGGGACTATGGGACATCGGGAATTTGGGACTTTGGCAATTCCCTAACCCTACCCCTACTTTAACCGTAACCCTAACCTATGGGGTAGCGTTGGGGTTAGGTTTAGGTTTCGGGCTAGGGTAAGTGCTAGGGGTTAGGGGTAGAGATGTCGCGAACTGCTCGCCGAACTGTTCGCGAACTGTCCGCCGGCGAACAATAGCGTGTTCGCGTTGGGCGAACATATGCGATTTCCGGTCCGCCCCCTATTCGTCATCATTGAGTACACTTTGACCCGAATTGCCGAAATTTGTCTGAATTTAAATTCGGACCGAAATGAATTGCACATGTCTAACATATATATTATGGTGGCAATATGATACCCATAGTAGTATAAGAAGTAAGGTTTAATATCTCCCTTATGCCTCTGCACACTATGACATAATTGTTGACCGTTTTCGGTAAATAGAATTTGTTTGTCATTCCACATTTATAGTACAGGGTTCTCCACAAGCATTGCCCTATTTGCGTCTTACCATTAATCAAATTTTAGCTTAATATTAAAGGTTACATTGGCAGATATTACTGAAACACAATCTTAATGTGGATATTTTGTTATTTTGTTTGTTATTAAGTGCATATATTTCTAAAAGAAAAAATATCATGTATAATTCTATTGATTAAAATAGTATGTGTTTTTGGTTATAGGCTTACAAGACAAAACAGAGGAAGGTTGCGCCTAAGCTGACTAAAGTGCAGCTAGAGAATGAACAAAGTCCAAAATGTAGGTGGTGCCAAAACAAAGTCTTTAGTAGGACCTGGTGGGGCACCGACGGCCTATGTGTAGGGGTATTCTCTATAAGGGTCACGTGAAGATGGCTTTTCAGGATCCGTATGTAAAGAAAGAAACAAATAATGGTGCAAATACGTCTGATGAGAGGGTTGATATGCAGGAAGAAGAGATCTATGGTAATTCTACTCACGTGTAGTAGAGCTGAACTAGCTCTAGTGTGGATGGCATACAGTGGTACAATCCCCGCTTATAGGATACATAGAGAAGTATTGGTCTTTTACTCCGTATGTGAAAGAGAAAGACAGATGATGAGTGTCCACTTGAAAAAGCCATTATAGGTGAAACACGTTGTGGATATTTTATAATTTTACTCTGTATTGCAAATAAAGGTATTTTGGCTATTTTTAAATCACTTTGATTGTGCCATTTTACTCTTTCATTTATTATTTTTATTTTTGCTTGGTATCCTGATTTTATCTTTCCTGTTGAGTATTACTCCAAAGACATCCGAGGTTGGGATTATACCACTCACACCTAAATCAGAGTAGTCTGCCTGCTCAATCCTATGTGAGTACATTTTATCATTTATACTCCTTATATAAGATTTAATACAGCGAGCACTATTAGTTGTCTCTCTTCTCCCTTATGATCTACACATCGGCGAAAGACTTAACCCTCTACACGTATTCTACAAGCGTGGATTATACCGCTGTACGCTATTCACACTAGAGCTGGCTTAAGCTCTACTAAACGTGAGTAAGACTGTATTAGACTCTGTTGTTATATACACCATCTTTACCAGACGTACTGCCCTAGCATCTGTCTTTCTCTTCCACAAACGGAGTGAAAGACCTATACTTCTCTACGTATCCTATAAGCGGGGATTGTATCTCTGTATGCCATCCACACTAGAGCTAGTTCAGCTCTACTACACGTGAGTAGAATTACCATAGATCTCTTCTTCCTGCATATCAACCCTCTCATCAGACGTATTTGCACCATTATTTGTTTCTTTCTTTACATACAGATCCTGAAAAGCCATTGTAATGGATCACCTGGCACCCCGACTGGGTACCTCCGTTGAAGGATGCTCCTAGCCTTTCCTGAGGACTCCAAGCACTGCAGCGGACACCACAACCACCGAATCGGAGAAGCATATGAATGCTCTCAAGCATCTGAATGTTGTATACAGCCGAATAGGAAAAACCATGCAAATAGGTTTACACTCCTAGCAGTCAAACTGGAACAGCATACAATAAATCCTCCCCCAATAATGAGACGACACTTCACTTTGAGGGTTAAGCAGGAACTGACTGGACTGGCACATACAGCCTCTTTTATTCCCAATCCACAAACTTAGTACTGCCCACAGGGTTTTACATAACAACCAATAACACACGTACATTACAGAAAGACACTCCCACACAAAATCCTCCCCTCTGGTTGTGATATGATTACTGAACACAATGGTTAATCTAATTATCACAGCCAGAGAAATACAGTTTTTCCACATTATTCATAACTTGAAACGTATGCATCACATTCACATAAAACTTACATTTTCAGAATCAGCATACTCCAAATACAAACATATGTCAAAATCATACATATTGGTTCAGTGGTTCAAAAGTTAAGGAAAAGTCCTATTTGACCAAATGCAGCATTGCTTTTCTGCCCAAAACCAGTTCCACAGAGTCTTCTATCCTGGAGATAATTTGGGAAGTAATCCAATTATCTCCAGGACAGAGGCAAAACTCCATTAACCACATGGCAGCAAAAGACAATAAAACACATAAAAACATATAACTGTGCAGCCATTGCACAAAACAGGTACATTCAACATATCCCCAGATAGCTCTGATCTGAACGCACATTATTACTGAATGGCGCTCAGAGCACACACATACAGTTCAATTGCCAGGGAGCCAAAGTCTTTCCCATAGTCTTTCATTATACAAATGGGCTCCATGGCATAGCTATCTGGGTAACACTGCTCACATAGGGAAAGTACCAAAAGACACAGCTTTTGGGTCTTTGCAGGGGAAAATCCATCCTTTCAACATGGGGCCATAGTCACAGGGCAGGAGGCCGGCAATCAGTCTTCTCCAATGCCCACTGGCGAGGCTGGTTCCGCCACAGCCATCTTCACGTGACCCTTAGATAGAATACCCCTCCACATAGGCCGTCGGTGCCCCACCAGGCCCTACTAAAGACTTTGTTTTGGCACCACCTACATTTTGGACTTTGTTCATTTTCTAACTGCACTTTAGTCAGCTTTGGCGCAACCTTCCTCTGTTTTGTCTTGTATATTATCTTTGTTCATAGGGCTTAGAGCGACCCTATTTTAGGTTGCTGCCTCCTACTTTTCCTATATATAGTATTGGTTTAATTTAGCGCTGTTTCCTTCTTTTGTATATTTCTCTTTGTTATAGGCTTGCCCAAATGTTCACTACACTAACCTCTGTTTAAACATTTCTCATGCTGTCGGTACAAGAAAAAATAATAGCTAGCATTCTGTTGTATATATATATATATATATATATATATATATATATATATATATATATATATATATATATATATATATATATATACATCCATATATACACTATATACACTAATATTGGCACCATTAAAGCAATAATCAATATATGCTAAATGATCACAAATCTTGGCAAATATAAGCAAAACAGGCTGTTAAAAATTGTATTTAGTATTTTACCTATTGTTTATTCAAATATTACACAAAAATTATGTGCTCTCAGGAATATCAAACAATTGTAAACACAACATGGGCACCCCCATGAATTCATATGAGTTAAATGTATTTGAAGTATATCCCCATTGATATTTTTCATTTTTTAGTACATGAATTCCTGTTTCACAGGGGTAGAAATATAAGGTATCACATAGGCCAAATTCCTTAGTGATTAATTACAATGTGTATATACATCTGTGATGTGCAGCAAAGGTTGTTGAGCTTTACACAATGGGAAGTGGGTATAAGAAAATAGCAAAAGCATTAAAATGCAAATTTCCCCATCATGACAATAATTAAGAAGGTACAGTCAACTGAAAATGTTATGAATCAATCTGAAAGAGAACATCTGTCTTTATTGTTTCAATGCACTGTGAAAATGATGATTTGAGTGGCCAAAAAAATCCAAGGATCACAACTGGCAAATTGAAGAAGTTAGCTGCATCCTGGGTTCAGAAAGTATACAAAACAACAATCTGACATTTCTTACATCACCACAAGTTATTTGGAAGGTTTTCAAGAAAAAAACATCTACTCCGCACCAAAATCAAACTCAAGTGTCTTCAGTTTGCCAGACACTACTATAAAGCCAACATAGAGATGTGTTTGGTGCACACAGAGAGGTAGCCATATGGAAAGGTTCCTCGTGCCCACTGTTAAATATGGTGGTGGCTATTTCTGTCAGAGGACCTGGAAATTGTGTTAGGATACATGGTATCAACTGATATTAAATGAATCCCTTCTGCCAAAAAGCTTAAAATGGGTAGTGTTAGCACTTTCCAGCAGGACAATGATCCAAAACATACATCAAAACCAATACAAAATTGGTTTACAGACAACAACATCAAGGTCCTGCCATGGCCTTCTCAGTCCCCTGTGGGATGAACTGAAGAGGAGAGTCCATCAGCATCAACCTCAAAATTAAAGGATCTGGATAAATTCTGTATGGAGGAATGGTCTAAGATCACTTGCTATGCATTTTTCAACCTCATCAGACATTATAGGAAAAGAGAGCTGTTATCTTGGCAAAGGGAAATAGTACAAAGTATTGACTAAATGAGTGACAATAAATGTGTCACACATATATTTAACAAAAGGTTTTTTATATAAACCTGTTTTGTGTTTTTAAGAAGTGACCAAGACACAAAAAAAGGAGCAGTAAAAAAAAGTAATAGTAATAATAATAATATTAATAATAAAAAAAACTATATATATATATATACACGTGGAACCAGCATCATTCACTCTTCCGGTATTGTCCTTGCCAGGGTGCAAATTACTTTTGCCAAAATATAATAAGTATCAAGGAATGTGCACTCACAGGACTTTGTAGATAAATCTTTATTGTGCAATCATATGCCAGAAATTGTGTTGACGTGTCAGTCCTCTATGGGACTTTTCTCAAGGTCTTGAAAAAAGTCCCATAGAGTACTGAAACAGCGCCACAATTTCTGGTGTATTTAGAGATTAATCTACAAAGTTCTGTGAGTCCTCCTTCCTTGATACAAATATATATATATATATATATATATATATATATATATATATATTTACTGCTCCTTTTTCTTGCTTCTCTTTTTTTACTGCTCCTCCTTCTTGTTCTTACTTGATCTGTGCACCTAATAGTAGGAATGTAATGGATCTCCTATACTTTGACTGAGTATATACATCATAAGTCTCCCAGGTCCCGAAGTGAAGCAGTACATATAGCTCTGAGCTACCCAAACATCAGCCAAGACTTGATGAAGGGTACAATCAACTTATTTATTATGGCCCAGTGGCCAGCATGGGGTCTCCATTCGTTTGTACAGTAAGCCCGCCCATGCTCCTCTGTGTCTGGGAGATAAGAGAGCCTGCTTTTGCTTAACCTAATTATCTCCCAGGCACTAGAGGCACAAAATAATATATGAAAACCATTAAGATACACATAACACATATTTGAACCCCCACAAGCATTATATCCCCGCATAGCCTGGATCTGAGCGCCCAACATATCCAAATAGCGCTCAGATCCCACGGACACAGCCAAATCGCCACCGGGGTAAAGTTTTGTTCGGTTACTTTTGGGAGTTCCAAATGATCAAACTGTCGAACGGTTCCCCTAGCTCATAGGTAGCGAATGTTCACCTAGCTCATAGGTTAGCGAATGTTCACCTAGTTCGAACAATCCTACAGAACAGCACTCTCCTGTCTTATTGAAAATAGAAGCAGGCATCGAGGTTCGCACATGGATGTATCCAACTTTGAGTTCCATACGCTCGACGACAAAGTGCTGCTGCCTGCACTCACAGACAAGATTTTCCACAGCACGTGTTGTTTGGTTATATGAATGGCAGCTACACAGAGAGAGCAGTTAAGTTTGTGGTTAGTTTGTAGTTAATGAACCACGGGGGTGGTCGGTGTTCGGTACATTGTAGCTGCAGAACTGGGGAAGTGTATTTGTGTTTGGGAAACTTAATACTATAAACTACGAGGGAAATGCCTTGCTAACCAAATAAATAATGACTTTGTATATGGCCCATAGTCGGTGGGCAGCAGGCCAGCTTTCACACTCCTCCCGGAGTTTGTGGCAAACGTCCAGGGTAAGGAGCGCTTGTCACAAGGAAAATGTAGCTCTAAGTGTACTGCAAAATATATATATAATATTTATATATTAATATACATCAGTGTAGCACATTTCACGCCCTTTTGGTTTGTTTGAATACTTTTTCTTTAAATGATTGCAATGGGTGAAATTATTTTAAACCGAACTGCAACATGGATGAGACTACTGAGAAAAATTTTGGACAAACAGTTTTTGCCATGCAAAAGTCTATTTACCATATATAAGAAATTTTTAAAGAAATGTTTAGAAACTGCAATATTTACATTGTAGGGTTAAATGCACCACTAGTGGCTGTATGCTTGACAGCCTTAGATGCGCTTCCTCCTCCACAAATGAGTGGAACTGGATCCTGGAAACAAATGCTTCTGATAGCAGCATCTGATTAGCCGAACATGACTAGCACTGAATTTGATGCTAACATCACCAGAGAAGGAGCTGTAAGCTTCAGTAGAGTTGTCTCGGCACTTGAAAGGAGATGAGTAAATGTTATTTAACTTAATTTTACAGAGCAATGGGGAGTGGACAGTGATCACTTCACTCTAAGGCAGGGGTTCCCAATTAATTGTTCCCGTGGAACCCTTTGACATAATACGCTAACAACTCGGAACCCCAAAAAAGTTTTGGCGCCATAGTGCAGATAGTAAACAGATAGTAGTACTTAGTAGCAGTTGTGCTTTTGTGTGTACAGTTGGTGTTTCTATTTAATGTTAGTGGTTTGATACAGGGGTGTGTTTGTATGTAATGTTTGCATTTGCATGCAGGCATGTGCTTGGGTGTAGTGTTAGTTTTTAAATGCGGATGTACATTTGTTTGTAGTATTAGTGTTTGAGTGAAAGGTGTGTTTGAGTGTTTGTATATAAATTTGAAATTTTAATCCAAGGGTTTTTGTATCTAATGTTTGTGTTTGCTTGAGTTTGTTTGCATGTTGTGTTGGTGTTTGATTGCTGGGATGTCTGCACATATACATGTTTGATTGCTGAGATGGTGTTCAATTGCTGGGATGTATGCACATATGATTACTGTACATATGCCACGTACGTAAGTACGTAAGTACGTACGTAAGTACATACATACACAAACAAATTAACACACAGACACACATAAAAACAACATTGACACCTACACACACATTCATATACACATTGACATATACACACAGACACAAAAATACACACCTTGACACATGTGCATACCTTGATACACAGATACACACTGGCACACACACACAAACACACCAATACAAACATACTAATATACACACACTCAGACACACACAGTGACACATACACAAACCTTGACACATAGATACACACACTGACACACACTTAGACACACATACTCACTGAACAGGCACACATACATTCTTACTGAAAAACACACATACACACTCACTGACAAACACACATACACTCTTAGTGACAAACACATACACACACTGACAAGCACACATGCACTCTCACTGACAAGCACACACACACACACTCACTGACAAACACACATACACACACACACACACATACTACACTCATTGACAAACACACATACACTCAGTGACAAACACACATACACACACACTCACTGACAAACACATACAAACTCCTTAACAGACACACGCACAATGTATTTATTTTTTTGAATTTCACTCCACCCAGCCTCCCTACCTTTGGGAGTGCTGACATGGAATCTCTATTTCCCAGGGGTTCAGTGGGGCTGCTAGGCTGAGCGGCTGGCGTGCAGTCCCTGGGGTCCAGTGGGACTGCTAGGCTGAGCGGCTGGCATGTGGTTGGGGTCTAGTGGGCTGCTGAGCTGAGTGGCTGGCATGCAGTCCCTGGAGTCCAGTGGGGCTGCTAAGTAGACCCTGGGATACAGTGGGGCTGCTGGGCTGAGTGGCTGGCGTGCGGTCCCTGGGGTCCAGTGGGGCTGCTGGGCTGAGTGGCTAGCATGCAGGTGTACAGTGCGGGTGGTGAGGGAGCAGTGATCTTCCTGCTCAGCTCCCTTGTGCGCCTCTTAGTGATGCCTGGCCCGGAGTGATGTCATATTCCAGCTCCGGCATCACTGCCAGGGTTCCATGGAACACCAATTGGAAAATGCTGCTCTAAGGGAACCTATAGTGTTGAAGTACTGGTTGTTTTATTCAGAACTATAGGTTCCCTTAATAGGGCACTGTAGTCACCATAACTAATACAGCTTAATCAATGTAGTGGTTCTGGTATCTATAGCATGCTTCTGAAGGCTCAGCATTGTAACCAACGTTTACATTGCTGCCTACTAACACCTTTAGGTGCTTTCACTCAGAAGGCCCCTAGAGGTGCTTCTTATTTCAGTGCTGCATTGAAACTGGAGAAGCTGAACACTCCCCATAGAAATTAATTGATTCAATGTATCTTTATGAAGAGATGCTGATAGGCACAACTGGGTAATCTCCAAATCCTGGGCTGGTTAGGGTGCCTTGAGGACTGGTTTGGGAACCACTAATCTATAGAGAATTACTATCATGTGCACACTGTATTGTCTTACCTAAACCATGCTTAAATATGTTTGGATTAGCTTTTCAGATGATTTATTTTTTGGATAAAAAAATTTTTTTGGCATGGTAATATCTTTAACTGAAACAAATGATTTCCACCGGGGACTTGTAGTCAGTGGTAAATTCTTTCCTTGTTGTGAGGGTACTAGTATGCTTTGCAATGAGATCTATAATTAGATGGTGTAAGCCTCCAGCAGGAGATCTGTTTAGTTGCCGCCATTTTATACAATCCTGCATTGGAGGTTTTTTTTTTAGGAGAAATCAAAATAGTCAATGTAATAAGATAAAAAGAAACTTAAATGTAGGTTCATAGTCAGGAACTGTTTAGTTTTATGTTTTTATCTCTAAATGGTTTCATGGAATATATGTTGAATGTAAATATTAATTCAGATTTTACTAAACAATAATTCAAGTTGAATTGGGAGCCAAATGCATATTTTTTAGCAGTTGTAATGAGCTAAAAATACTAAGGAAATTTCCCCATGTTGGCAATTTTGACAATTTAATTTTCTGTTTAGCTTATAAATACCTTGTTGATTTATCTGTTATATAAAAAGAAAGGGCACACTTATTCTCAGAAATGTACACATGGTTTAAATCAAAGAATTCTAAGAAATGTACATAAAGAATATGTGCAGAATTACAGAATCACATTACAGAATTGGTAAGTTGTGAGATAGTAAGAGCTAAATAAATAATTTATTTCATTCTAAAAAAAATACGTATCATTAAAAACCATGAATTTTTTACATGAGGAAATAAACAGCAGTTTTTAAGCTAGTTTTCTCAAGTGTTTTTGTTATGGGCAAATGCAAATATTACAAGTTTTAGAATGAAATGTTGTATTTCTTAAACTGTGTACTTTGTCTTTAAGAGATATTGCAAACTGACAAGGTGTTAGAAATGGAACATATTGTTTCTCATAGATGTTTCTTTAAGCAATAACCTCAGTGCATAATTTTGTCCCAGACGAATTACAATAACAATAATGCATAAACAAGCTTCAAGGCTATACTACGACACTTGCAGTACACAATATACTGTGGTAACCCCAAGTTAATGGAACTTCCCCAAATCCGTGAATCTCCCACGACTGTACACTTACGACTTAGTATAAACAAAGGATAACCTATTCAGACTTTAAGATGCCATCTTGAATTAAGTCAGGAAAATTTCCATGACGTATACACCCTTTAGTTATGGCCTTGTATGTTTGCCAAATTAAGGGAGGTCCTAAATTGAATAAAGTAAAAGAAGTGTTACTTTTTCATATTTGAACTACAGTAACCTAAAATGGAGACACCTAAGGTATAAATAGGTGTACTTTTAAATGTTAGGAAACAGAGGAGAGACTTGGAGACAAACGCTGCTCCATCTTAAAATGACAGAGAGGCTGACATGATGACATGTTCAGAAGGGTATGTTAACCTATTAATTATATTTGCAAGCATGTAATTTAATCTTATAAACTCTGCTATAATGGATTTTATATTTATATTTTTATATAATAAATATCCAAAAAGACAATCTTGCTTCCAAGACAATCCTTATTTTATATTGTATTCTCAATTATTTATATATGGTAAATAGAGGATCTCTTACTAACTATATAAAATTATGGCTAAGATATCTGTATGGTTAGCCCTACTAAGTTCTATGCTTTAAGACATTATAGTGGTAAATAAGGGAACCAGCCACGGTTACATTTTATCCCATGGATCAGCATCACAATGTTCCAAGTTTTCTCCAATGGGTTTATTCACAATAATGCCATTGGAACTTAATTTCACAGTAATAAATCCTTGAATCTTATTGTATTGACACTCCCTTAAAAATGTATGCCCAGAATAGACAAAATAGCACAAACGAGAATACCAAAATTTGTGCAATCTTTGTTCTCTTTAATATTCCAACCAAATATGCAGTAGGTGAGAGAAAAATAACCACAATTATAAGAGAACTGTCCAAAGAAGGTGACTGATATTGTTGCATGCTCTGTGAAAAAAATTGGGCTACACTAGTGGGCCTCTTTAATTAAGCTGTACTTTGTGGATGACTATTTTGGATTAATGTAAGAACAATACTGAAATCAACACATTTTCATATATTCAATTGCAAATGTGTGTTATACAATCTGTGACATCTCTTCTAGACTGCAAGTTTTGCTTCGAAAATTTTCAGATTAATTGTCTCCTCAAATTTTTTTTTAATATAATCCTTTCAGCAAGTTTTGTAAGGAAATAGATTTTTTCCCATGCTTTGCAACAGCTAGTGTAGAAAGCCTACATAAGGGCTTTTCCGCTATCAGATCTCATTCTGCAGTGATCCTTCCATGGGTGAAAATGGGTTGATTTTTATTGTGGCACAGATTATATTTTTTTTTCACTTTTAATTTTATTTTAACCCCTTAAGGACTGCAGGTGTTCTATGCCGTCCTTTTTGGGGAGGTCCTAAATGCTGGTGGGTGGCAGAGAACGTCCCCCACCATCCTTCATAACTACTGGGTCCCTGCTGATCTCACGCTGGCGATCGTGATCCTGGGGTCTGCCTGGGAGCTCAGGCAGACCCCCTCTGCCTGATCCGCCCCTGGCCATGTGATTACGGGGTCTTAGCGATCACATGGCCGGAATAGCCGGCTTATGCAGTGCCTACAGGGGGCCTGCCTGAACTATCAGGCAGTCCCCATCTTGCCTGTAAAAAAGTTTTTAAAAAACGTTAGTAAAAGTTATAAAACAGTTTTTTAAATTAAATAAAAAGTACTTAGATCATATATATATATATATATATATATATATATATATGATCTAAGCACTTTTATATACACATACACACATCATTAATAAAAGTGTATTTTAACATTAATATATATATATATATATATTTAAAATAAAATACACTTAGAATGATGTTCATTTTATATATATATATATATATATATATATCAAATTATATATATACAGTTTGAAAGAAGTTTTGCACTCCAGCTTTCCTTCATATATTGGCCCAGTGCTCAGCTGCACGAATTTACACTCTCCAAAAGAAAGCCAGCACTCAAGGACTTCAACATAAAATATGTAGTCTTTAATCCAAGCAGTAAGTCAACGTTTCAGTTCACTACAGTGAACTTTCCTCAGGACATGTCAACGTTTCAGTTCACTGTAGTTGATTTACTGCTTGGATTAAAGCTTACATATTTTATGTTGAAGTCCTTGAGTGCTGGCTTTCATTTTGGAGAGTATATATATATATATATATATATATATATATATATATATATATTCATTAAATAAATTGAAAAAAAATGTTAAAAATAAAATTTAAATAAATGTTTAAAAATGATATACAAGTTTTAATTTATTCTAACTGTATTTTGATATTAATATACGTATATATTTAATTCAAAATATGTTTAGAATTACATTATAAATACATATATGTATCAATATATATATAGATATATAGCTATATATTAATAATAATAATATATACACATATATATATCCATATATATACATATATATATACATATGCATAAAAATTGAAAAATCCTGCACTCCACCAAAACTACTGTATTGCCCGGTGCTTGTCCAGCCAAAACGCAAAAAGACATACAAGGATAGCACTCCAGTGACTTGAAATAAGACTTAACTTTTATTACCTTATTTTAAAATAATGTCAGCGTTTCAGCTTGATTCCCTCAAGCTTTCATACATATATATTAAAATTCTACAAATATATTTATATAATATTTTTACATAATTAAGTCATTTTATTAATTACAATCTGAGGGACCTGCCCGACAATTCAAGCAGAAAGTCCAAAAGATTTGGCTCGGAAGCCCAATATTTAACCCTGTAACTTTCCAGGACACCTTAAAACCTGTACATGGGGGATACTGTTTTACTCAGGAGAATTCACTGCACACAAATATTAGTGTTTAAAAACATTAAAACATATCACAATGATGATATAGTCAGTAAAAATGCAATTTTTTTGCATTTTTCACACACACACTGTACTTTCACTGATGATATAATTGTTGTGATATGTTTCACTATTTTGAAACACTAATATTTGTGTTCAGCAAAGTCTCCCGAATATAGCAGTAACCACCCATGTACAGGTCAAATATAAGGCTTGAATTTCCTTTTTTTCACATTGAAATTTACCAGATTGGTTACATTGCCTTTGAAACAGTATGGTAGCCCAGGAATGAGAATTAACCCCATGATGGCATACCATTTGCAAAAGTAGACAACCCAAGGTATTGAAAGTGGGGTATGTTTAGTCTTTTTTAGTAGCCACTTAGACACAAACACTGGCCAAAATTAGCGTTCAATTTAGTTTTTGGCATTTTTCACACACAACAAATATGAACGCTTACTTTGGACAGAGTTTGTGACTAAGTGGCTACTAAAAAAGACTGGATATACCCCATTTATTGCAAATAGTATGCCATCAGGGGGGTAATTTTCATTCCTTGGCTACCATTTTGTCTCAAAGGCAACATAACCAGTCTGGCAAATTTCAATGTGTATAAACTGAAATATGTGCTACATTTGACCCTGTAACTTTCCAAAACACCATACAACCTTTACATTGCGGGTATTGTTTTACTCGTGAGACATCGCTAAATACAAATTTGTGTACTTTATTGAACTAACAGCTAACAGTATTGTGACGTTCACGGTTAAAATGCGATGCAAAACTAAATAAAATAAAATTTCTTAATTTCCCAAAGTAATGTGTACATTTTATTCAAATTAAATTATGTTTAATATACAAATATTTCATGTGACATGAAAGCCCTGTTTCTCCTGAACAAAATTATATATGATAAGTGTGGGTGCACATAATATGAAAGAGGTGAATTACGCCTGAACACACATATAGCGCAAATTCAAGGTTTTGTTTACGTTTTGTTTTGATCACAACTTGTACAACTGCCTCAGTCCTTAACCACTTAATACCTTAAGGACAGCGGGCGTGCTATGCCATCCTTGGGGACCCGGCTCTAAACGCTGGCGGATTGCATAGCACGTCCACGCCGTCCTAAGTACTTACCTGATCGCTGGTGATCGCGGGACTTACCTGGCATCCCAGGGAGTCTCCCGGCATCTAATTCGGCCCTCCTGGGCCATGTGATCATGAGGTCCTTGCGAGGACCTCACGATCACATGGGCAGAATAACCAACCATGGCAGTGCCAGCAGGGGGAGTGCCTGGAATGCCAGGTAGTCCCCCCTGCTGCCTGAAATAAAGTTAAATAAAAGTTAAAAACAGTTTAAAATTAAATAATATATACTTAGATCATATGATCATATACATATATATATATATATATATATATATATATATATAGCAAGCCCCTGCACTCCAACCAAAAATGAAAGGTATCTGGTGCTCTGGTTGCTGAATCATATATAAAGAAAAGATACCGGCACTCTAAGGATTTTCAAATTCAAAAATCTTCTTTTATTCTGAATGGTACATTTTTTTGGGAATTGGAAAATCCTTAGAGTGCTGGTATCTTTTCTTTATATATGATTATGATCTAAATATATATATATATATATACAGATACATACACTCTCGAAGTTTATTTTAATAGTATGTATATATATATATATATATATATATATATATAATAATAATAAATAATATAAATTAAATAATAAATGGCTTGCACTCACGGTTTCTTTGAAGTAAAAAAGATTCCTTTATTGCAAATTCATATGACACTCAGGCCCCGGCTGTGGCTTTCCTCAGGATCATACAACACAATATACATGTAATAAAACTAACTTTTATAGTAATACAATTGATTAATTAATTGGAGAAGCACTCACCATTCAGGTGTTCACTCAGTCCCGATGGTGTCACTCCTCCGAGAGTGCGCATGTGCCGGCACCTCGCAACCCGGAAGTTGCGTGCCCACGTGTTCCCCTGTTGCCATGGTAACCCGATACATAATCGGGCTCCATGGCTGCCAGGGTAAACCAAGCTTAATGTGCGGGGACCGCAATCAATATTACGATTAAAGGTAAAACAGTGACTCATAACTTCTAATATCTAAATAATCCATGTAAAAAATACCAACACTATATATTCTTTTAATTGATAGTGTTCAATATGTTATCACATCACTGGCATATCGTTGGCATACCTATCGTACTAAATAAACAAATTAATGCTAACATGACGGTTAGTATATGTTTACTGTGGCATAAATTTCAATATATATGTGAAACCCTCAAATAAAATCTTGAAGTGCTGAAATGAGTTATTAAAGTGGCAGCTGCATTGGTATGCACACCTAAATACCTATGCACATATAATGTTTATAATTCTTATCATAAAAAAGATAATGACCCATTTATAAAGGACCTCTACATAGTACTGTTGTGACTACACTTATAAAAGTGCACATAGAAATTTAAAGTGCATTTTGAAATATATATTATCAAAATACATGTATAATGATATTAATTAAATATCCTGCATGCCTGCCCGCCCAGCGGCCAGCCCAGCAGCCCCACTGGACCCCAGGTAAAAATCAACCCAGCTCTCCCAAAGGTAGGGAAGCTGGGTGGATTTAAATTAAAATAAAAGTAAATAATTATTTGTAAATGTTGGGGGGGAATGTGTGTGTCAGTTTGTCAGTGTGTGTGTGTTTGTCTGTCAGTAAATGTGTTGTTATATTTGTCACATCTGTCAGTGTGTCTGAGTGAGTGTATCTGTCAGGGAGTTTGTCTGTCAATAAGTGTGTGTGTATGTCTGTCTGAGTGTGTTTGTATGTCAGTGTGTGTTTGTCTGTCAGTGAGTGTGTGTTTATATCTGTGAATGTGTCTGTCAGTGAGTTTGTTTGTCAGTGAATGTGTGTTCCTGTGAAGGAGTATGTGTATTTCTCTGAGTGAGTTTGTGTGTACGTCTGTCAATGTGTGTTTGTCAGTGAATGTTTGTCTGTCGGTGATATCACAAACACTGGCCAACGTTAGCATTTATATTTGTTTGTGTGTTAAAAATGCAAAAAAACTATTATAAATGCTAACTTTTGCCAGTGTTTGTGACTAAGTGGCTACTAAAAAAGACTGAATATACCCCAATTACAATACCTTGGGTTGTCTTCTTTCGCAAATGGTATGCCATTACGGGGGTAATTCTTATTCCTGGGCTACCAAATGCTCTCAAATGCAACATAACCAATCTGGTAAATTTCTATGTGAAAAAAATAGAAAATCAAGCTTTATATTTGACCCTGTAACTTTCAAAAACAATATAAAACCTGTACATGGGAGCTACTATTATACTCGGGAGACTTCACTCAAAACAGTAAAACATATCACAACAATGATATCATCAGTGAAAAGTGCCGTTTGTGAGAATATCATCGCTGTCATATATTTTACTGTTTTGAAACACTAATATTAGTGTTCAGCAAAGTCTCTCGAGTAAAAGAGTACCACCCATGTACAGGTTTTAGGGTGTCATGCAAAGTTACAGGGTTAATACAGTGCTAGCAAATTAAATTCTCTGGACTTTCGGCATGGTTTGTCAGGCAGGTCCCTCAAATTGCAATCAATAAAATTACTTAATTATATAAAAATATTACATAAATATGCACGTAGAATTTATATATATATATATATATATATATATACATACTTATATGTTTGAAGTCTACGTGTACATTTAAAATGATTTATTTATATATACATATAATTTCATTCTAAGTGTATTTTAATGTAAATATATATATATATATATATATATTAATATAAAAATACAGTTAGAATAAAATTATATGTATATATAAATAAATAATTTTAAATGTACACGTAGACTTCAAATATATAATTTTAAATGTTATATATATTAATTCTTTTTTTATTATTTTCACATTTTTTATTTACTTATTATTTATATTTGATAATATATATATATATATATATATATATACACAAAATCCAGAATCCAGCACACACTCTCATTTTATTCACTAAACAATGATTTTAAATCTTAGAGATTGTAATAGTTTTATTGAAAAACACCTCACCTAGGCAAAAAATAATGAAGGTTTAGTTACATTATATGATCATGTTTATATTAATATAAAAATACACTTAGTATGACAGTATATATATAAAATATATATACATATAATATATGTATAAAAAACACTTAGTATGACATTATATATATATATATATATATATATATATATTTTTTTTTAATGTATTAACATATTTTTATTTTATTTTACAGCAGCAGGGAGACTACCTGTCAGGCAGCACTATGGACGCCTTTTGCGGCCATGTGATTGCTCTTACAGAGTGATCACATGGCCCCTGGAGGCCTAATTTGCTGAGGTGGATTTCTGGGCTGTCAGGCAGTCCCCCCAGACTGGAAGTGTAAGAAATTGATATTCCAAACTGCAATATTGTATATAACTTTCTGTGTATGTGACTGGTTTCACAAGTTGGGGTCATTTACTTGATAACAGTGTGATAAGGATTAAAGCTTTCAGTTGCATTTTACAACACCCAGCTAAAACAAAAGCTTACATCCCTCCAGTATTCCTTGCATGTTATCAGGAGATCAGAGTAATAGACATCTAGGTGAAACCATGGAAGTGTGTGTTTTCCCAAGCAGTCTAACCCACCCAGAAACCAACCCTAACTGGTCACTTCTTTCAGAACGTTACAGTATAGCTGGAGGGAAGAGATCAAAGGGAAAGACTTGTGTAAAGACAGAACTCTCTGGAGAAAGAGGGCGGGATAAACCACTTTTGGGAAGGAAAAGGGATTCTGGGACTTGTAGTTTATTACTCCAAGAATCAGTCTTTAAAAGGACAACAACCAAGGAAGGCTCTCTCTCTCTTTCTCTCTCTCTTTGGAGAGGACAACGCAGCAAGCAGGGCCATGGTGAACTGAGAGAGGCTGTCCCAGATTACCCAAGATGAAGGCGCAAGGGGAAGACCTGCATTTACATGTTTAAGTATTGCCCTTTTATTATGTAGCTTTTGATTATGTACCGGATATAATGTATAATGTATATTGTGTATATCCTTTTAAAATCTAACAGTATCCTTAAATGAATATTTACAATACATTTTATTATACACTTGTGTTTATGTCTTATTTGTCACACATTCCCTAAAAAAATATCCTTGTAAGAGGGTCATAATTTCTTACAAATTGGCGAGCCAGGTAGGAGGGATTTAGTGTGATTTATAAGCATATTCATAATTGTATAGATTGTATATTTACTTTTGGATACTGTTCAGATATAGTGTATAGACATTTCAGTGAATTGTGCGCTGTCAATGATGGAGAGTTTATTGAAAAAGATTGCTAAGGTGTCTAATCCAGAAGCAATAATTAAATGTATGGATGGTGCATTAGATCCGTGGCTTAATGCTCAGGATTATGTGGCCAGTGCAATTATTGAAAAGAAATTGTCAAAATCTAGTGGTAAAATTGCTTTGATTTATGCTGCCCGTTGGATTGCGGAAAAGTATAAATCTTTAAATAGGCAAAAAGAGAAATTAGAGGCAGATGTTTTGAGTTTAAAGAATGAAGTGGAAGGTTTTAAACTGTCTGCGCAAAATGCTGTTGCTTTGTGTGTAGGTAGGCAGCAAATGCGTCTTGAAAATGAGGAATTGCACAGTTGTAATGAGCAGCTTGTAGAAAGGCTGAAGGATGCAGAGGGTGCTATTAGAATCCTTGCTTCCAGCAGCCAGAAAGAGGCTGATCATTCTGTGTGCCTTAAAGAAATTGATGATTTAAAATGTAAACTAAGAAAAAGAAATGGTTTTGCTGATACTAAATATGGGCTGAAAACCAATTGTGGAGGTTTGTGTACAACAAAGATGGAGGTGTTTCATAATAATTATAGTAATTGTGAGTGCAGTATTCCTGCTAAAATGGCACCAGTCTCTACAGAGCACATGGTGGATGCACAGGGAAATTTACTACATAAAACTACTGTGACCCATTCCTTAAAACATACAGAGGTTATTGCACTGAGCAAAGAACTGGGATGTATAAGCTTGGATGATGATCCAGTAGATATAATGTTAAAAATTGATCAATTTGAAAAAATCCACAGGAACTTAAATGAATTGGATATTTTTGATGTTATAATTGCTAGTACAGACCAGTCACTAAGAGTAAGTCTGCCACATGAGATATTTATAGAACCTAGAACCAAGCAACAACTTATCAAAGAGTTATTAAACGCACTTGGTCTAGAGGAAATAAATCATCATTTTGCTTTTGGTAATTGTGTGCAGAAGAGAGGGGAGTCTGTTCAAGGGTTTGTAAATAGGTTATTTGTTTTATTCAAACTGACTGTTCCACCTGGAGCACATGCTGATCAGAATGAATATGCATATAAGAAAGCATTACTTAATAGGACACTGCCAGATATTCGAGAGTTAATTGGTTTAACTGTGTCCCCACAGGACACCTTTGTAAATATACTGAATTGCTTAAAAAGGGCTGAAGCTATTTTACTAAATCAAGAAAAAGTAAATAAAAGACAAGTGTCATTGATACAAAGTCCCCAACCTCACAGATATATCAATCAGAGGAAGTCCCCACATATAAAATCCATTACATGTTTTAAGTGTGGTAGGATGGGACATATTGAAAAATTTTGTAAATCAGATGTGCATATTCATCATGAAAGGCCCATGTGTAATAGATGGACTCAGGGAAATAAAAATAATCACCCTAGGTGGAGATCACAGAGAAAAGAGAATAATGGTATCCCCCTCACAGGACCCTGGATTCCCTACCATGTGCTTAAAGCACAGAATAGACAACTAAAGGCAGAAAATCTTTCTCTAACATGTGAACGAAATGAATTCCTTGAAAAACTGGATTGTCTCAAGGCACAATTAAGTACATTAGAGGAGATGGTTAACACAAAGAATCTGATAACAGATACAGTTTTTCTTGAATGACCTATTCTAGTTGTGTGTTATTAACTTTCTCTTGAAGTTTGTTTTTTTAGAAAACTACGGAGATGATGCCAATTGAGAAGGAAGACAAATATCTGTGAGAAGACCAACCATTTAACATGTTTATTTATTTCAGGAAAAATACAGTTCCAGTTTATAGAGGACCTTAATATATAGTTTTATGATATTTTATTTCATATTAAGGATAAGCCTCTAAACTCATTCATTACAGTCAGGTGGTCCAAATTCAAAATTATTTTTGTTTTTATTAGTTTAGCACACCTGCACTTCCAGCTATGTTTTATTTTTGTATTTTGATACTGGATTACTAATTTTATATATTTCTAGATTAGATGAATTGTTGCCAAGGTGAGGCTTATACGTTGATCACACTGGAGAGATGTGATAGTGTAACTGTCTGTTGGTTTACAACAGTAAATATTTTTGTTTTTGTCTTTTTTTTATTTGGTTACCAACACAAATAGCCTCAAGCCGATTTTTGATTTTAATCTTTGAAAGGCAACAGATCATTGTCAGTTTTCTTTAGATTGCACGCTGCCAAACTTTGTATACAGTTCAATGACTGAAGGTAATGGTAGCATTCAATCTACTTTTTTCTCTCTCCATCTTCTTTGATTTTGTTGTTTTCTAATGCTTTTTATTGTATTTCACACTCTAAAGGGAATATAGGGAAAACCGATAATTGCATATATTTTACATTTCCTTGGGTCAAGGTTGGGTGAACAATAGAATGATAATGGTTATTCTTTGTTTGTTTTTGTTTTAATTTATACTCTCAAGGTGGGGTATAGCATATAGACAAATTAGACCAGTTTGTATATTTTATATTGTTTTTGAGTCAAGGTGGGGTGAGTGACAATATATGATTTTGCATTTTCTATTTGCTCTATTTGGTTTTCCACAAGGGGTTAAATATTTATGGTTTTAGTAAAGTTATAGTAAATTATTTCATACTGTTATGAGGACGTATCCCTTAGTACACATTAATATTGGTTGCATTTTGCTCACATTTGTGTTTACAATGTTTTAGATGACCACTTGTGAATCCAGATGGTAATACTGAGACAAGGATGATAATCAAACCACTAGTGATTTGCATAATGTAACACTGCGCACTTTCTGTGCTAAGAATCTTTTAATTTCCGGAAGCCAAGGGCCTATCGAAAACTTATTAAACATCCTCAAGGGCTCAAACACAAACCCACTCCACCTATACAAACGTGCACAAACACCTTCACTCAGATCCCCACTCCAAACAATAAACTGTGTTTCTCCCTTGTGTGGTCTCTTTAATACACTATGTAAGTGAACAGCAAATTAACTGCTGTTGGTGTGAAAATACACCAGGTGTCATGGTGGGCAGAGGTCAGAGGCCTAATAGCCCAAAGTAAGCATGGCCAGGGTTAAAGGAACAGTGTGGTGGAAGCAGTGCTGGTGGCACAGGTAACTGAGCGTGATGGGAGTGAAATCTAATGGTTGCAGTGATGCTGAGCCTATGAGGGTAATGAAAGGTTACGGATATGGCTGAAGGAGTTCAAATTAATGGTGAAAAATGATAACTGTAAGTGCCTCAATGATTTGGCTAAATTATGCCTTGCAGTACCCTAAATTATAAATATATGTGATTGTCAAGTCATTTGTGTCTCAGTAAAACACATAATCATTTAAAACACACATAATTCAAATACTGTATTTCTTTGAGAGGGCTCATTTTCTTGTTGAGTCATTCGCCCTCTAGGTGGGGACTGTAAGAAATTGATATTCCAAACTGCAATATTGTATATAACTTTCTGTGTATGTGACTGGTTTCACAAGTTGGGGTCATTTACTTGATAACAGTGTGATAAGGATTAAAGCTTTCAGTTGCATTTTACAACACCCAGCTAAAACAAAAGCTTACATCCCTCCAGTATTCCTTGCATGTTATCAGGAGATCAGAGTAATAGACATCTAGGTGAAACCATGGAAGTGTGTGTTTTCCCAAGCAGTCTAACCCACCCAGAAACCAACCCTAACTGGTCACTTCTTTCAGAACGTTACAGTATAGCTGGAGGGAAGAGATCAAAGGGAAAGACTTGTGTAAAGACAGAACTCTCTGGAGAAAGAGGGCGGGATAAACCACTTTTGGGAAGGAAAAGGGATTCTGGGACTTGTAGTTTATTACTCCAAGAATCAGTCTTTAAAAGGACAACAACCAAGGAAGGCTCTCTCTCTTTTCTCTCTCTCTTTGGAGAGGACAACGCAGCAAGCAGGGCCATGGTGAACTGAGAGAGGCTGTCCCAGATTACCCAAGATGAAGGCGCAAGGGGAAGACCTGCATTTACATGTTTAAGTATTGCCCTTTTATTATGTAGCTTTTGATTATGTACCGGATATAATGTATAATGTATATTGTGTATATCCTTTTAAAATCTAACAGTATCCTTAAATGAATATTTACAATACATTTTATTATACACTTGTGTTTATGTCTTATTTGTCACACATTCCCTAAAAAAATATCCTTGTAAGAGGGTCATAATTTCTTACAGAAGCAACACTGATCGCCGGCGGGAGAACGGAGGCGATCGGTTAAGTAATAAGGACTACCTAGTACTTTCGCGGTCCTTAAGGGGTTAATGAACACTCCAAAAACATAAAATGAATGCTGCTTTCTGAAATGCTTTATGTGCCTATTTTAATTGATAAAAAATTTAATTTAAATTGAAAGCGTCAACTACTGAAGTAGCGTCAACTACTGTTGAAATAGTAATTATGACAACTAGAGAGGTTTCCATTAGCTCCACTGAGCTAATGGAAGTGGCAGAAACAATTGACTATAGCATCCCTATTACTTCTGTAAGAAATTATCACCCTCTTGCAAAAAGTCCACTTAAAAAGGAATTAAGTGACAAATAAGACAGACAAACATTTTTGAATACAAATATTATATATTGTATGCAAACTAAGCAATAGTGATGTACCGAACGGTTCGCCGGCGAACGGTTCCCGGCGAACATAGCATGTTCGCGTTCGCCACGGCGGGCGAACATATGCGCGGTTCGACCCGCCCCCTATTCGTCATCATTGAGTAAACTTTGACCCTGTACCTCACAGTCAGCAGACACATTCCAGCCAATTAGCAGCACACCCTCCCTAGCAGACCCTCCCACCTCCTGGAAGGCATCCATTTTAGATTCATTCTCAAGCTGCATGCTTAGTAAGAGAGGGAAAGTGTAGCTGCTGTTCATAAGATAGGGAAAAGCATAGCTAGGTTAGGTTTTTATTTATTTTTTCTATGTAATGTAATTGCACTTAGTTGTCTGCCACTGCTGCCAGCTTCTGTGTCAGGCTCACAGTGCATACTGTGCCCATTTCCCCAGTCAGTGCCACCACTTACATCTGGTGTCACAATAGCTTGGATTTAAAAACAAAAAACTTTTTTCACTGTTATAGATTGAATAGCAGTCAGTGTCCTTAAAGCGGGTGTGTTACGCTAACAGTGGATACGGTGACCAGTGCCACCACATAGATCT
>OW240913.1:164387164-164399937 GCA_933207985.1 Pelobates cultripes | reverse complement strand
TGCCTGTATGTGTGTGTATGACTGTCTGCCTGTGTGTGTCTGACTGTCTGTCTGTGTGTATGTGGGTGGCTGTCTGTCTGTGTCTGTCTGGTTGTCTGTGTGTGTGTGTGACTGTCTGCCTGTGTGTGTGTATGGTTGTCTGCCTGTATGTGTGTGTATGGTTGTCTGCCTGTGTGTGTGTGTGTGTGTGTGTTGCTGTCTGCCTGTGTGTGTGTGTGACTGTCTGCCTGTGTGTGTGACAGTCTGCCTGTGTGTGTGTGTGACTGTCTGCCTGTGTGTGTTTGTGTGGCTGTCTGTGTGTGTGTATGTGTGTGTGTGGCTGTCTGTCTGTGTGTGTGTGTGTGTGTGTGTGTGTGAGACTGTTGGCATGTAAGTATGTGTGTGTGTTAAACTGTGTGTGTGGCTGTGTGTGTGGGGCTATCCGCCTGTGTTTGTGTATGTGTGTGTGTCTGTCTGTCTGCCTGTAATTGTGTGTGAGTGTGCTTATCTGCCTGTAACTGTGTATGTGTGTTACTCCCTGTACCTGTGTGTTTCTGCCTGATCCTGTGTATGTGACTATTTGCCTGTAACTGTGTGCATGTTGTGGATTTGACAGTGTATATGTATAACTGTGTGCATCTGACTGTGGGACTGTGTGCACATAAATCTGCAAAAATATACACCTGCATTCACACATAGGCCCAAATGCATATTTTTATCTGGATTAAATACCCATCACACACAGCCAATAAACCCAGCATAAATATCACATAAAACCAATACACGCATATAACACACAGTTAATACACCCATTACAAATATAACACACAGCCAACACATAGCATACATATCACACACAGTCATCACACCTATCACATACACAAACACAAACATTACATCATATTATAGTGAGATGTATTACAGTGGAGCTCTGGTATATAAAATGCACATTACTCTGTGTTTTATAGTTAGGGAGCTTGGTGATAAACTAATAGACACATTACTTAGAGTTGTATTATTGTGTAGTGTATGATCTTGTCACAGAGCTTCACATTACTGGGAGTTTTATTGTTGTGGAGCTCACGATTAATGGAGAAGTAGCGCATTACTACAGATTTTTATTCCAAAGTGGTCATGGTAAATAAGTATAATCCAGAGCTCCAAAGCAAAACCACTTACAGTATTATGTAACATACTTAGTCTGCTCCTCTGTAATGTAGGGGAGGCAGTATGGCACTTCTGGCCTGCACTCCTGTTGGCTGCAGACCATAAGTAGATGTCTTCCTAGCTCGGGATAATCAGAGCGCTGCCACAGATTACCACAGGACACTGCAAGTCCCTGATCTTGCGAGACAGGTATGCATGGTCTTTACCCAGTAGAGGAGCAGACCAAATTCAGATCAGCATGCCCCTCTCCCAACTGTGTATCACAGTTGCTTAGCAACAGTGTGTAATAATCTTGTCCTATTCATGGGAGCCAGTATCTGTTTAACTGAATTAAACCATAGTGCTTAAGCTTTTATCTACACAATAAGACTAATGCAGATTATATACTATATAACCACACTTGGTATTATGAGAAAAGAAATGGGATATCTATACCCAGTGAATCTTGTACTTTCCTGTACTCCAAATATACCTACAAATATAAATTAGGAACATAATTGATCTTAATTTTGTTCTCACAGTGATTTTTTGTATTTTTTTTTGGGGGCTTTTTGCTTGTGTAAATGATAGTTGCATTCATCTTTTTCACTTGGTTTATGTAATTTGAATGTGTTTACTTTTTCTGAGATTTCAGATGTTTGATTATGATATGAGTATATTTAATTTGGAATCCTGTAAAATGCAAAGCATAATAATAGTTTAATGAAGCTTCATCAGTTAATTAATTTATTTTAAAAAAGTCATATGCAAAAAAAGTAAAAATGAAAAGTGGGTTCTTGTGCTTTTATATATATTTAATAATTATTTTTTATTCATACAATTATTTTATCAGTTAATGTGACCAGCAGAAATCTAGTGATACTTTGAAATATATACATTTCAAATAACCTTTACGAATCAAAAAAGACCCTTTATATCAACACATCAAGGAAACATAAAGAAACAGAAAAAAAATGTTTACGTAAGTGCAAATTCTTCCCCATGAATCATCTTGGAAAAAGAAATATGATAACTAAAGTCTGGAGAATTTATAAAAATATACCTGGCAACACTGGTCTTCTGTATTGTGAAGTCAAATATGTCCAGTACTGCGATATTTTGGCATGGAATGTATGCCTTCATGATGATGAGCAGCTGAATTCTTTATGCTTAAAGTAGATAAATATTTAAAATCAGCTTTTGGTATTTTGAAATGTTTTTCAAGAATAAGCAGATATACTGACTCCAAAAATTATAAACAGATGTGATCACTGTGATTAGGATGTTCGGAAACATTAAATGTTTTTTTGTTTATTCGCAGAGTCTGTTATTTTGACACACTGCAGAGGACTAATGTATAAAGAGGCTACATTTGATCGGTATTAATTACATTTTCAGATTAGCAGACTGGTTTATTCAAGGTTTAACAATTCAAATAAATTAAATTCTTCTATGAAGCCTGCAATATAATTTAAAATGTAATAATTAAACACAAGTTCTTTTTATAGGCTATTTTTCTACAAAACAAAATGTTGGTCTCAACATTACTAAGATGATGATTAGACTTGTGCATGGCAGAATATTTTGTTTTATCCTAACCACTTTGTCCAGGACAAAAAATTAAAAAAGGCAGAAATTATTTTATTCTGTGCATTGGCTGATCAGAATTTTGTTACTGAAAAAATATCAGGAAAGTATTCCAGGTAACCAGAAAAGCAGGAAAAATGGCTACTGTAGTACCTGGTATAATGGCTACACAATTTTTGCAATGCCAATTCTGAGTTGGCAAACTTAGATCATTATATATTTTTATCAAAAAAATTGTGAGAAAATTTTTAATAATAAATAATTGTTTGCTATCTTGAATTAATATAAAATGGGGCGCAAGAGTCATTTTAAGTGTGATTTTAAAAAGGTATTTTTCCAAAAAGGAATGGAAAAAGTCAGTGGGAAAAAGACCACCGCTCAATCCCTTCCATCATGAGAAGAAAAGTGCTTTCCACACATCAAGTCTGTAGAGACAGTCCTTCTGTGTGAAAAAAACACAGTGCCTTATCAGTACCTGGGAGTGTTTCCCAGTATTCAGCGGCTTGCCTGCACAATTTTGCACTTTGTTAATCACACTCACCCGTTATTTGGTTGCCTTATCAGCATCTGCAGAGGTCAAATGCCCCCTCTACCCCCAAGAGTCAGACAGGCAGGGGAAAAAAAACTACACACAAAAAAAAGACACTTACAAAAAAGGGAAAAGCAGCAGCAACAGCTGAAGAAATGTTATTTAGATTTTGTTTTTTAAATTTACCATGAGATTTTAGAATACTTTTATTAATTTTGAAACAACTTTCAAATGCGAGGTGAGTGCCAATTGGATTTCAGCTAGGAGATGATGACTCCTCAAGTATCAAAGTAAAGAATAGCATAACCCAACTTTGGGCGATTGAACTTAAGAAAGTCTATTTGCCTTTGTTAGTTGCATGGACATTCAGAATGTTCCCTCAAAGAGGAAACACTTTGGATATTGGTCAGTGCCATGGCAAAAGCTGTTGGGCAACCAGACATAAAGCAGGCATTATAATCTACTTCTCATACCAGTAGCTCTGAGGGTCTTCACTATGAGGCAAGGCACTTTCATACAGGTGACCTTTTTAGAGGCATCGCTAGCATCCTTCTGTGCTTGCCGAGTTACTTTCTCCATTTACACTACCAACAGCTTTAGTCGCAATAAGAAATGCTCCACTCTGCTATGTTGGGGTTATGCTGTTGCCACCACTGCTGGAAGGGCAGACAATAAAAACATGTTAGGTTCAAAGTACAAATGTTTCTCAACCAGCATGCCTCTTTTTCACTGCAAATCATTATAAGCACTCCATAAATCTGTGATTAAGTGCATCCACTGACCTACATCCCTAAATCCTTAAATACTAGGACACAGACACACAGTGGTAGAACTTTGTTTCTTCTGAAAGTGAATTGCAACAGAATAATATTTTGTGGAGCAAGTGCCTGTATCCCTTGCTTAAAGGGTTCCACTTCTATCATGGAAAAAATGGGCTAGGCAATCAGGCAGTGATTTTGTTAGCCTGCTGTTTTTACATGCCCCTGGAATGAAATTCAGCAAAATGTTTAAGAGTAGACTGACCAATTTGTTCCTGGTATGCTGAAGACTTGGCGTTCTCCTGAGCTTAGCAACAAATAATATTGAGCTAAATTCATAATAGTCACATAAAAAACTTAGTGGAAATGGTCATATTTCCACAATATACTAGCTGACGAAAAAAATGAAAGAGAGCAAAGGGCGAGCAAGAGCAGCAGGGATAAAATAAATATATAGCAATTAAAAGAAAACCCCAAATTAACATAATATAAAATGTTATATAACAAAACTAGATCCATTACACAAATTATATGGTATAAAGATCAAAACAAATATTTATAATAAAATAAAATAAAATACTGTAGGATCAATTGTTTTTAAAGCGTAATTAGCGATAGTAAACCAAGGAGGTCCTGTTCAAAAGTTTTCAGGACAAGTCTCCAAATAGTATGCAGAAAACCATATAGGTTTTCAAATGCATAAAAGTATGTGTCTCAAATAGGTTAACTTCTATAAGTTTTATTGATTTATTTCAATGTAGAACAAAATTGTGCAGTAATTTTTTGGAATACACTATAGAAATTGAAGAAAATAGGAAGCAAAAAGGATACACTCATAGAAGGGATTAACCCTATATAGACTACAGCAGTAGTGAAAGTGGAGAAGGAGAACAAGTGAGTGCCCTCGAATTAAAATATAACTTTTAATATGAAAATAGATAAAACAAATTATATGGTATAAAGATCAAAACAAATATTTATAATAAAATAAAATAAAATAAAATACTGTAGGATCAATTGTTTTTAAAGCGTAATTAGCGATAGTAAACCAAGGAGGTCCTGTTCAAAAGTTTTCAGGACAAGTCTCCAAATAGTATTTTATCTAGTGCAGGTTTTGGATCCAACCAGCACTATGTATGCAACAATTTCTATTTAATACTGTATGGACTGTGCATTTCCGCTGAAGTTAACCTATTTGAGACATATACCTTTATGCATTTGAAAACCTATATGGTTTTCTGCATACTATTTGGAGACTTGTCCTGAAAACTTTTGAACAGGACCTCCTTGGTTTACTATCGCTAATTACGCTTTAAAAACAATTGATCCTACAGTATTTTATTTTATTTTATTTTATTATAAATATTTGTTTTGATCTTTATACCATATAATTTGTTTTATCTATTTTCATATTAAAAGTTATATTTTAATTTGAGGGCACTCACTTGTTCTCCTTCTCCACTTTCACTACTGCTGTAGTCTATATAGGGTTAATCCCTTCTATGAGTGTATCCTTTTTGCTTCCTATTTTCTTCAATTTCTATAGTAGATCCATTACACAATGTATGAAAAAGATAATAAGACACTGATAGAATAAAAAAATACAAAACTGAACCATAAAATGTGTACATAAAACATCAATTCCATGATAGATAAAATAAAATCAGTGACTCCCCATTCACATTTTTATACTCCACTTTAATTCTGGTAACCTAATTTCCATCTTGGTGGAGGCCAGTTCCTTTGCACACTGCAATTGTCCAAGTTTAACAAATGCAAAAGTCCACCATTTTATTTAGAGGCTTATGCCCTCGGACGGCAAATATCTACTTTCAATATTAAGACAATATTCAGTAATCCTGGTTAAGGACTTCACAGTTCTGACCTTAATAGATAAATAATATTCTGACTATTGCACGTTGTAACCTCTAGGGACCGCACAATACATCTGAGCAATGAAGCTAGGGTGGACTGAGTTTAAATAAGGGAGACAAAGGAAAAACTCTTCCACGAGGAGATGTCTAAGGGTCCATATAAGTGAATGTCCCCTTCAGAAACTAGACATCCACACCTCCTTTGTGGGTGGGAAGTTATGTCGGTCTTCCACCTTATCCTGCTGTACCACATGCTGCTCGCTTATGGATTGAGTTGTATAAAGCATGGGGAATAGCAGGCAAGGACCCACACTGAATTCCCACTAGAGGGAAGGCATGTCTGAGGACAGATATGGCACA
The DNA here is from genome assembly GCA_933207985.1 of Pelobates cultripes. Classification (NCBI taxonomy): domain Eukaryota; kingdom Metazoa; phylum Chordata; class Amphibia; order Anura; family Pelobatidae; genus Pelobates; species Pelobates cultripes. Next base: position 164,393,704 of record OW240913.1, on the reverse strand, counting down.
CTTCCCATTCCTTGCATGTCACATCCCACGTGAAGCGGCTTCAGGAGCCTGTGGGTGAAGAGTAAATGGGGCGCACCTTGCACTCACGGTGCATTGCAGAAAATGAGCAGACCTCTCTAGTGGCCAAGAAATAGACACGGCCGGCCCCTCACTCCCGGGACCCATGTGGCAATTTGAATTGTTTTAGGTTGCTTTAATCAATTATTGCTTATCTAACCATTGTTCCTTGTTTGCTCTAACCTCATTGGTCAATTATTGAGCTGCCATAGCTTAGCTTGCCATGTGTAACCCTGTTGCCTTGCAGCCTCAGTTCATGTGGGCTCAAAATAGCAATCCAGTTATCATCATCAGCAGCTGTAATCCTTTGGAACCAGCATAGTCTGCACTATATTTGACTTTATTTATTTGCAAATTTGTTGTCATCAGTCTTAGCGCGTTTTTTTGGTAAACATTATTGATAGCTGCAATCTTTGTTCATACCACTGACAGGTTTCTCAGATTGTCATTATGCTCCTTTGTTGGCTCCTGCTCCTGATTCCTGTTCCTGACTGTTTTTTTTGGATCACTTCTTCATGCTTTGTACCCTCCAGGATTCATACCTCATCCTATGCTACCTGCTTTAGCTTTCCAGTTATCCATGTGCCTTGTTTCATCCCCAGTTTTAGAACTCTGTGACCTCGAAAGACATTGCATAGTGTAGGTCACATGGCTAAGTCTACTAAACAGCTGCCAAATTGTTGTTACAGAATTCTACTTTGTGAAAAATAATATTACATTATCACTGGTAGTTCATTATTGTTTATTATGTAAATACTGTTCTGTTTCATTTATCCTACTTTTTTGTGCAAATTACAATTGTCACTCGAGTTCTATTATTGTATGTATTATAAACTCCTCTCATTATTACTGATGCCAACTTAACTCCATTATGTATGGGCTCAAGTATCACAGTATATGCTAACAGTAATCACATTCCTGATGTATTGAGAAACTGACACAGCTAAAGATAAGAAGATACCTGAATAATCCTGCCCCCATAACAACTTAAATACATCTACACTGATATAGGGAATGTTCATTTAAGTATAAGTGGCTGAAGTGAGTCATTATGTACAAATGCAAAATTATGTAAAAAAAACAAAAAAAAAAACTTGTGGTTTACAGTCTTAACCCCTTAAGAATGGAGCCAATTTTACAAGTTGTGATCAAAATAAAACGTAAACAAAACCTGGAAATTGCGCTAAATGTCTGTTCAACCATAATTCACCTCTTTCATATTAAGTGCACCCACAGTTGTTATATATTATTTTGTTCAGTAGACACAGGGCTTTCGTTTCATATCACATATTTATATATGAAACATAATAATTTTTTTTAATCTTTATTTTTTTTTAAATATTGTAGTACAAACAATAGCAGTATACAAGTATACATCTCAAATAAAACAATCTGTCAGTTTCATTGTATACAATCAATAGCATAGTAATCCAATCACATTCACATTCAAGTAACTCCTCAAAGGGAATGTTAAAGGCTAAGGGCGTTAACATATGCATCCTAGTTTCCCTCTCCCTTTTCTTCTTTTTATACATTTATTTTACATACAATCCAGTGTGTTTATAATGTCTAAATATAGGGCATGCATATTTTCCTTGTCAATATTATAATTAATGCCTTTTTCCATCTTTAGTTGGTGAGATAATTGGTTTTTAAAGTGTTCATGCTGAGGGGTTAAACTGATCCTCCAGTGTCTGGCAATCAGCACTTTAGCTGCCATTAAGCAGTGTATAGTGACAATCATTGTTTTTTTACTCATATTTCCCAATTTAAATGAAGCAAAGCTACTTCCGGTTTATTTGGTAAGGTAATACAACCAATAAACAATATGGTATTATATACGCTTTTCCAAAATTGAATAATCAAGGGGAAACTCCACCAAATGTGTATCAAAGAGCCCACCGCTTTCCCACAACGCCAGCAATTTGTTGAAGAAATCTTAGCTAATCTCTTAGGGACCATCTTTGTAGAATCTTTACATGCGTTTCCAAAATATTTAAACAATGAATAACTTTTTTAGTTTTATTTAATGAGGCACACTAGTCTATTAAAGGAATTGTAATTTTTAAATCATTCTCCCACTTTTTTAGCGCTTAGGGATGAAATGAGTGGTGTCCAAAGGCCAAAAGAACCTTTGTTCATGAATAGGTTTTGTTTTTTTACTGGCTTACCATTAAAACAATTTTCACATGTCTTTCTTCATTATTACTAAGTCTCAACAGGTAGGCTCTAAGAAAACTTTTAATTCATAAATAAGAAAAAAACTTCTTGATTAGAGATCTCTTATTTGGTAGATATCTCATTAAAAGATAAAATTTCATTATTGATGCATAAATCATTAATAACTAAGTTATGGGATCTATTCCAATTCGATATATTAAGGTCAGGAATTACATTCTCCAAAAGAGTAATAAATGCTTCCCAATAGACTTTATTAGAAAATCTTAATTCTTTTTTGATAATTTTCCATTCACTTAAAATCTGTTTTAGAGTGATTGAGGTGGCCTCCGGATAGTTAATAGGGATAACTCTAGTATCATGCCAAAGTAAAGTATCAAGATTCTTGATTCTAGATGTATAGGATTCTTTTTTGTACCATAATTCTTGTTTAGAGTTGTGTAATTGCGATTTATATATATATGAGCAAGCATGTTTGCAAAATACACTTCTCCTATAAGGGGGTAGCTCACTCCACCCTGAAGTCCCCTGGACTTTGACAATGCAATGGTATTAAGCCTTGTTTTTTTTCCCATGCGAGATAAAATTTGAAAAATTTGTTTGTAATAAATGTAGCTAACCTTTATGAATCATTAAAGGTACCATACGAAAGAGGTATGCCCATTTTGGCATTAAATAAGCTTTAATGGTGTTGATTCTTCCCCACCAAGAGATTTTGTGAGGGCTCCATTCTTTTAGAAGTCTGTTAGTATATTTTAAGAGTTTCCAGAAATTTACCTCAATAATATTTTTATGTTAGCAGTTATAGTAACCTCCAAATACGAAAATTCTTGTTTTGTCCATGAAAATTGAAACCTTCTATTTAAGTCAGATAAAACTTTTTTGAATATATTTTTGGATATAATAATTGTTTTACCAATATTTAATTTATATTTTGAGACCAAGCTATAATTATCAAATTTGACCATAAGGGAAGGGAAAAAAATATTGTGGTTGGAGAGCGGAGCCAAGCAACCGAGCCGAGCAGACACGCTTCATGAAAGCTCCAGGCAATTGGCGCTATATTCACCCTAATTGGGCCACAAAATCTCTCCCTATCTGCTCCAATGGTGCCTCCTGATACTCAAGCATCGTGAAGGGCCAAAAAATAAAAAAGTAAAGGCTGACAAGCCACGTTCAGGCCTGCACATCGGCGACCTCCTGCGCCAGGCAAGCAGCGTGCTTAGGCCCAAGATGGCCGACTACCCTGAGAAGCTATAATTATCAAATTTGACAATAAGGGAAGGGAACAAAATATTGGGGTTGGGGAGCGGAGCCAAGCAACCGAGCCGAGCAGACACGCTTCATGAAAGCTCCAGGCAATTGGCGCTATATTCACCCTAATTGGGCCACAAAATCTCTCCCTATCTGCTCCAAAGGTGCCTCCTGATACTCATGTATCGTGAAGGGCCGGAAAAATAAAAAATTAAAACCTGACAAGCCACGTTCAGGCCTGCACATCGGCGACTTCCTGCGCCAGGCAAGCAGTGTGGTTAGGCCCAAGATGGCCGACTACCCTGAGAACTACTCAGAGGTATCCAGTGACTTTTACCAGAAGGATGAGGAGGACAAAATGCCTGTGGCACAACCCCCAACACTGGTCCCCATGAGCCCCGATACCTCGCTGATCGACACTCTTGACAGGCCTCCAAAACACCATACTGGTGGACACAGCAAAGATCTGCGAGGAAATACGAGGCCTGTTGGGCAGGATGGGTACCTTGGAGGGAACCACTGGGGAGCATGCCAAGCAAATTACCTCCCTACAATGGGAGATTGACCAATTACACAAGCAACAAAAATCTTATGACTAATGCTTTGCTAAGATGGAAGACACAAGGCGCAGAATGAACGTGAAAATAAGAGGCATCACAGAAGATATAGCTCACCTCCTACGGCAACTATTCACTAAACTGCTGCCTCGAGATGGGGTAGGGTGGTGGGCCTGGAGGGATCCTTCCATATTCCCAAGTCGCCCAAGGCTCCAAAGGGGACCCCCAGGGACCTGGTGGTTCGCCTCCTGAATGGAAGGGACAGAACCGCAATAATGACAGTGGTCAAAGACCGCACATACGCCATTTACCTCACTTTCTACGCGGATCTATCCGGATACACTCTGGCATGGAGAAGAACTCTGGCACCATTCACAGCCCTGCTCAGACACCACAAGATACAATACTGCTGGCGAATGGCATATAGACTCCTGGTCCTTAAAGACAATGTTACACAGAACATTCAAGATCTCACTGAAGCAACCGGGCTGCTGGCTACTCTGGGCCTGCCTAAGGACTATCTGGTGATCACGGGGCAAGACGTGGCAGAACTTCCCCTCCACAGATCCTGCTACAACACAACCATTCACACCTAGAGGGCCCCAGCTGGGTTCCGGCACAGCGAACATTACCTGAACAATTGGGTGAACCGGTGACCACACCGGAGTTCAAGACCAGAATCAATGCCGGCTCTCCTATGGGGACCTCAATTTGTAACCCTCAGTTTTTAGTTTTCAGTTGATTTAAATGAATCAGTTTTCTTTATTTTAGAATGGATACAATAGCAACATAACACTACAATAATGACCACCCTCAAGTAGAGGGAATACTTCAGCACCAATATATCTCCCCCTACCTTCCCTACCCCTCTACCCCCTCCCCATACACAGCAATACAAGCTAATAACGCTACCTAGCCTCATCAAAGGTGTAAACCCACACTTTATAACCCCCATAGTATTCATGACCAGGCCTTCCCAATTCAGCTTCTAAGTCCCTTGGAAGCCCCACACATGGAGTAATGACCTAGGATGAGCCCTAGTAGCTAAAACATATTTGTACATACCTAGTCTCATGTTCAGCTTTTACTTATCAACAACCCTGCTCCCATACTGGACAGGCGGACGGCGAACCCGGGCACCATCCGCCTGTCCAAAAAAGGCTAAAATACGGAATAATTGCAAGCTATCAGACCCCCTGAACTCAGCCTACCAACTCCTTACACGCAACTGGCTAATATCTGTTTTCACCTAGATTTAGTTGCCTCCTATTCACAATGGGAACGACCATTAGCGCTCACTTTGCAAAAAACCTTCTCGTGTCTAACCAGCCTGAAACACATGTGCATGGTCAGTGCAGGTAAGCCAGCGTATATACAAATTGACAGTTTATGCAGCTCCTATATGGTTTACCAAAAAATTAGATATAACAAGCCTAACCACAATACTTTTCAAGACCCGAGCCTCATCTCATACTCTTGTCTTATAAGCCTGTTTTACAAGTAGTCTTCACATAACCACTCAAATGTCTAGGCAGCTAATATTGGAGACAAGCTGTTTTACTATCATATTGTAAACCATGGATAAGTTAGACCGGCATGTGACCTAGCTACTTAAACAAAAATGTGTGCAGTAATCTTCTATGCCCTGTACTTGTTAACTTGTGTACATTAGCATACTTGCTACTGTTGTTGGGGCACTGCAAGAAAGTATGTTAATTATTTGCACCACAAAAATAAAGAATTAAAAAAAAAAAAAAAGAAATATCGGGGTTAGTAATCATAATAAGCACATTGTCGGCATAAAGAAATAATTTCATTTCATCCAAATTAATCATAATGTAATTTATTGAGTTATTATGCCTTATATTATTTGCTAGGGGCTCTATCGATGAAATATATCATAAAGGTTAGAGGGGGCAACCTTGTCGTGTACCATTAAATAGTCGAAACCAGTCTGTGCAAAAATCGTATCCTATGATCCTAGCTGTAGGAACTGTACATAGGGCCATTACTGCATCTAAAATCCATCCCTTGAAACCAAAGGCCATTAAAGTATTTTCTAGATATTCCTATCCCACCCTGTCGAAAGCCTTCTCGGCATCTATCGACAGAGTAAGGAGGGGAAAACCCTGCTTTCCAGCCAGGTCCACATTATCTATCATTCTTCGAGAATTATAACATGAAGTTCTCCCCAGTATACACCCTATCTGATTATAGTGTATCAGGGAAGTCATCACTGTTTGAATCTATTTGCTAAAATCAACGTATAGTATTAGCTTCTAGAAGCTCCTTAGAGGCTTTTCTATTAGATACAATTTAATTTCAAAAGCTAATGTCAGATTTAGTGACACATCTTTTTTGAACATTTTATAAAAATTATTAGGGTAACCATCAGGGCCAGGCACTTTATAATTGTACAAGTTGTCAATGGCTTTTTCTATTTCTAGAATATTTATTCCTTGATTAAACAAATCTAGTTGCTTCTCTGAGAGTT
>OW240913.1:164356669-164378668 GCA_933207985.1 Pelobates cultripes | reverse complement strand
AGGGTTAAGATGGGTGTTAAGATATTACTGAGATCATTATTTGAAACAAAGGGTTTCATGGAAAGAGAAATACACTGCTACAAGAAGAACTTGGTGTTTAATGACTTCTCATAAAATTATTGACTCATGGTTTAACAATATCACAATGTGCTGCCAAGACAACTAAAGCATATGACAAGAAACTTGGGGATGCAATATTTTTGGCAGTTACTTGAAGAGGTAGGGTGCTGGAATAAATACTCACTCAATAACGTGTGGACCTCTTTCTTTTCAAAATCATTCCTATCTGGCAACGTTTTAGCTCATTGCTATGCTTTATATTTTGATTTGGTAAGCAAAGTGCTTTTGATACTTCATTTTCTTTTCTTTATTCTGTCTTTTGTTCTGCTTCTTATACCAAACTTTTGTAAAAGAGCTTAGGTCCAAAAAATGTGCACAAAAAGTTACTCACAAAAAATGTGCACAAAAATAGTTATTTTATGCAACTGAATATAAATTAAATATATATATTTATGGTCAGGGACTGTGGCAGAACCAGCCTCGCCACTGGAGGAGCCTGGTTGCTCGCCTGCTTCCTTTAGACTATGGCCGTCATTTAAAACCTTTTATTTTCCCTGCAGAAAGGCTTACTACCGAACAAAGTACCGAACGATCGACCACCAAAGTATCCCGTCAATTGACCGCCCAGAAGCTGCGGTTAACCGCAGCTTAATTGACGAATGCTGGGTGGCCTTTCTTAGTTTGCAAAACACGTGGCAGCGGCCATTTTAACTCCTGAACGGCCAGCGGTGTTCAGCGCCCAAACTATGAAACAGGAAACGGACACTTATTTGCGCAAACACCGCTGAGCCCTCAGCCTCCTTACCTCTGCATTCGGTAGTGTAACCGAATGCCGATTCATTCGGTAGTTTAACCGTATGAACAGCATCACCCCAGATAGCCATGCCATGGAGCCTATTCATGTATCGAAAGACTTTGGCTCCATGGCGATTGAACTGTATGTATGTGATCTGAGCTATCAGGGGATATGTAGAATGTATGTGTTTTATTCATTATTTGCAACATTGGGTATTTTTGTGTCTTTTTACTAACATGTGCTCAATGGAGTTTTGCCTCTGTCCTGGGAGATAATTGCATTACTTCCCAATTATCTCCAGGATAGAGAGGAGTGATTGTGATGTAATTGTGGGAGTGTTTAAAGGTGTATGTCTGTGATTGGTCAATGTCCAATATGTTTCCCAGTCTTCCATCTGGTCCCCTAGGAGAGTGTCCACCAGGTGGAAGACCTGCATAAAAGCCAGGCAGGTAGCCCCAGTAAATCAGTTCTAATTCACCCTCAATTTGGAGTCCTGTCCTGTCCTTGGGGGAATCTGCTACAATGGATTGCTATGCTCTGCATATTCCCTTGCTATAATCACTCCTAAGCTCTTTTAAGAGCTCGTTCCTGCTTCGCTCTGAAGGAAGAGAGGTTCGGCCTGTGGTGGTTGTGGTGTCGGCTAGAGTGCTTGGAATCGTCAAGAAGCGCTAGGAGCATCCATCAGCGGAGGTACCCAGTCGGGGTGCCAGGTGATCCGTTACAGGGACGATAAGCCAAGTTATAGTGGTAGTGGCATAAGTCGGTTGTGGTGTGCAGGAACCGACGTTCGGGTAAGCCTGTAAAAAGAGGGCCAACCAAATCGAATGGTTTGATAAAGGGATCAGTGGGTGGGCTGAACCAGGCAGCAACAGCACAGAGAAAGGAGAAGCCTGTATATTTATAGGCAAACTAACCCCTCCCACAATTCCAGGCTTCACCCACAGGCTCAGCATTCTATTTGTGGTCGGGGGCAATAAGCCGAGTTATAGTATTAGTGGCATAAGTTGGTTGTGGTGTGCGGGAACCGACGTTCGGGTAGGCCTGTAAAAAGAGGGCAAAAGTTTAATAGTTTGCAACTTATTACATGTTGATATTACATAACCAATACTTAAATATTTATCAACATTATTACCATCCCTGAAAGAGAAACAGTTTGTTAATGGGAGATCCTGTATAACACCCAGGTACTGGCTAACCCTTATTAAGCCATGTGGCAAAATGATTAAGCTAAATTGGTGACTTGGGAACCTAACTAGTTGCCAATGGGCGATGAGAGACTCTACCTATGATTTGGCCCATGGGGTAAGTTTGCCGCTGAGCGTTGTGGTGGGGTGTTGGCCTCTCAGTGAGAGCTAAAGATATATATGATAAGTTGGCCTTGATTGATGAGGCCCTAACTGCTTTGCCAAGAAGGCGGAGAAGCAAAACAGTAACTATAATTTGGCCTGAGGGGCAAAATACCTTTGCTGAGTTGGCCTCACGTGACAGCGATGTAATGGTACAAGAGGATGAAAACTACCTATGGCCACCTAGGGTACCCTAACAGCCAGACCAAGATAATAATAGTGTTCTGTAGAGCAAGTAGTTGTTGTACGTAGGGAGGTATTATCGTAAAAGCAAATCACTTGCGTGGCGATAGAAAATGTGAAATACAAAATAATTCACAAGAGACATGATTAAATAGATGTATACCTGGATGATAAATGAAAGTAAATTAATAGGTGAATATGTAATAAAGGGCAAATAAATACTTGTACAGTGATTAAATTAACCAAAACCTGAGAGTTACTCCAGAGAACTTGTGTTCACAATTACTAACATTGAACAATTGTTTATCAACAGTCTGTGCCAGAAAAGCAGATAAAATAAGTATTATAAGCTCAGAACACCAAATTACTCTAGTGACAACAGTTGTCAACCTAACTGAAGGAAATTGAACAGCATAATAAAGACACAGTTGACCATATCTGACAATCGGTCCCAGATATGCAACAACCAGGTAGAAGTAGACATGGAGAGACTTTACATAAGGATATGCACGTAACTCGATATGACATTAAGCCTAGCAAGAATAGAATCACTGACTGAATTGCATATGCGAAAGAACAGCCTGAGAATTTAAACAACAATCACATAAAAATCACCTGTCTATTGTACTGGCATGAAGCGACTTAAGTAAGAGCCTGAAATAGGAGGTGAGGATAATACTAATACAGTTAAATTAGTGACAGATCGAAGAGGCTGCTAATTGAGAGGCCCAAGGTTCTTGGGAGTTCACTGAGAGAGGACTGTCTGGAAAGAACATACGTGGACCTACCGAGGCCGTGTGTAATATTGGAATGGAAGATTTGTATTTTTTTTATTTATGTATTTTATTATAAACATATTTAAGTGCCCTATTGATGTGCAGTAACAGTCGTAGCAGTTGTCCCAGAGGGCTTTGTGTAACGTATGGAGTGAAGGATTAGTGATGGATGTGTGTAGAGGTACCGTAGCGGAAGGCAGAGATTACCCAAAGTAAGTTATAAGCTGCAGGAGAAAAAACGTTGAAAAGGGGTAACGGATGTATGGAGTGAACAATTTAGGAATGTTTAGAATGCCAATAGGGACGTCCTGGTGTAGACCTATGCAAAAGTAGAGGTAGGAAGAGTAGTCAGACTGGGTGGCAACATGGAATGTGGTGGAGGGCCATCTATAAGACCGATGCCAAATGATGACGAGTATGTAACCGACACTAAATATATTTTATAGTGTCATGAAGGAGGTGACTAAACACCTATTACTTACAAATACTGTGCAAGAGTGAAGCGTCCCAATATGAGAAGCAAGGAGAAAATGTATAGGAAGAGTGAAGCTGGAGAATAGGTCCTGAGAGGCAAGATACAGAAATAGAGCTGAATAAGGGTAATATATATATGGAATTAAGAAATGAAGGATACTTGTATCATGGTATAGGAGTTGTGTAATACCTGTGTAAGGTCAGGTCTATAGGACTGGTAGGACGATCAGTTAGGCTAGAAGGGTAATAAAGTAATTAGTGTAGGCCATCTAAGGATAAAGCCAAAAGACACTCTTCGGTGTCACTAACGCCGAAGAGTATGTAGTGTCCTGATGTAGGTGACTTTATACATAATACTTGTTATTACTGTGCAATAATTAAGTGACACAATGCTTAGAATAAGGGATTCATTTACTAGTGAGTGTTGCCGGCCAAGAGAGGGCCATATAGGCTGGTTGATTTAGGCCTACCAAGTCTAAGTGATGTAATGAAATGTTGTTAGAAGGATTAGTATATATATATATATATAGATATAAATAACCCAGGCAGCCATGAAGGGTGGGTATGTCATAATGCCGCCCACAGAGGGCCATATGATGGGAATGTAATGAAGGTCTAGTAAGGCTACGTGTGAAGGCTTAGGACCTGAAACAAGACCAGTTTAATCATATTTACTTACAACTTTAGCTATGTGCACATTTTCAATCTGAGACCTATGAAGGAGATAATGAAACCACCCAAATAGATGCAGGTGGACCGAAGTGCTTAATGTGAGGTAGAGATAATGTAGGTGATGATGGAATTACAGTTACTCAAGGAGAATGCCTAATGAAGGCCTGGAGGTGCATTTTTGATAACATGTAGCATAATTGGGTAGTATGCAACCCATGTAAGATAGATGTAAGGGAAAATACTAAAAAGAGATGCCGGAATAGGACAAGGTTGGTTGCCAACTGCCAGGCATATGAACAAACATGATAATTCTTAGTGAGGACTACGTGTAGGAAACACACATATATATATATATATATATATATATATATATATATAAATAGCGAAGGCTTGCACTCCTGGTGTAATCCTGTGGTGCCCGGTGCTGGTCTGGCAAGGATCATGTAGACATAGCAGAAATGACCGCACTCCAAGGACTTTATAGAGATTTTCAAATAAAATTTAGCTTTTATTCAATCCATTTAAAAAGTCAACGTTTCAGCTCCCACATGGAGCTTTCATCAGGACAAAACATAACTTACAAGTGCAGACACAAAGAAATATATACCCCCAATCCCTCAAAATAATTTACCTTAATTGTGTACTCACCTAGCCATGAGACAGCTTGCCCTGCATTAGAGAGTGATGCAACTCTGAGTGTGGTGGCCATGTGTGCAAGGCCCAGAAAAGGGGCGGGGCTACAGGTTACTAAGTAACAATCCAACTGGACTGGTTGCTTTCCACTTTGTGTCCTAGTAGCTACAAACATGATTGAGCTCAGGGTAAAGTAGGAGTGGATACAGAGTCTAGAATGTTTCAAAAATGAATCTGACTGTCTTCATATATTTAAACAGTATAACAGGCTGGAAGGGCCATCAGGAATCCAAAATCTGTTATCATACTGGAAATTCACTCTTTGAGTGCTGGAGCAATTCATCCAATGCAGCACTGAAAGGGTGTATCTGTTCCTGTGTAACTGAGGAAAGAGCTGAACTATAAGTCTATTCTTAAACTTGTAGCAAATAGGGTGGGCATATCTCATGGTTCGGATCTAAAAAACACATTTAATATAGACATACATGATTTTAAAAATAAAAATAAAAACAACAGCTCAATGCAGGAGGTGTTACCATGTTAATACATTGATTATGCATAGGGTACTAAAGTTTAATAAATAATATGGACAGACAAAATGACCAGTGTTGAATTGCATAGTGTCCCCTGCATAGTTATTTATGATTATATACAAGATGTGACATGAGTAGTGTTATCTCTTAGGTACATAGCACACAGCATTGGAGTATGGTGGTCTAGTAGGGTATTTAACCCCTATATGATTAGTATGTGTGGCCAAACTATGTGTAATAGCCTAATTACCATGCATGGAATAAGCAATGGAATGATATGCAATGTATGCAGGGGGAGCATAAATCAAATTATAGCAACAAGACAATTTATACACATTGCTGTATAAACAAATATGTTTAGGATTATTGGATGAGATTAAACAGTGTATTTAACTCCTCCAGGGAAACAAAAAAATGTACTATAGAAACATAGATAATGTGTACTTCTCGTTCAAGCCTCTGGGATATACTGTGTCCAAAGTTTTTATCCAGAACGTTTCACGTTGTAGAAGAAGTTTACTTCGATCACCCCCACGTCTGAGGGGGGGTATATGGTCTATAGCCATAAATTTCAGGGTGGGTAACGTGTGGCCATGGGCCAAAAAGTGTTTTGCTACAGGGAGTTCAGCCTTATTGTCCCTATAGGCAATGCGAATGTTGGATCTGTGGTTGCGGATCCGTTCCCTCAGTGGGAGGTCAGTTTTGCCCACATAGGAGAGGCCACACGGACACTGGAGTTTATAGATGACAAAATCCGAAGTGTAGGTCAACCTATGCCTAATTTGGTACTTCCGCCCAGTGTGTGGATGCTGGAAGAATTTTCCAGGTATCATGTGGCTGCAGGTGACACAGCCCAGACAGCGATAGCAACCAAGGCTCTGTGCTGTTTGTTGTTTGGTGTAGCAGTGTACTGGGTCCGTCTTTACCAGGAGGTCACGTAGATTTTTTCCCCGTTTATAGCACAACATGGGTGGATTCTGAAAGATTTTTGGTAGTGTTGGATCTTCTGATAGTAAACGCCAGTTGGAGTGCAAGGTGTTCTTGAGGCTGTGGGATGCCGTATTGTAGGTGGTCGGAAAGACTAGTCGTGGTGTATCATCTTTTTTCTCTCTCATAGGCTGTTGGCTCTTATCAAGTGCTTTCTGAAGAGTAGCATCCTTGTAGCCTCTCTGTTTAAACCTATTCCATGTTTCTTTAGTTTGTAAGCATGCTCTCATGGGATCTGAGTTATTCCTTTTAACCCTTAGGAACTGGGAGAGTGGTAAGGATTCTTTCAAGTGTCGTGGGTGAAAGCTGTCAGCCTGGAGTAGGGTGTTACGATCCGTTGTCTTGGTGAATAAAGTATACCCAAGCTTCATCTCTTTTTTAAAGATATGGACATCCAAAAAATTCACTGCATCCTGGCTCACTGTCATCGTTAATTTGACCGGTGTGGGTGCCCTGTTGATGGCCTCTATCATCTCCAAAATGGACTGGTGATCTCCCTTCCATATAAGGAACACGTCAATGAAGCGCCTATAGAATAAAATATTTGCTTCATACGGTTGTAGAATGTGGAGGGTCTCAAATATATACATAAAGCTGTTGGCATACATGGGTGCCATAGCTGCTCCCATGGAGGTCCCCGCTATTTGCTGGTACCAAGTTTCTTCAAATCTGAAGTAGTTAAGTGTAAGGACTGCCTCCAGGATTTCCATGACGTATTCAATCGGGGGGCCTGTGTATGTTGTTGAGTCTTGTAACACTTTGCGCATTGCTTCTATACCATCCAAATGAGGAATGATTGTGTAGAGACTTTTCACATCACACGTTACCAGCAGTGTAGTAGTGTTGGGTAAATTGATGGTGTCCAGAAGTTTCAATAGGTCTGGGGTATCTTTAATGCAGGTGGGAAGCTTGACAACTGTATCTTTAAATAAATAGTCCAGCCACTGAGCCAATGGTTCCAGTACTCCCCCTATGGCTGACACTATGGGTCTGCCTGGTGGATGATCAATGCTCTTGTGTACCTTGGGTAAGGTGTAAATAATCGGAGTCTTAGGTGTGGACTGGATCAAGAATTTCTGTAACTCTGTTGTCACAAAGTTAGCTTCCACTCCTCTTTGTACAATCGCCGAGATTTGTTGTGTGATACATGCTGTAGGGTCGCCCTTAAGTTTGGTGTAGGTGTCTGTATCTTGAAGCTGGGATAGAAGTTCCACTCGATAGTCACAGTAGTTAAGAAGTACTATGCCTCCACCTTTGTCCGCCGGTCTAATGACCAAGTTCACATCGTTTGCTAGTGAGCGGATAAGTTCAAGGTCTTGCTTCGTTATGTTGCTGAAATGACGTTGTTTGGTTTGCAAGATTATATCCATGTCTCGCTGCATATTACGCAGAAATGTCCTTATTGATAACTGCTGTGTTGGAGGGTCAAAGGTGCTTTTGGCTCTAAAGTGACCCATTTCACTGGTAGTTGGGGAGGAGGTGTTTTTGAAGAATTCCTTCAGGCGTATGGTTCTTCCGAATTTGTATAATTCTACGTCACTCTGAAGGTGGTTTGGGAGATTGGTTGGCACAAAGGAAAGTCCTTTTTTGAGTAGTTCGGTTTCATTGGGTGTTAATATTCTATTTGATAGGTTGAAGATTGGGATTACCTCGGTGGTCGTGGTGGTTTTCCCCTTGTGGTAACCACATCAAATAGAATATTATCAACCTATCAAATAGAATATTAACACCCAATGAAACCGAACTACTCAAAAAAGGACTTTCTTTTGTGCCAACCAATCTCCCAAACCACCTTCAGAGTGACGTAGAATTATACAAATTCGGAAGAACCATACGCCTGAAGGAATTCTTCAAAAACACCTCCTCCCCAACTACCAGTGAAATGGGTCACTTTAGAGCCAAAAGCACCTTTGACCCTCCAACACAGCAGTTATCAATAAGGACATTTCTGCGTAATATGCAGCGAGACATGGATATAATCTTGCAAACCAAACAACGTCATTTCAGCAACATAACGAAGCAAGACCTTGAACTTATCCGCTCACTAGCAAACGATGTGAACTTGGTCATTAGACCGGCGGACAAAGGTGGAGGCATAGTACTTCTTAACTACTGTGACTATCGAGTGGAACTTCTATCCCAGCTTCAAGATACAGACACCTACACCAAACTTAAGGGCGACCCTACAGCATGTATCACACAACAAATCTCGGCAATTGTACAAAGAGGAGTGGAAGCTAACTTTGTGACAACAGAGTTACAGAAATTCTTGATCCAGTCCACACCTAAGACTCCGATTATTTACACCTTACCCAAGGTACACAAGAGCATTGATCATCCTTCAGGCGTATGGTTCTTCCGAATTTGTATAATTCTACGTCACTCTGAAGGTGGTTTGGGAGATTGGTTGGCACAAAAGAAAGTCCTTTTTTGAGTAGTTCGGTTTCATTGGGTGTTAATATTCTATTTGATAGGTTGATAATATTCTATTTGATGTGGTTACCACAAGGGGAAAACCACCACGACCACCGAGGTAATCCCAATCTTCAACCTATCAAATAGAATATTAACACCCAATGAAACCGAACTACTCAAAAAAGGACTTTCCTTTGTGCCAACCAATCTCCCAAACCACCTTCAGAGTGACGTAGAATTATACAAATTCGGAAGAACCATACGCCTGAAGGAATTCTTCAAAAACACCTCCTCCCCAACTACCAGTGAAATGGGTCACTTTAGAGCCAAAAGCACCTTTGACCCTCCAACACAGCAGTTATCAATAAGGACATTTCTGCGTAATATGCAGCGAGACATGGATATAATCTTGCAAACCAAACAACGTCATTTCAGCAACATAACAAAGCAAGACCTTGAACTTATCCGCTCACTAGCAAACGATGTGAACTTGGTCATTAGACCGGCGGACAAAGGTGGAGGCATAGTACTTCTTAACTACTGTGACTATCGAGTGGAACTTCTATCCCAGCTTCAAGATACAGACACCTACACCAAACTTAAGGGCGACCCTACAGCATGTATCACACAACAAATCTCAGCGATTGTACAAAGAGGAGTGGAAGCTAACTTTGTGACAACAGAGTTACAGAAATTCTTGATCCAGTCCACACCTAAGACTCCGATTATTTACACCTTACCCAAGGTACACAAGAGCATTGATCATCCACCAGGCAGACCCATAGTGTCAGCCATAGGGGGAGTACTGGAACCATTGGCTCAGTGGCTGGACTATTTATTTAAAGATACAGTTGTCAAGCTTCCCACCTGCATTAAAGATACCCCAGACCTATTGAAACTTCTGGACACCATCAATTTACCCAACACTACTACACTGCTGGTAACGTGTGATGTGAAAAGTCTCTACACAATCATTCCTCATTTGGATGGTATAGAAGCAATGCGCAAAGTGTTACAAGACTCAACAACATACACAGGCCCCCCGATTGAATACGTCATGGAAATCCTGGAGGCAGTCCTTACACTTAACTACTTCAGATTTGAAGAAACTTGGTACCAGCAAATAGCGGGGACCTCCATGGGAGCAGCTATGGCACCCATGTATGCCAACAGCTTTATGTATATATTTGAGACCCTCCACATTCTACAACCGTATGAAGCAAATATTTTATTCTATAGGCGCTTCATTGATGACGTGTTCCTTATATGGAAGGGAGATCACCAGTCCATTTTGGAGATGATAGAGGCCATCAACAGGGCACCCACACCGGTCAAATTAACGATGACAGTGAGCCAGGATGCAGTGAATTTTTTGGATGTCCATATCTTTAAAAAAGAGATGAAGCTTGGGTATACTTTATTCACCAAGACAACGGATCGTAACACCCTACTCCAAGCTGACAGCTTTCACCCACGACACTTGAAAGAATCCTTACCACTCTCCCAGTTCCTAAGGGTTAAAAGGAATAACTCAGATCCCATGAGAGCATGCTTACAAACTAAAGAAACATGGAATAGGTTTAAACAGAGAGGCTACAAGGATGCTACTCTTCAGAAAGCACTTGATAAGAGCCAACAGCCTATGAGAGAGAAAAAAGATGATACACCACGACTAGTCTTTCCGACCACCTACAATACGGCATCCCACAGCCTCAAGAACACCTTGCACTCCAACTGGCGTTTACTATCAGAAGATCCAACACTACCAAAAATCTTTCAGAATCCACCCATGTTGTGCTATAAACGGGGAAAAAATCTACGTGACCTCCTGGTAAAGACGGACCCAGTACACTGCTACACCAAACAACAAACAGCACAGAGCCTTGGTTGCTATCGCTGTCTGGGCTGTGTCACCTGCAGCCACATGATACCTGGAAAATTCTTCCAGCATCCACACACTGGGCGGAAGTACCAAATTAGGCATAGGTTGACCTGCACTTCGGATTTTGTCATCTATAAACTCCAGTGTCCGTGTGGCCTCTCCTATGTGGGCAAAACTGACCTCCCACTGAGGGAACGGATCCGCAACCACAGATCCAACATTCGCATTGCCTATAGGGACAATAAGGCTGAACTCCCTGTAGCAAAACACTTTTTGGCCCATGGCCACACGTTACCCACCCTGAAATTTATGGCTATAGACCATATACCCCCCCTCAGACGTGGGGGTGATCGAAGTAAACTTCTTCTACAACGTGAAACGTTCTGGATAAAAACTTTGGACACAGTATATCCCAGAGGCTTGAACGAGAAGTACACATTATCTATGTTTCTATAGTACATTTTTTTGTTTCCCTGGAGGAGTTAAATACACTGTTTAATCTCATCCAATAATCCTAAACATATTTGTTTATACAGCAATGTGTATAAATTGTCTTGTTGCTATAATTTGATTTATGCTCCCCCTGCATACATTGCATATCATTCCATTGCTTATTCCATGCATGGTAACTGGCTATTACACATAGTTTGGCCACACATACTAATCATATAGGGGTTAAATACCCTACTAGACCACCATACTCCAATGCTGTGTGCTATGTACCTAAGAGATAACACTACTCATGTCACATCTTGTATATAATCATAAATAACTATGCAGGGGACACTATGCAATTCAACACTGGTCATTTTGTCTGTCCATATTATTTATTAAACTTTAGTACCCTATGCATAATCAATGTATTAACATGGTAACACCTCCTGCATTGAGCTGTTGTTTTTATTTTTATTTTTAAAATCATGTATGTCTATATTAAATGTGTTTTTTAGATCCGAACCATGAGATATGCCCACCCTATTTGCTACAAGTTTAAGAATAGACTTATAGTTCAGCTCTTTCCTCAGTTACACAGGAACAGATACACCCTTTCAGTGCTGCATTGGATGAATTGCTCCAGCACTCAAAGAGTGAATTTCCAGTATGATAACAGATTTTGGATTCCTGATGGCCCTTCCAGCCTGTTATACTGTTTAAATATATGAAGACAGTCAGATTCATTTTTGAAACATTCTAGACTCTGTATCCACTCCTACTTTACCCTGAGCTCAATCATGTTTGTAGCTACTAGGACACAAAGTGGAAAGCAACCAGTCCAGTTGGATTGTTACTTAGTAACCTGTAGCCCCGCCCCTTTTCTGGGCCTTGCACACATGGCCACCACACTCAGAGTTGCATCACTCTCTAATGCAGGGCAAGCTGTCTCATGGCTAGGTGAGTACACAATTAAGGTAAATTATTTTGAGGGATTGGGGGTATATATTTCTTTGTGTCTGCACTTGTAAGTTATGTTTTGTCCTGATGAAAGCTCCATGTGGGAGCTGAAACGTTGACTTTTTAAATGGATTGAATAAAAGCTAAATTTTATTTGAAAATCTCTATAAAGTCCTTGGAGTGCGGTCATTTCTGCTATGTCTATATATATATATATATATATATATATATATATATATATGTAATTTTTTATTGGAAAATCCGCTATATATATATATATGTATATACAGTTTATATATATATATATATATATATATATATATATATATATATATATATATATATATATATATATATATATATATATAAACATATATATATATATATATATATACACCGGCCGGGGTGGGGAGGCCCAATTGGGTCTAGAGTTACAGGGTGGCTGCGTGATCTGTGTTGGGATAAATGCAGGTAACAGGTAGGATGCAAAACACTAATCCAAATAATCATGGTGTCTGCAGACCAACTCATAACAGGAACGAAGGCCCATGCCTCTGGAATGCAACAGTGAGCGAAAAGCTTTAGTGGCTTTGATGGCCATATACCATACATAAGAGTTTAATAAGATATAAGGCAAACAGTTACTTACATACTTATGGAACTCTTAGGAGGATGATAAATACTAATAATTAGCCTGGAAGAATAAAGTTGAAGGCAACAACACATGCTAGAACAATCGTAGAATAACAGTAATATTAGCATAAGCTATAACTTTATTGTTTAATGAACATGACTGCATGAGATAAACTGAACGCATGTGGACCATATGAATAGGACAGTAAAAGTAATTACAATACTTGGGCTAGTTAAAATGTGGTTGAACACGATTGAAACAAGTTAGTGTAACCAGTGGTTGTAAGGAAACCAAGTATATTTAAACCTCATTCGGCAGTTTCCTCCCGAACCGCCAGAGCCTTAGTGATTATAGCCCTCCATTCGGTAGATAGAGTAGACGAACCATATAGTAATCCCAATAGCTTCACAAGATGATTCCCTTATTGAAACACACGAATCCCAAAACATCAGCCGAAGTCAAGAAGAAGGGTACAAAATGAACTAACTTTTAATGGTCTCACAGGCTTTTTTGCAAGTCCCCGTGCAAGGGGCCAGCCCTCAGGGAGGGACAAACATTAACCAATCACATACAGTAAAACCATAACACACACCCACAGTTCCCTCCCCTAGCTCTGGAGATAATTAAGTCTGATAAAATAATAACTTAATTATCTCCAGGCAGAAAAATCACCCTTTTCCCCAATAACTGGGAAACCCCTTTATACTTGTTGTATCCCCCCAAATAACATGTCCCCTGATAGCCCTGATCTGGGTGACCAACATATTCGAATTTCACCCAGATCGGTTCAGGGGTTCGCAAAAACTATGGAGGTCTTCTGTGACCGGCTCACCCTGGGCTGTATGCCCAAAACAGTTCCATGAGTTTGGTGGGTTTTGCTGCTCACTTTAGAAATAGAAGAAAAGCGAACAAAGTACAGAATGGATCTCTCTGGCTCCTAGCAGCGTACGCGCCCCTCTGTCGAATGCACCAAAGTACCGAATAGCTCTCTTCTAGCTATTCGGTAAGTAGAGTTCCAGCGTTCATCTGTTTGAGACCGGTGTTCGGGAAGTCGAGTGTCCGTTTTCAGTTCCATACACTCGACGACCAAGTCCCGCTGCCTTTGTTCGCATGAACAAAAATGACCGCGGTTTTCTCTGCCACGTGGCGTTCGGCTGTATGAACGCTGGCCGCACAGACAGAGGTAGCAATTGAATCAGTCTTTGATGTTTAACGAGCCAGAGGGGTTGTCTTTGTTTGGTAGTTACATCTACCGAATGCAATAGGCAGAAATAGTGTAACAAAAAGGGGGATTTCTTCACAGTGGTGTATCCTGGTTTTGTGCTGCCCTAGTACCATAAATACTAACCAGATGTATAGGCCTAAGTTTGGGCCTGACATAAATTCAGATAGTCATTTGCAACACCTAGACACATAATTACTAAACAATGTATGCCCATGAGTGCTAAAATACTAAGAGGGCAGACAAAGAACTCATTAAAATGTAGGTTGAATGTACATGATATATATTTTATGAGTTAATGAGTTTGAGGTTGTTTGTTTTTTGTTTTGTTTTTTACATTTATAAAATATTCCCCTTTATAGAGGAGAATTAATTTTTAAGTTGTATTGTGTACAGAGAATCCATGCCTGAATACCAAGAGGGCAGCCATAAAGAAAACATTAAAAAACAGGATGACAAGCTGAAATGCATATAATGAAAGTCGATATGGCCTAGTGAGGGACAAATACAGTACGCAGAATGCATGAGATGAACTTAGGCAGTTATGTGAGGCTATGTACATCTGATATCAGCTGAATTTGCGTTATTAGTTAGTGAGGTAAAATAAATACTTGCTTGGGCCAAACTAGGCCAAGACCAGCTTGTTTGGAGTTTAGGCCGTTTGTGTTGATGATCTTTGAACTGGAAGTAAATCTGAACCAGGCAGCAACAGCATGAGGAAGGGGAAGCCTGTATATTTATAGGCAAATTAATTCCAGGCTTCACCCACAGACTCAGCCTTCTATATTATATATATATGTATATATATAGATAGATAGATAGATAGATAGATAGATAGATAGATACATACATACAATGCCCATCTATGGCTCTAGTCCAGTCCTTTGGATGATTGCCACTGTCTGTAGGAATTCTATTTTTAAGGGGCGATTAAATTATAGGCTCATTTGGAGCCTAAATTGCAAAATTCAGACATTGTTAAATAGTATGAACAATGTCCTAATTTTGTAGTCTGAATGGCCACATATAGCAGTGGTCGATTTTGCCCCATTCAGTATGGGATCATATGGAAATAAGTAAATAACGTTATACAGATCAAGGAACTGAGTACACACAAAAATACATTTATCAAGGCTTCTTAAAATCACCTATCATAGCAAAATTATATGGGGAATGGGAACACCATATGGCCATATTATGTTAAGCCTACCATTAGGTCACAGCACCCCAATATACGTCCTGCACTAATTATAATATGGGAAATAAACTTGCTAATTGAAATACATCACAGTGTCATGCTAATTGCCCACCACAACATCACAGTACCAATATTGGAGTACTGTAATGTTGTGGTGGGCGTATTGCAATATGGCCATATGATGTAACTGAATCCCATATTTTTTTGCTAAGATCGGTTCCTATGTTTGTATGTATGTATGTATCTATCTATCTATCTATCTACTATCCACTATATTTTGTGTTGCGTGCAGTGACAGAACACTTGGTGATCTTAGCAATACCTCCTTTCACTAAACATAGACCCTGTATTACACTCTATTCATATTTATTTATGATAACCTATATGCTTCACAGGCTGGGGTCCATTGCTTCTGCTATTATTTTCTGTGTTCTATAATGTATGCTACAATGTAAGTTAAAATTTATTTTATTTTGCTATTAGCTTTATTTTCTTTTTACATTGGAACAAACCAAGCTGCTAGCAATTCTCCCTCATGGCAGTTAGACTTAGCACCTATAGCAACTTCTACCAGTTGTTATATCCCTTGTCAATAAAGAGCATCTTAAAGGAACACTATAGTCACCTAAATTACTTTATCTAAATAAAGCAGTTTTAGTGTATAGTTCATTCCGCTGCAATTTCACTGCTCAATTCACTGTCATTTAGGAGTTAAATCACTTTGTTTCTGTTTATGCAGCCCTAGCCACACCTCCCCTGGCTATGATTGACAGAGCCTGCATGAAAAAAATACTGGTTTCACTTTCAAACAGATGTAATTTACCTTAAATAATTGTATCTCAATCTCTAAATTGAACTTTAATCACATACAGGAGGCTCTTGCAGGGTCTAGCAAGCTATTAACATAGCAGGGGATAAGAAAATCTTAATTAAACAGAACTTGCAATAAAGAAAGCCTAAATAGGACTCTCTTTACAGGAAGTGTTTATGGAAGGCTGTGCAAGTCACATGCAAGGAGGTGTGACTAGGGTACATAAACAAAGGGATTTAACTCCTAAATGGCAGAGGATTGAGCAGTGAGGCTGCAGGGGCATGTTCTATACACTAAAACTGCTTCATTAAGCTAAAGTTGTTCCGGTGACTATAGTGTCCCTTTAACTCTAATCTATTCATCATTCATGCAATATTAGTTGGTAAATAAAACACCTTCTTTTATTATTAACATTCCTTTTCATATTAAAAAAGAACAAAAAGATAAAATGCTTACATATATTGTCTTTGACTCCTGGAAATGTGTCAGTTCTGCTCTGCTGTGGATAAATATTTTTAAATTACCATTTCCAACTTGTATATTTTGAATGCAATTGGCTCTATAGCACTTGATATCAGTATTGGATTTTCAGCACCCATGCGCCTCATTGTTCTAAATTTTTATATGCTCAACCTGTAATCCTTCCTTGTTATTTATACAACTACTATCTACTATAAACACATAAACGATTATATCGTTTTATGTATGACACTAATACCCCCACTCCAAACACTGCATAAATCCAAACTTACCTTACTATCCCTATCCTATAATTGAATCCTGATCAACTTTCTGCTTTATCTAGATCAATTGCTGAATCCCTTGACGTTTATAGAATATTACATTTCAATTGAGAGCATTCACAGTAAAATATAAAAAAGGTTGATCTGTACCTTAAAGAAATCATTTTAATTATTAAAATATTTTGTAATACAATATCAAAAAAGAGGATTGATGATATTGCTCACTCATGGGTCTGGTAGTAATTAAATTATGGCAAGACAAAGAATATTCATTCATTTAGCTTAATTTTGATTCAGAATAATTACATAAAAGACTGAGGAAAGAGGTTGAAGTTTTGTGTAATAAAACCATGCTAAAAGAGCACCAATTAAAGTATCAGTCAAGGAATGTTTGCTCGTTTGGAAAAAGATGATGCATTGGTAAAATAGTTACCTAGAAGCAGTAGCTCAACTATTCCATGTATGTGTACTTAACTTTGTATTAAGACATCACATCAATTCAATACGTTAAAGGGATCTGATGCCATTAACAATGTCAGAATTTATTGGCACAGCACTTACAACTCCACTAAATCACCTGTTTGGGGATTATTAAGGAAGGATAGTAATATCTGGTATTAATTTCAGAGTAATTTACCAATTATGTCTTGTACATTTTAAGAGTATTGCATAAACTGCCACACAGTAAGCATCCAAATCATCCAGATTTCAATGGGACAGTCACGATTTTCAGGTCCTATCCTGCCGTCCCACCTCAGTCCCCTGTTGTCCTGCTTTTGGGAACTCTACCCAACAATCATAGCGAGAACAGTGCACGGTCAGCTCAGTGGGCTGGCTAAATGATTGGCATGCAATTACCTGCCATTAACTTCCAGGTGTGTGATCCCTTTTGGGAGTGGAACTAGTGATAAATTGTGTCACTGGACTGCTCCCTTTACACCCCTCCACCTGACTTCCAGATAATCTGTGTAAAAGAGTTGGTATGAAAAAAAACTTAAAATAAGAAAGTATTTCTCTCTTCACAATTCATATATGGATTATGAGGAGCTACTAAAATGTGCAAGAATCCACTTTATAGGAATTAGTGCTCCAGAAGAACATAAAGAGTTAAATTGTGTTTTTCATTTGTTAAATAAACCCAAATAATCCAATCAAAAGTGGGGGTTCTGTGGCAACAGAGGTCTCAATTTTTTTTTTTTAATTAGCCTCAGAAAATATTCCATTCTTTTTGAATAAAAAATATTTTTAAATGCTTTATCTAAAACGATTCCCATAGATGATTAATGGACAATCCAGTCTCCTAAAGCACTTCAGCTTGCTGTAATACTTTGTTTTGGATGAGTGTCCTCATTTGATCATTTTACAAAATACATTAATTAAAACATAGTAGCCATTAAAGGACTATCTATGTATCTCTAGAATATATATTTATATATATATATATCCTTCAATGGTTTATTGAAGACTCGTAACAAAAACAAATACAGATTTCAAAATCCAGTATGTTAATCTTCCATACTGAGGGAGCTGTGTCCTATTGCATCCTATATTCCTATTGCATCCTAGATTCCAGACTCGGTATTCCAGCTGTTGATACCCATGGCTAAAGTTTCTAGTACCTTACTGTGTTATGTAGATTAACATGTATGAACTGGTAACTAAGTAAACCGTTCATATTGTTAAAAGAATTAAAACTAAGAATTACCATCATTTTATAGGAATGGCCATTGACCCCAATAAATGAAGATATAACTTTTATAGTAACATCTGCATACAGTATAAAAGTTAATTTTCCCAGAAGGCCAGTGTTAACTGTTATCATGAAGTTAGTTAAATGTTTTTCTACTTAAATCCAGATATATTTACCATGTTAACTCCTTAAGGACTACAAAAATAATATATTATGTTTCCATTTGTTGAGCTATAACAGACATAGTATCTATATTTTTTAATCAGTTTAATTTTTTACTTTCTTTACTTTACAGAGATGGGATAATATGGTCTTCCCTCTGACAGATTACATATAAATAGCAGACATTATTTCAGGAACAGGCACAGCAATGTTCCAGCTCTATTCATGAGCCTTTATCAAGTCTTGATAAAGATTTATGAATCAAGCCAAAAGATTGATGCATATGTTCCTGAAATAAAGTTTGTTTGTTTGTTTGGATACCACCTTGTGTGCCCATGCTCTCTCTATAATTTGGCTTGCTGAGATTTGGCATTCCCTCCTTGGTGCACCAAAGTGGATTATTCTTTACAGTGAGGGGAAAAAGTATTTGATCCCCTGCTGATTTTGAACATTTGTCCACCTATAAAGAATTGATCAGTCTATAATTTTTATGGTAGGTGTATTTTAACAATGAGAGACAGAATAAAAAAATAAAAAAAATCCTGAAAAACGCATGTCAAAAAAGTTATAAATTGATTTGCATGTCAATTAGTGAAATAAGTATTTGATCCCCTAACAATCAGCAATAATTCTGTCTCCCAGGTGTCTTTCATACAGGTAACGAGTTGAGATTAGGAGCACTCTCTTAAAAGGTATAGCTGTCCACAGAAGCAAGCAATCAATCAATCAATCAGATCCCAAACTTTCCACCATGGCCAAGACCAAAAAGCTGTCCAAGGATGTCAGGGACAAGATTGTACACTGATGGGGCCTGTGACGAACTGAACCTTGTCACTGGTTCTTGGAGGAGCCTGCCTCTTACCCTGTGACTATGGCCCCTGCAATATACCTGGCTAAAATACTTTAAAAGGCTCTGTTCATGTGAAGTATGTTCTTTTGTACTCCAGACAGAGAGACCGTTAGCACTAATTCTCTGGAACTGTTTTGGGCATGGGACCATGTGCACGATCGGTCAAAAATAAGACTTCCAGGAAATTCCTGAACCCCTGAACTGATCTGGGTGATTTTTGGATATGTTTGTCACCCAGGGGATGTAAAATGTGGGGGGTTTATGTATTTTTAGGGTACTTTTGGGGTGTTTTTAAAAAGTATGTTTTTTCTGTGCTTGGAGATAAACTGATTAGAATTAGTACAGTTACTAATCCAATTATCTCCCAAGCAGAGGGGAGGGATTGTGTGCTGTGTGTGGGAGTGTCGTGCCTTGTAACTTTATTGCTATTGGTCTGTGAAGTTGCAAATCAGTCCCCCACAAGGTCCCTGTGGATGTAACCCTTGCATGGGGATTGTCATATAAGGCCAAGTGTGGCTCCCATTAAAGAGAGATTTGTTTACCCCTTCATGAAGTCTTGGCTCATATTTGGGGGATTGGAGAACTACATATACTCTGGGGATTGCTATATCACAATACTCCCCTGAGTATAATCACTAGCTCTCAGGACTAGGAGAGGTCTACCCACTGGAAGCTGGATCCTGGTCTTGGGTCCAGGGTGGGTGGAGGACAGTGAGACCCCAACCAAGCTGCGGTGGTTTGTGGGGTTTAAAGTGGTTATGGTGTTCCAGTGCAGTGGTTATAGTGCTCACAAGTACTAGGAAGCAGTGATTGACGGAGGTACCTGGTAGGGGTGGCAGGCAGTCCGTCACATTGGTGGCAGTGGCGGGATGGCTTCCTAGTGCTAGGAGAAGCATCCTGCAAACATCAGTAAAGTGTGGATTATATTGAGGGCAACGCTAGCATTTGTGCAGTGCCCCTGGTAGCAGAGGTCCCCACAGTCTTGGAGCAGGCAAGTATGGCATCCTCTGACTCTTGCTCAGAGTTGCTGTTCGAGGTGCTGCAGCGATTGGCCTGGTATGGGCCTAATATGTCGATGGAGACCTTCCAGGTGATCTGGAACAAGGTGACCGTCGAGAAACAAGCCAAGAGAGTCCATGAGTTCCTGATGGCTAGAACGAGGGGAAAAAGTCTCCAGCGAAAGGAGGTTTGCAGCAGCCCTTCGGCAGAGGTGGTGCAACTGATCTGGGAAGAGGTGCCCACCGATTTAATTGACTTTACATCAGAGGATGCTCTCCCCCGGAGGTACCCAAAGTAGGGGACCTCATAGACTGGTCCTGTGAAGAACCCCAACTGGCAGGTGGAGATGGGACCGGGCAGCCGGTCCAGATCCCCAGCTACAAAGGGAGTTACCAGGAATAGAGACAGTCGGTCTTACTCCCCAGCGACTGAGTATGTTATTGAAAGAAGAGACAGTCGGCCTCTCTCCCCAGCAGCAGTGTATCCTACAGGTAGTGGAGACAATCAGTCTTACTCCCCAGCAGCAGTGTGCAGTACAGGGAGCGGAAGGTGTCGTCCTTCCTCACCAGCGGCAGAGTCTATTATTGGGAGAAGAGACAGTCGGTCTCTCTCCCCAACGGCAGACAGAGTCACAGGGAGAGGAGAGTATTGTCCTCCATCCCCAGCAGCAGGGTGAGTTACAGGGAGTGGAGACGGTCAGTCTCTCTCCCCAGCAGCAGACAGTGTGACAACCGTCATGGTAGTCACCCCTTGATGGCAGCTCTGTCCACAGTTCCTTTGGGGCTATTGCTACTTTTTTTTTTTTTTAGAGTGTTCCTTTAAAAAAAAAAAGTTTGTAAAGTTTGTGTAAGTTTGTTATTGACTTGCTGCATCTTCTTAAAGGGGCATGTATCAATTTGAGACAACTGTCTTATTCAAACGCTTTAGCAGGTTGAAAAAAAACAAACAGGTAAATGTGATTTTTTTTTTTTTTTCATATTTGCCTGTTTCCTTTTTATTATGCTTTCCATACTCACTTGAGGGGGTCACTGATCTAACCAATGTGTGTCATATTCCTAGGAGTGCTGGCATGGAGCATGGCTCAAAGATTTAAACATGTTCAGTTGGAAGGTCTCTTCATCTTGCAACATCCTGACAGGGGGATAAGAGAGAAAGTCTGGTCAGTGTGATTAATGCAGAGCAGGCTCTGTTGTTTGGTTATCTCTCCTACTGCTGCTCAGGTTGGGTAAGAGGGATGGTGGTGCTGAAGAAACTCCCTTAGCTGAGGGGCGTGCCCAACAATGCAATCTGATCATGTTTATAGTATGTTTATAAATGTTTATTTCAGATTTTCAAAGTTTTTCTTGCTTTATTTTGGTTTGTATATTTGTTTAACCCCTAACCCCTTAAGGACACAGCTTCAAAAACTGGACGTACCTTTAAGGACATAAGCAATATTAATATTTTTTGCTGTTTGTGTTTAAATGCAATTTGCATCTCTGTCATTTATTGCACCAACTATATATTATATACAGTTTGTTAGAGGGCAAAAGGGGCTTTAA
>OW240913.1:164294169-164351669 GCA_933207985.1 Pelobates cultripes | reverse complement strand
ATGGATAGGTGGGAATAGTGTAATGTGTGTAATTTAAATGCCATTAACCTTTTTTTTTTTGCAGATGAATACGTCACATCCAGTCACCATCACAGTCGGAGATAGTCAACCGCGAGTAGAACACATGAAGAGTTGTTCAGCCCCAGAACCTGCCACACCTACTGGATAGAGAAGTTAATAACACTGCATGAATGCCTAGCAGCACAAATGAACTAGCTACTAGTGACAGGCTCCCACATTGACTGGCTAACACAAGGCAGAACAATACTGGTCTTGAAGGACTCTTACTAGGGAACAACACCATCCAAGTACCAACCAATCATCCACGTCCCTACAACATGGAAAATCTTGTCAGGCATCATGGCCTCCAAAATGAATGGGCATATCAGTCAGTACATGAGCAATGCTCAAAAGGGGATTGGAAACAACACCAGAGGATCAAATCACCAACCACTGGTAGACCAAGCAGTCATGAGGGATTCAAAGGCCAGACAGACCAATCTGTACACAGCCTGCATTGACTACAAGAAAACCTATAACACAATGCCACACACATGGATACTGGAATGCTTGGTCTATACAAGGTCAATCAGACAGAGAGCCTTCATTAAGAACTCAATTGACGAGTGGAAAACAGCTCTAGAAGCCAATTCCAATAACACGAGTGAACATGAAATGTGGCATATACAAAAGTGACGCACTATTCCCAATGCTTTTTTGCATAGGCCTCAACCCCCCAGCCATTAAAAAGAGTGGATACAGATACATATTCAAGAGTGGAGATACCATCAGCCACCTACTCTACATGGACGATATAAAGCTGTATGCCAAGAATGAGCGGAACATTGACTTACTGATACACCTACGTAAGATATACAGCAATAACATTGGAATGTCATTCGGACTGGATTGGGCGGATGATAACAAAAAGAGGGAAGATGATCAGAACAGAAGGAGTTTAAGTACCAGAAGGCCAAATAGGAGATGTAGAGAACATCTACAAGTATCTAGGGGTACCACAAACACATGGCAACCATAGGGTGAGGCAATGAGGACAGCCATATCCAAGTACCACCAGATAGTCAGACAGGTCCTGAAGTCCCAGCTCAATGGCAAGAACAAGATCCAAGCTATCAACATGTATATCCTTCCAGTCATCAGGTACCCAGCTGGAATAATAACATGCCAAGGTGAATAAATAGAAGTTGGACACCATAGATGTCAAGACCCAGAAACAACTTGCTATGAATGAAAGATTCCACCCAAAATCCAGCTCCCAGAGACTGTGCACCAGCCAGAAGGAGATCGGGCCCCAAGGGGAAAACTTTGCAAAGAGGCGTCTGAGACAATCCAGCAAATAGTAACTGGATGCAAGATGTTAGCAGGAACAGTATACACTGAGAAGCACAACCAAGTTGCTGGGATTGTGTATTATTTTTATTATTATTATTATTGCCATTTATATAATGCCAATAGATTCTCTAGTGCTTTACAATATTATAAGAGAGGGGATTTAGCTATAAACAGGACAATTACAAGAAAACTTACAGGAACGATAGGTTGAAGAGGACCCTGCTCAAATGAGGTGGGGTGAAAAACACAATAGAACAGGAAATAGCAATCAAAAAAGGTTGGAGTGCATGTAATGCTCATGTTGCCCAAAAATTTATCACCCGCTCAAAAAACCTTAGTTTTTCATATCTTAATCTCGGCAAACCTGCTCATTGCTTTGAAATGGAAATCGCCCAAAATACCCAGCAGGTTGGAAATCACCACACTAGTCACCACCAATGGGCAATATGAAAAAATGGCACACTCAAACTCGATGAGACCCCACAAAAAGCTGGACGGGTGGGTCCAATGGGATAAGTGGTTAACCAAGCAGTCGTATAGCCGACCCCCAACAGATCGACAGCCAAGCCTCTTCTAAATGCACTCGTGCAAAATTCTAGATAAGGATGCTACACTGTGGGTAACAAAAGATAGGCAACCAGATTTAATGCTCACAAATACAAGGCAGTGTAGTACCAGTCAAGGGCAGGCAAAAACAAAAGGGTGGCAAAGGCCTCTATACACTACCTCAGCGTTGGTGCCCACTCTAAGCTCCTTTAACATGATTCAATTCACCGGAGGAGGGGGGGGGAGGGGGAATAGCAAACCTTGTTATGTTGTATTACTCATCAACACGTGAAACTGTCCGATACATTAAGTTGTATTACCCATCAACATGTGAAACTGTCAGACACATCATGCTGTAACCTTGCCACAATGCACTAACTTGTAACCTATATACTTTGTATACCTGTGAAGCAGAGCTGGAGGAGAGAGTAAAGTTCTGCCCTTTAGGAGAGAGCAAGAGACAGGTATGTAAGGTAGAGGTTATTCTGGGAGGTCATAAGCTTTCCTACAGAGATGGGTCTTAAGGCACTTCTTAAACGATTGAAGACTAGGGAGAGTCTGATGGCAGTAGGTAGGCTATTCCATAGGAAGGGAGTCGCCCGCAAGAAGTCCTGCAAGCATGAGTTGGCCGTGCAGGTGCGAACAGCGGACAGGAGAAGGTCACGGGCAGAGCGGAGAGACCAAGAAGGGACATACCTATGGATCTGTGAAGAGATATAAGAGGGGCTAGAATTGGTCAATGCTTTATAGGTATGGATTAGCACTTTGAATTGACTCCTATAGGATACAGGATGCCAATGTAAGGACTGACAGAGGGGTGAGGTGTGAGAGGACTGACTAGAGAGGAAAGTCAGTCTGGCGGCAGCATTCATTACAGACTGTAGTGAGGCAATATGGTTTTTGGGAAGACCAATTAGGAGATTACAATAATCCATGCGGGAAATTACTAGAGCATGGACAAGCTCTTTAGTAGCATCTTGCATAAGAAAGGGGGAATGTGGGCTATGTTTTTAAAATGGAATCTACAGTATTTGGTAACATGCTGGATGTGAGGCTCAAAGGTGAGGCCAGAGTCAAACATGACATCAAGACAGCACACTTGCAAGGATGTACTGATGTGGATACCACTGACTTCAAGGGAGAGCGAAAGAGGAGGATCAGTATTAGGAGGAGGAAAGACAAGGAGTTCAGTTTTAGAGAGATTTAGTTTTAGAAAGCGGGAGGACATCCAGTCAGAGATGGAGGAAAGGCAAGCAGTTGCAGGATAGCAGGGGAGAGGTCCGGGGAGGAGAGATATAACTAGGTGTCATCAGCGTACAGGTGGTAGTGGAATCCAAATGAGACAATAAGTGTGCCAAGAGAGGCAGTATAAAGAGAAAATAGAAGTGGACCAAGACAAAGCCTTAGGGGACTCAAACTGAGACAGGACGTAGGGATGAGGTATAATTAGAAAAGGAGACACTGAATGAGCATTGGGAGAGATAAGAGGAAACCCACGAGAGGACAAATCACAGAGACCGAGTGATTGAAGAGTTTAAAGGAGAGCATGAACAACAGTGTCAAAGGCAGCAGAGAGGTCAATAAGAATTAGTATGGAGTAGTGGCCTTTGGATTTAGCTGCGATTAGGTCATTAGTAACTTTAATAAGAGCACTCTCAGTAGAGTGGAGGGGATGGAAGCCAGATTGAAGAGGGTCGAGGAGTGAGTTGGAATTGAGGAAGTGAGACATACGGGTAAAGACAAGTCTTTCCAGAAACTTTGAGGAAAAAGGGAGCAGGGTTATGGGACGATAGTTAGAGGGGGTGGACGGGTCGAGGGATGTTTTTTTCAGGATAGGTATTACAGTAGCATGTTTAAGGTCAGCAGGGACAATGCCAGAAGAGAGAGCAGTTGAAGATGTGGGTTAAGGAAGGCACAAGACAAATATCATAACAATTGCACAGAATATGGGCTGAACCTGCCTAAGTCCAGATGTAAGATACCACAAAGGGTAGTTGAGAATGACAGAGCTAAGATTTTGAGGGACTTTAAGATCCAGATAGACAATCATGTACTGGTCAATCAATCTGACATCATGGTGGTAGACAAGGATCGGAAGACTGCAGTTGTGGTGGATGGGGCAATACCCAGTGACTCTAACATCAGGAAGAAGGAACATGAGAACCTGGACAAATACAGTTGTTCTGTGGTTCTGGCATTTATAGCCTGTCCCTGCATATTTGTTAATGTAAACACTACCTCTTTTGACAAAAAGGCAGTATTTACATTACTGTCTAGTAACATCTCTAATGCTGGTCACACAGACAGCCTTTAGAGTTGCTTCCTGGGTCAGTGATGCACAGTGTTCAGCACTGATGTTCTTTCTCGCCTTGACTACTGTCATCCACTTCTCAGTGGTCTTATGTGCTCCCAACTTGCACCGTTACAGTCCATAACGAATGTGGAGGGAGGCTCATCTTCCTGTCTGCCCACACCTGCCACGCCTCACCCTTCTGTCAGTCCCTACATTGGCTTCCTGTAAGATAGAGGGCTCAATTTAAAATTCTGGTTCTTGCTTTTAAATCTCTACATAATGCTGCTCCCACCTATCTATCCTCCCTAATACACAAGTATGTCCCGTCTAGGCCCTTACACTTACGTTTACACCTGCTATACGGAGGAGTCTGTGTACCAATAAAAGTGCTAAAGGTGAATAAATAGAAGCAGCTCTATACACTGATGTGGAAATATCTTCTTATCCACATAAAAGTCATACGTCTATAAACCGGTGTAAGTGAGAGCCTACACCTATAAGTAGAGTGCGAAAAAGATTATATACAGTGCCAATTTTGTGGGGATGGCACTACCCCAATGAAGATTCCTGGAGGCTCCAAAAGGACTTTGATAAAATAACTTTGATAAAATAAAGGAATTTATTATAATATAAACATAAACATATAAAATAATACTTGCAATACTAAAAAGTCCTAAAAAGTAGCCAATACACGTTTCACTCAGTCAGCTGTAGATGTGGTCCTCAGAATCTTCAATTTTTAAATCACTTATAGTCATTCCCCTTAGATCACACTGATTGGTAATTATCCAATGTCATGGCTTGAAAGTCTCTTTAATTGTCCTCATTAGTGTGGGTATAATTTATTATTGGCCGAATTCTATTTATTATTGGCCGAATTAACTAAATAACCTCCATTTGTTTAAATATACATAGGGATTTAGGAGAGAGCGCAGGTAACTTTTTTCTTTGGTCTTTACTGTATGTATTGGGGCTGATGTGTATTATGATCGTTGCTGCCGCCCACGAGTGATGGGAGTTACCTGCACGCTCTCCTAAATCCCTATGTATATTTAAACAAATGGAGGTTATTTAGTTACTCCAATGGCCATTGGAGAGTTAATAAGTATGAAAGGGTGTACATAAAAAATACCCCTCTCTGTCTCATTAGATATATCTTTGCCAGAAGCTCAAGGATGCAAGGTGACCTACGGGGCTTACCTTGACATGGCAGGCGGGCATTCCCTCCAATGGCCATTAGAGTAACTAAAAAACCTCCATTTGTTTAAATATACATAGGGATTTAGGAGAGAGCAAAGGTAACTTTTTTTTCCTTTGGCTTTTACTGTATGTATTTGGGCTGATGTGTACTATGGTCATTGCTGCCGCCCAGGAGTGATGGGAGTTTGAGCACAGGATTTTTTATTTTTTTTGTATTTGTATTAACATTGATTATATCATTATAATGGACCCTGTCAAGGGGTGGAATATATTAGGCAACAAGTGAAGTAAGTTCTTGAATTTCATGTTTTAGAAGCAGAAAAAATGGGCAAGCGAAAAGATCTGAATGACTTATACAAGGGCAAAATATACAAGTTTTGTGGGATGTTCCAGGTATGCACTGGTTAGAACCTAATAAAAGTTATGCAAGGAAGGACAACCAGTGAACCAGCATCAGGGTCATAGGCTCCCAAGGCTCATTGATGCATGTGATGAGTAAATGCTAGCCCATATAGTCCCCCAGGGGACTGGGGACCACTAACCACCAGGAGAGTAAACCTGCCACTATGTGTGGGAGTTATACAATGGCATATGCACTTGGCACCCACCCACCACCAATGGGTGAGGCTGGGTGGAGGACATTATTTACTTCCCCCCTAATATTATAATCAGGGACCTCATTCACCACCGGTAGGTGCGGGCTGTGGGAAGACATTAAGTCTAATGGGTGGAGACTAGGAGAGTACATTAGGGGCTCCCCACCCTTGCAATGGCTGCATACTCACTAAATGTGAAAGTTTAAAAGCTGCCACATAATTAACCCATGCCCATATTGTCCTGCCGGCTGCTAGCACTGCCAATATGCAAATACAATTTGAAGCATTTAGGTTTGGATTTCAGCCGTCCAGCAGCATTCAGTCCAGCTGATATTTGAACCAATTTAAGACCTGTCCGGGGCTTGATTTGCCTGTGCATAGAATAAACAAAGTCAGGACTTTGCCATCTGAATGGCCCTGTATGGAGTTGGATGGTGAATAACCCCTACAAAGTTTGATGCCCAATCTATTTTTCATTTTCAGAAACCTGGCACATAAGCTTTCCCCTTTTTGGTCTTATTCATCAACTGAAGCACAAATCCCAGATTAGATACTAAAGATTTATCATTTACTTACATTTGTATTTCTTCTGTCAGCTTCTCCTGATGCTTGGGTGTACACTATTGTGCCAGGTTTACCATAATAAACTCTGCAATGACACTACATTTCCATGAATACAGTATCATTAAAGCACCACAATAATGGCAATAATTATTTTCAGCTTGCAATTTTGATGGCATTATTTTTAGAGTCAATTAGTATGCATTAACTCAACTGCTTGTGATGTTTTAGAAAATCTGCAGCCATGAGGTTCAAGTGCCATAAAAGTTCTAAGTGACCTAATTCAACTTTCTATATGATAACTTATTGCTACCAGATAAATGCAGAAAAGTAGCTTTATTCCTGGAAAAAAACAATTAAGCTACTTAGAAAGCTAAAAGCTGTCATGTTGCTGAGAATAGAATTAGCATAGAATTAACAATGGATGAGTACCAGATAGAAGCTGTTGATTTGCAGCAAATGGGAAATTTAAAAATAAGTATTGTCAGGCCTGTCTATGCTTACCACTTTGAGGTGCATACACATAATGAGGGACATTTAATTTGTCTTCATTGAAAGCAGAGACATGCATTCCATTAAATACATTGAATGATGTATTTATACATTTATAAACAAGTATCTTCCATCAAGACTAAACAAAAAAAAAAAAAAAAAAATTCAACAAGTTTCTTAATGCCCATATTTACTTAGAGCCTCGGTTTTGTTATTCAACCATCTGGAATCTGTTGAGCATAAGAGAAAGTTATGAGTAGGTGCAGGAAGAAGGTTACTGTAAACCTGAGAGTCTATTTTGCATATGACAAAATCCTACAAATAATGTTTCCATGGAACTGACAATTCAACACCTCTGTTAGTCAATTAAAAAAAAATGCAGACATTTGCCAAAAGATATAGAAATATTTAAAAAAAGATATTCTAAAAGCACAGCTTAAAATAAACAAGAGATTTAACATTCTGCATTTTAATGGTATTAGCACTATTATCTGTTAAATGTTTAAAACCATCCTGGTCAAATAAGTTTTAATTTAAATTGTTTTCCAGGTCAGGCATCGTGTCCCTAGGGAATACAATTTGTAAGATATATCCTGCAGCTTAATACTGCTGGCATATGATTGGTCACTTGGCACCGCTTGTCAGAGGATTGAAATATTATAAAAGATACTTGTAATATAATTCACTTGGCTACAAGGTCAGATCTCCAGCCAGCAGTAAAGCCTGCAAAAATTACCTTTCTTCCATATGTGCTGTTAACACTGTTTTTCAATAAACCAGACAACTATTTTTTTTTTTGCTATCTTCATTTGAAATCAAGGCAGATGCTGGTAAACTGTACAAGATACATCAGCGGATTAAGTTTACTTCTCCATATACCATTTATCTAACAATTTGCCTGTGCGGATTGGTGAATGAAGACAAGAGGGATAATGATTTTGGGCAGCGCATACGTGGGCTTTTTATATTTTGCTTTAATGTATATTCTTTTTAGACAGACTGAAACTATGGAGGAATTTAATTCATGGCGCTGTTCTGCTTGGTTGAATTTTGGTACTGAAAAATTTCAGGAGGGCAATTCAGGCAGCAGATCAAATGATGACAATAACTGTGCTGACATGTAAAAAAAATTCTTATAATCTTTTAATTTTGCTATCTTATATTAATGAAAAACAGAGAGTATGGGTCATTTGAAGTTGAAAATAGGGGGGAAAGTGGGGAAATACATGGAAGGAAACAGTAAGAGGGAAAAATTAAGGAAAAGGTCGGTGGATAATTGACCACATACTCACCCCTTCCATCCACAAAGCTTTCCCACACATCTAGTCTGTAGTGTGAGTGACTGTCCTTCAGTGTGGATATAAACAGTTCCCTATGAGTTTCTCCCAGCTGTGTCTGCTGAGGTAGAAGGCGGAGCAAGACTCAGCCAGGCAAGGTGATACCACTTCAATAAAAGGCATTTTAAAAAAAAAAAAGTTGGAGACATTTAATTTGACATTAATTTTCTTAATGATCATATGAGCATTGTGTAGATCTTTCAGCTTTCTGATGACTGCTCTTACATCGATCTGGACTGTGACATCAGGAGATAATTCCCTGTTTTCCAGGAAGGCATCCCTCTTGTTTATGTAGTGGATGAAGAATAGGATAACCTGTCATAAACTGGCACTATTATGGCTCAAATTGTCTGCCATGTCTTTAAATGGAATAGGAGCTGACACTAGCTGCCCTATTTTTGTCCAATTCTCATGCTCCAGTGAGGAGTCAACGCTAAAGTGCTGTACCACTATGGTCAAAACATGTAGGAAGCCCCTTTCTTCTCTTGCTCCTGCTCAAGAGTTGGCTAACCCTCACACTATGGTGAAAATGCCCAGCAATCTTTTTGTAACACCTTAGTATAGTTTGCACTTTTGTGTTGCATTTTTGAATTTACCCTTCACAGCACACACTTACAAATGAACCATCTTAAAGTACTTTAACCATATTGGCAACTCAATCAGTGACCACGAACCCAACATGCAGTTTAGTCCCATCCTAGTCTCCCAGCCAATTTGACACAATTTCTCTGGCTGCCTGCAATATGTTTGCTGAAGTGTGCTTTTCCATTATCATTTCAGCATGTAGTAAGAGAGATTGATAGCTCTCTTGCCCTACAGACACACTTCCAGCCTGACACACTGCTTATGTTAGACCTCCTCTTCTGCCACCACCATTCCCAGGCACCGTGGGCTGCCAATAGTGTGCCATCAACAACAAGAATGCTTGATGGCCACTATGAACACTTCATAATTCTGTGGCGTGGTCTGTTCGAGGAGGAAATCGACTTTGACAAAGATGAATTAAAAGAGGATAACCTGGATAGGAGAGGCAGCAGTCCACCAATTTCTGCACCTACTGTGCACTTGCCCCTCTTGTCTAAGCCCATCTCTATCTGCAGTAGAATTGCCTCAATTATTGGAGCATCATCTCCTACAAGTGCCAGAAGTAGTGCACCCAGTGAGATTATTATTAACACCACCACCTCCCTTCCAATTATAATTAGTTAACCAAGTGCAGAGTACTGTAGACTTAAACATTTCCTAGATAGCTAGGCTAAACCTAGTTTCACACTAGAATTAATGACTAAGGCTAGCTATTTTTTTTTCTTTTACACTGAACACACAGTCCTCCCAAAATATGCTTTTTTTTCACAAAACAATGAACAAAAATGATTACATGTAAATTGGTGATTCCAAGTAGTATTAAGTGGCAGTGTATAGTAGTGCAAAACTGAACAATAAATAAACAAGTGTCACACTTAGCTGAATGAAGCAGGCTATCTCTCTCTACCATGTTTGTGTGAGTGTCATTATGAGCTTAGCTAGGCAGGAGGAACTTTTTTTTAACTTAACAACATGCCTCCCCACACACACAAAATTATTTTATTTTTCTTTCTACAAACCCTTGACAAAAAAAACCTCTATTTAAATTGGTTACACTAGGATTAATGAAAAAAAGGCAATCTCCTATCTTCGACTCAGGGTTGTTTCAAGTACCCCTGGCAATAGGAAGCAAGCTAAATACCGCAACAAGTTAAACATAGACTCACACTAGAATCAATAAACCAGGCTAAATAAGAGGGCTTTTTTTCAGTAAACCACCTCCTCCCAAAAAAAGGATTTTCTTACTACAATCAGTTAACAAAAACAAACTTTTGAAAATGTTATTGTGACGAAAGCAACTTCGCCACTAGTTTTTGGAGAGGACTACTTGCCAGCCTTTTAACCTGTGAAGATGGCCCCTTTAATTTATTTTGGCTGAGAGACCCTAATTGTGCCTATTGGGACTTAGCACAATGTTCTTCAAACTTTCAAAGTAGTTGAAGTGGCACTTCGGATACAGCCAAAGTGTCAAAGTGGCCGCGATTTGACATTCGACCACGTGGTGGCGGCCATCGTGTCCGCATGGACCCAAAACCATGCATAGACCTTAGGGGGACTTAGCCGCAAATGCCCTGGAACTATTTTTGGCATGAAAACCTTGTGGTTCCTGGTCAGTCCTCCAGCGGCACTTAGCCGCGATTCTATGGAACTATTTTGGGCATGAAATCCTGTGTGCGCATGGGCAAAAATATGACGTCCATAAAATTTTTGAACCCCTGTTCTGATCTGGGTGATTTTTGGATATATTGTTCATCCAGATCAGAGCTATC
The DNA here is from genome assembly GCA_933207985.1 of Pelobates cultripes. NCBI lineage: Eukaryota > Metazoa > Chordata > Amphibia > Anura > Pelobatidae > Pelobates > Pelobates cultripes. The sequence continues at coordinate 164,340,937 of OW240913.1, read as the reverse complement.
AGAGGATGTAAGATTTATGTGGATATGTTGGGGTACTTATGGTACTTTATATAAATGTGTTTTTTTTTTCTTCCTATGGATAATTAAAGGACCACTCTAGGCACCCAGACCACTTCAGCTTAATGAAGTGGTCTGGGTGCCAGGTCCCTCTAGGATTAACCCTTTTTTTATAAACATAGCAGTTTCAGAGAAACTGCTATGTTTATAATAGGGTTAATCCAGCCTCTAAAGCCTCTAGTGGCAAGCGTCCATAGGAAAGTATTATGAATGCTTTCCTATGGACTGGCTGAATGCGCGCGCAGCTCCTGCCGCGCATACGCATTCAGCTGAAGAGGAGGAGAGGAGGCGGAGAGGAGAAGGAGAGCTCCCCGCTGGAAAAAAAGGTAAGATTTAACCCTTTCCTCGCCATCCAGCCAGGCGGGAGTGGGACCCTGAGGGTGGGAGCACCCTCAGGGCACTATAGTGCCAGGAACACGAGTATGTTTTCCTGGCACTATAGTGGTCCTTTAAGTTAATGCATTAACTACCTTAATTATATCACAGACAGAGGGGAGGGATTGTTTACTGAATGTGGGAGTGCCATACTGTTAATGACTGTTTTTATTGGTTTACGTCCCATGTGTCCCTGTCCTCCATCAGGTCCAGTGGGTGTGCCTCTGGCCTGAAAAACTGTATAAAAATCCAATCTGTGCCATTAAACCTTCTGTTCCTGTTTGACCCTCAACACGTCCATAATTTGTGTGTCTGTTCGGTTCCCGAACAGCATGGGAAAATGACACGAACTAAGTCTTTTCATATGGCTTTTACAGTGCCCATAGTCCTGGGGCAAGAGGCTGGCAAGCAGGTTCCTCCAGGAGCCTGTGGCGAGGTTACTTTTGCCACATAATACTCTGGTATTTTGGCATCTTGTCTACGGGATTAATATATATATATTTGTAAAAGTAACGATTTGTTATGTAAAGTATACTTTTGTACCAATATACTTGCCAAACTCATTACAACATGTTACCTTTTCCAAGATAATAGCTCAGCTGGTTGATTTCTAAGAGGGCACTCTAATAGTTGTAGCTGATCAGAATTTACCACTCAATAACAGACTTGATACCTCTTTAGATAAGACAAGCATCCCAGCAAGATCACTACTCATCATAAGATTTTTTACTACACACTACACTTATTCTCCACCTCTTGGACTGCTGGCATCCAAGGGACAGAGACTTTATGTTTTACAGCTCACCACACAAGTTATACAGCAGAATAGACTACATCTGTCTCCCATGTGGCCAGCTCCAACTATGAGACACATCTACTATACTACCAATGATGTGGTCAGACTACACCCGGGTACTGACCTCAGAAACATCCCCACTATTGTGACCCAACAACCCAATTAAATAAAACACTACTGGATGCCATAGACTCAAAGAGGGACTCCAAGGACTAATCCAGAAATATTTTGCAGAAAATTCTACAGGCTCAACCCTCCACCCCTACCTTGGGAAGCTGTGATACAGGGATGTCTGATACAACGAGCTAGACAGAAAAGAGAATCCCTACTACAACAAGTAGACTCATTTGTAGCTCATAAAAGTAAACTAGATCTCTGAATGTGTGAGCTCTCAAAACTATCTGAAATATGAAAGAAACTATTTTATGAATTCGGTAACAAAAGTGGTAAACTGTTAGCAAAGACACTATAAGACATCTCATCATACATGCAGAAATAAAAGCTAGCGGATGGCTTGCACCACTGCCAGAAGAAATGCTATCCCTCTTTAGGAATTACTACTCATCCTTGTATTACATACAAAACCAAACACAAATGGCTGATCCCTCCACATATCAACATAATATAGATAGGGAGACTGGCTTTGCAACCAATCAAGTTGTAAGAAGCTGAGCTCCTTGTCTGAAATTTATACTTAAGCTTGTTTCCTGCAATTTAAGGGAACTAGCTGTGCAACCTATCTCGTCTCTTATTGTCAGGATTACTTATTGATCCAGCACGTAGAATTGTGTCACACATAAGACTAGAAGGTAATATTTTATCGGGCCTTAGAATGGCCAGACTTAATGTACCAAAGAATAGTCAGAATACTTGCCGAGGTCAGGGACACAGAATGGGACACAATGATAAGGGAAAGCCAAAAGTCAGGGATACCAAAATACATGGAATTCAAAATGAAGCCAAAGTCAATAACCAGAAGTAAACACTCAGGAACACACTCTCGGACAACCACTAAGGGAAACCATGACAGGGCAATGAGTAAAAGGAAAAAAAGGAGTTTAAATAAGCCTCCTTCAGATCCGATTGGCCATACCCGGCCTTTGACCTTTACTTGACGTCACACACATATCGACGTCGTCAGTAGCGTGGGCGGATGTGGGGCTACATATTGGTGTGGATCCGCAGCGGCTGGCGTCCACCAATATATCGCAGGAGTCAGATATATTGCTGCATGACCCCTGAACGGCACTTCCACATTTATCAGGAAGGCAACTACTGCAAATATCACAAGGTGAAGCTGAACATGTTCCACTCATGGGAACACTATGGCCCTAACTAGTACTGAGTGCCTTCTCACGTTATTAAGTGAGTGCCTGGCTTATCTCCCTGCAGTTTACCAGCCTGTGTGAGGCTGAGGAAGCAGGCAATCCCTCTTTTATGTGCAGCCTCAACATTTTGCCAACCCTATCCCACCCCCCAGACCAGTGGGGGTTATCTTGGTGGTGTGGCAAGCCTCTTCGATTTTTGGAAGATCGGCTTCCCCGACATTTTTCCCACTGTGTTTATAGCGTTAGCTGCTCCTGTGTATGACCCATCTACAATGGCAGCTCATGGGCTAGTTCTGAAGGCCTTTAATTACTTTTTTGCCTGATTCTGGGCGCACCTGGAGCAGTGCTACAAGGAAATACAACCAGACTGTCACAAGGCTATAGGCACCGCCAGTTAGCTACACCTCAGTCTCCCAACAGGATGCTTCCTGCTACTACTTACCTAGGCCGTGATCCCATTCCCCACACCCCAGGGACATACTTCATTTACGTTACATGTGTTTCAAGGGGACTTTCCTTGGCTATTGATTGGGGTGCCTGGAGCTGGTGGTGCAATTCAGCTGCTGCTCCTTCCTGTTTGACAGGCAACCTTGGGACTCGGTGTGGCAAAACTAGCCACTTCATTGTGAAAAGACTACGTTAATTCATCTAGTTTGACTTCACGAACAGAGCATGGACATACTGTTCGTGAAGTCATACAAACTACCAAATGAAAGACCACACAGTGGAGTCGTGTGTCTCCAATTACGAAACTGCAAAATTGTAAACCGCAAGATCCTAATGGTCGGATGGGTGGTCACCGTTCGTATGAACGAACACGTGGCAGGAGCCATCTTGGTGCACGAACGCCCAGTGGTGTTTGGTTGTCGAGTGCATGGAACTAAAATCAGCCACTCAACCTCGCTTAAACCTGTGGACTTCCAACCCGTTCCTACATGTACTCCTATTTGTCCAAACAGAGCGGCGTTCGCCTAAATGAAACCATCGACCTCCAGAAGCACAACTACCTCGTTAATAACTATGTACGTTCATCTGTTCATTCGTATGAACTCCCAAAAGAAGACCGGTCAAAGCCTACAATTTCCTGGAACTGTTTTGGGACTTCACCTCATGGCTGACCGGTCCAAAACTTCACTTGAATGGCTTTTCTATTCTACCAAATGGATCTGAAATCCCAGCTATTCAGTGAAGTGCCTTTCGTAAAGTTCTGATAAATATTATACGAATTATTATGTTTTAAAAAATATTGTGTAATGTTCTGCACTGAGAGATAATTTAATTAAAAGCTTGCTCTTGCGTAATTATCTCTCCAGTACAGAAAAGGATTGTGGGAAATGTTACTGTACTTCCACCAGGGGAAAGGCCCTGGAATGTCATTATGGAAACCCCTTGCATGGGGATTTGTATAAAGCTGGCTGTGGTTCAATAAAAGTTCAGTTGACTCCCAAAACTGTGTTTCATCCAGTTGTTGGGGAATGGGATGGGAATTGCTACACTATTCTTTATTTGTATGCTGACTGCATCTACCAGAGGAGATATTGTGGTTTATACCTCTACTCCGCTACACTCGGATTTCCCTTAGGAGACATATAACCACAGCTGGAGTGGGTTGTTTATCATTGCAGAAGGCTGGAGATGCCTATGTGCCACATTATGTTTCTTGTTATGCCTGCTTTGTTTTCATTGTTTTTCTTTCTAGTTTTTCCGATGTAGTGTTAATTATATGCGCAGGTTCTGGTAAGCGTGAGAAGATGCCAGCCTTTTTGTATGATCACAAAAGTGCTTTTCTTTTTTTGCCACCCAGGGGTTTCTTTACTAGGGAACAAACAGTAATCATTCCTTCTCTTTTCATTTATATTATTAAGCATGTTTACAATAAGTTTATTTCTTGTTTTATTTGTTTACTATCTTCTTATTCACCCAATACACTTCAAGGTTGTATTATTTTTATTGTATTATTTGACGCACTTATCTTGTCCTTTACTTGTGTTTAAAAGAGACCTGAACACTCTGCATAGGCCTGCATGTGCCATACCATCTTGCAATATTTGAAGGTCGCATATAAATGTACATGCCCTACCACAGCGTTGCTTACTAGTTGCACTGTTAACTATACTGGATATGTCACTGCCATAATACCAGTACTTGTTAAATTTGTGTCTCAATCAAAAATTGATTAACAAACAAAGGTGCAAATATAATGTTGAAACGTAATATAGAAAGCTATCTTAAGAATCACTTGCACACTAAAATAGGCACAACTGTTAGAGATTCTTGAGTCTGAAATAACTTTAGAAGAGCTCTACAAAGCACTTAAGTCCACCCCCATGGGCAAGGTCCCATGACCAGATGGACTAACCATTAGATACTATAAGAGTATTTTGGAACTCCTGACTCCTCATTTCTTGGCATCATGCAATTTGCTGATTTATGGAACACAGGTCCATCCACATACTCTTGCAGCAACCATTACTGTATTGCCTAAGGTGGGCAAGGCTGGAGCTATACTCCATTGACCAATATCCCTACTCAACACAAACCTCAAATTACTAGCATAAATATTGGCAAACTGTTTTAAACCACTTATGTCACAGTTTATAGAATTGGATCAGGCAAGCTACTTCCTGTGGAGGGTTACCCTCTCTCATAGAAACATATAATATGATGGCAGATAGAACCATTTGGCTCACCTATTCTGCCCAATTTTCTAAATAGTTTCATTAGTCCCTGGCATAATCTTAAGTCTCGGATAGCCTTATGCCTATCCCATGCATGCTTAAACTCCTTCACTGTGTGTTAACCTCTACCAAGGAAATTCCATGCATCCACTACCCTCTATGTAAAGTAATACTTCCTGAAATTATTTCTAAACCTTTGCCCCTCTAATTTAACACTATGTTCTCTTGTGGCAGTTTTTCTTCTTTTAAATATAGCCTCCTCCTTTACTTTTTTGATCCCCTTTACAGTAAGGGAAAAAAGTATTGATCCCCTGTTGATTTTGAACATTTGCCCACCGACAAAGAAATGATCAGTCTATAATTTTTATGGTAGGTGTCTTTTAACAATGAGAGACAAAATAACAAAAAACTAAATCCTGAAAAATGTGTGTCAAAAAAGTTATAAATTGATTTGCATGTCAATGAGTGAAATAAGTATTGGATCGCCTATGAATCAGCAAGATTTCTTGCTCCCAAGTGTATTTTATACAGGTAATGAGCTGAAATTAGGAGCTTTCTCTTAAAGGGAATGCTCCTAATCTCAGCTCGTTACCTGTATAAAAGACACCTGGCCACAGAAGCAATCAATCAATCAATCAGATTTCTATTTCTCCACCATGGCCAAGACCAAAGAGCTGTCCAAGAATGTCAGAGACAAGTTTGTAGACCTACACAAGGCTATAATAGGCAACAAGGCCCATCTGAAGTTTGCCAATGAACATCTGAATGAGGAGAACTGGGTGAAAATGTTGTGGTCAGATGAGACCAAAATCAAGCTCTTTGGCATCAACTCAACTCGCTTGTTTCAACTTGTTTGGAGGAGGAGGAATGCTGCCTATGACCCCAAGAACACCATCTCCACCATCAAACATGGAGGTGAAAACATTATGCTTTGGGTGTGTTTTTCTGCTAAGGGGACAGGACAACTGCACCACATCAAAGGGACGATGGACAGGGCCATGTGTGGTGTATCACCAAATTAATATATATATTACACAAGGTTCGTCTACATTGAAAGGTATTCATTAAAAGGCAACAACACAATACTATAAATGTATCACAAACACACAGCTCAGACCCACGGAGCAACAACCCTTTTTAAATCTATCTATATAGTAATCCCCTTCCCCACACGTTTGATCTCACCCACGGTTAGGCCTTCACATCTAGTAATGGCTCACTGCTGCAAGTTCAACATCACATCCACAAAGGAAGAAAAGGAAGCAACAGAAAGATTTCCTGCCTGGCCTTATGTTATATACCCTTAGTTGAGATGATGTGTTTTACATCACATCCTGTTCATGCATCACTTCCTTTATCAATTGTGGGAGGGAAGTAAAGATTCTTAGCCCTCCTACCTAGACCTGTTTAAGGAGGTCCTGAAAGGAAGATAAATTACCATGCAAGGAAGACAAGTTACCACACCATGTACCGTCAAATCTTGGGTGAGAACCTCCTTCCCTCAGCCAGGGCATTAAAAAATGGGTTGTGGATGGGTATTCCAGCATGATAATGACCCAAAACACACAGCCAAAGCAACAAAGGAGTGACTCAAGAAGAAGCACATTAAGGTCCTGGATTGGCCTAGCCAGTTTCCAGGCCTTAATCTAATAGAAAATCTGTGGTGGGAGCTTAAGGTTTGAGTTGCCAAATATCAGCCTCGAAACCTTAATGACTTGAAGAGGATCTGCAAAGAGGAGTGGGACAAAATCCCTCATGAGGTGTGTGCAAACCTGGTAGCCAGCAACAAGAAACGTCTGACCTCTGTGATTGCCAACAAGGTTTTTGCCACCAAGTACTAAGTCAAAGTTTCACTCAATGACATGCAAATCAATTTATAATTTTTTTGACATGTGTTTTTCTGGATTTTCTTTTTTGTTATTCTGTCTCTCGCTGTTAAAATACACCTATCATTAAAATTATAAACCAATCATTTCTTTGTCAGTGGGCAAATGTTCAAAATCAGTAGGGGATCAAATATTTTTTCCCCACACTGTATGTTTTTAAATGTTTCTATCATATCCCCCCCACTCTCTTGTCTTTCCTCCAAGCTATACATGTCAAGATACTTTACCCTTTACTGGTAAGTTTTACCATACAATCCAAAAACAAGTTTTGTAGCCCTCTTTCCAAAGTATCAGTATGCTTCTAAAGATTCGGTCTCCAGTACTGCATACAACACTCCAAGTGAGGTCTCAACAGTGTTCTGTACAATGGCATGAGCACTTTTCCATTGATGTCACTAATACCTCACCCTATGCAACCAAGCATTCTGCTAGCATTTATTGCTGCTCTATTATATTGTATGACTACCTTTAAGTCATCTGAAATAATTATTCCTAAATCTCTTTCCTCAGATGTGGAGGTTAGTAGTGTATCAAATATTCTATATTCTGCCCTTGGGATTGTATGCCTAAAATGCATTATCCTGCATTTATCCACATTAAATGTCAGTTGCCACAGCTCTGAACATGTTTCTAGTTTATTTAAATCATTTGCCATTTGGCTTATCCCTCATGGAACATCCATCATGTTGCAAATCATTGTATCACAGGCAAAAAGACATACCTTACCATCCAGACCTGCAATATCACTAATAAAAATCTTAAAGAGAATGGGTCCAAGTACAGACCTCTGAGGTTCACCACTGGTAACTAGAACTTGCTTTGAATATACTCCACTGACTACAACCCTTTTTGCACTGGCCTTAGAACCCTTATCGGAAGCAGTCTACAACAACCCTCCATATACATACAATTAAAGGTGGAGTATCTTCTTATTATAATGAATATTCCGTATATCTAAAAAGCAGAACAAAATAATAACAATACTAGTGCAATATTGTCTGTTATATGAGAGATAAATACAAAAATGGGAGAAATATCACTCACAAGTGCAGAGCCTCAAATATAGGCTCAGTTCTCCAGTATTGTGGGAAATAAGGTTCCCACTGCCTTCTTTATGTAGTTGATGATCAAGTATTCCTCTTGAAAGCAAGTGATTATTTCCAAAGTGCTTTATTTTAAAGTGCACAGCTATATGACAAAAAATGTAAATCAAAAATAAAATAGTAAAATTTTCAAAACCTTACAGATAGAAGGTAGGATGAATAAAGTCTCTGATTCAAAAGAGTCTGTGGTGCAATACGCGTTTCGCCTCCTGTAGAGGCTTCCTCAGTTGCTGTAGAATATGAGACAAATGTCCTTTATATACAATAAGTAATCAGGCATCATTCAAAATTGCTGGTGCTGGGTGTCAGTCTTCCACTTCCGGTTTCCGGTTTCCGGGTCTTTGCGTTCCATTAATGGAACGCAAATGTCAATGCTCTCAATAAATGTTTCCTCTTCTTAGCGTCAAGACCTTCGTTTCCGGTTTCTGGTGGTACTTCCGGTTTGCGTTCCAACAGTGGAACGCAAACGTCATCATTCCGCACGTGCGCCGGCGGAACTTCCGCCCTACGTTCCACTGCTGGAACGCATAATATACGATCACATCATTCTCATAGCAGGGTACAAAATTCCCCACTTAACCCCCAACGAACATCTAATAGAATGCATTGCAATAAAACATACTATGGTAAAACATGGCATACTACAATACACATGGTATTAACATTTAGTAGATCTTCCTACTTCATATTAAATAAAAATATAATATTTAAAAAAAGCATTTAACCTAAAATTCATATTAAAACAAAGGAGGAGAAAATAAAAGAAAATAAAAGAAAGGTAAGCTATTAAAAAAGATGTAATATGGTAAGGTAATTATAAAAAAATAAATAAAAAAAAAGGAAAAAAAAATATAAAACCTTTCTATAATATAATTAAAAATGGCAAACTTCGAAATCTGCATTTAAGCCATGTGGAATAAGAGTTTTAAAATTGTAAATAAAACGCATTTCTTCTTTACCCAATAGCTTTATATAATTACCCCCTCTCCAATCTCGTTTGACTTCCTTTATTGCACAAAAAAATAGGTTCTCAGGATTTTGGTTATGAATTTCTTTAAAGTGCAAAGACACGCTGTGAGTTTCTAGACCATTTTTAATATTCCGAATATGTTCGGCAATCCTGGTTTTTAGAGGTCTGATGGTTCTTCCTATATATAATAAGTTACAAGGGCATTTTAAAATATATATTATACCCTTTGAGTGGCAGGTTAAATGGTCATTTATAATATAGGGCTTATGGATAAACTCTTCTATATTATGCAAATGCCGTTTAGTACTCTTAGTAGTTTTGCAAGGGAGACACATACCACAACCATAAAAACCTTTCAAATCTTGAATAAAATGCTTCGGTTTTTTAGCGTTTAAGTGACTTTTAACTAAAATGTTCTTAAAATTTTTTGCTCCTCTATATATAATTTTTGGTCTTGGTGGTAGGATTTTATTCAAAATGGGATCGTCCTGAAGTAAGTGCCAATGTTTTTTTATAGTGTGTTGTATACGTTTATTTTGCCCATTGAAATTACAAATAAAAGGGATTTCGTTCATATCCATTGATTTATTTTTAGATTTATATTGGATAAGGTTTTTTCTTTTGAGTTTGCCTACTTCATTTAGATCCTGATTTAGATGGGTTTCATCGTATCCCTTTTCCAAAAATTGCTTCTTAATGTAATTGGCCTGCTCTACATAATCTGTGTCTAGCTGGCAATTTCGTCTAAGTCTAATAAATTGGCTCTTAGGGGCATTCTTGAGCCAGGGTAAATGATGGCAGCTATTTCTTTTTATATAGCTATTGGCATCTATAGGTTTGAAATTATTTTTTGTGACAATTGTGGAGTTTTGAATATAGATATCTAAATCTAGAAAGGTAATATGCGAATCACTAAAAGTGCTGGTTAAATGAATCCCATAATTGTTGGTATTTAGATGTTTGATAAACTCCTGTAGAGCTTCCGTAGTTCCATTTCATATGAAGAAGATATCATCGATGAATCGATAATATGTGATTATGTTTCTCTTCCACTGAAGTTCTTTGAATACGAACGTTTCCTCCCAAAATGCCATAAAAAGATTGGCATAGCTTGGGGCAAATTTTGTGCCCATTGCAGTGCCGCAAATTTGTAGATAAAACGAGTTTTCAAACCAAAAATAATTATGGGTTAAAATCAATAAAATTCCTTCTAAAATATATTCAATCTGTTCTTCTTTAAAATCCGATTTCTCTAAAAAGTATTTCACAGCTGCCAAACCTTTATCATGCGGAATGATACTATACAGGGAGGTCACATCACATGTGGCCAAAATATTGCCCTGTGTCCATTCTATTTGTTCTAAAATCTGTAAAATATGGATAGTGTCTTTAAGATAAGTAGGGTTCTTTATAACTATGGGTTGAAGGATAGTGTCTAAGTATTCTGAAATCCGTGTAGAAATTGAATCTATACCCGAAATAATTGGTCTTCCAGGTGGATTTTCTACATTCTTATGTATTTTAGGGAGGAGATAGAATACTGGTATTTTCGGATTATCGATCCATAGATAATCAGCCTCTTTATCTGTCAGTATTCCTATTTCTCTTCCTTTATCTACATATTGCTTAAATATATGTATTGTTTCGTTCGTAGGATTATGAGATAATTTTTGATAAGTTGGGGTGTCAGAGAGTATTCTCTCTGCTTCTTTTACATATTGATCTTTACTTAAAATCACTATTCCTCCCCCCTTGTCGGCAGGTTTGATAACCAAATTTTCATCATTTTTAATATTTTTTAGAGCCTTTTTTTCTTTTATTGTTAGATTTTGCTGATATTTATTAATTTTCTTAAATTTTTCTATATCTTTCATAACCATAGTCTCAAACGTTTTAATTTCGTTAGAAATTAAATGTCTAGGAAAAAAATGAGATTTCTTTTTTAATGGGGTATGAAAATATTCATCTTCCTGTGGCTCCTGCTGATGTTTTTCCCTATTTGAAAAAAAAAATTTAAGGCATAATTTCCTAATAAAAAAATTCATATCTACAAAAAAATCGAAATGATTGAAAGTGGCTGCTGGGGCAAATTTTAAGCCTTTCTTTAGAACTTCAATCTGATCAGTAGTTAAAATTTGATTAGACAGGTTGAATATTCCTTCTAAATTGACGTTTTGCCCCTCTTCTCTCTGTGTTGTGTTCTTCTTTCCTCTCTGTCTCCTTCTTCTTCTGCTGATCTTTGTCTTTTCCCCTGCACATCCCAAGATTGGGTTTGGTCCATCCACTTCCTTCTGTTTTGTATCAGGTCCCGTCGAAAAAAAGAAGGTGAAGGGGGAGTATCAGGGGGCGGTGATAAGGTTGGGCTACGATTCCTAATAGTCCGATGAGGAGAATGGGATCTCTCAACAGGAGTAGGAGATAGGGCTAGTTTACTGGTATTCGTAAGTGATGATTTATGTATCCCTTTTCTGACAGCATCACTATATCTTATAGGATGAATGTATTCTGTAACATGATTGTTAGTTGGTCTTATATTGGGATAATGTTGTGTTTTACTGGGGAAACGTGGGGCTGCAGCTGTTTTATGGGGACGGAGGGTAATGGGTGAGTGGCGTGAGTTAGATGATGCTTTTTCTCTAGGTCTCTCTATTCTCTTATTATATGAAGTAGTTTTAAAATTTCTTTGTTGAATTGTTTTGTTAGACCTATAAGGCAGGTATTCTGAAGTGTGATGGGTTTTAATTGCGGGTAAGCGCTGGAAGCGATTTCTATAATTTGATTGTGGCCTCTGTTGGGGGTCATTTTGATGCTGATGAATCTTATTGAAATTTCTTACATTTCCTGTCTGATGATCTGTGATATCTCTTATATACTTTTTCTTTTTAATTTCTATAACATCTGATTCAATTTTATCTACTTTATCTTGAATTTCTCTTAAAGTACTGTTATAGATTTCTGGACTTGTGGATTCTGATAGGGAATTTTTCCATTTATTTATTTCTTCATCTAATTTAGGGAGGGTTTCTTCCCTCCTTGCTACTATGTAGCCCATTGTACTAAATGAAAATCCATCTAAAAGTTTCTCCCAGCCTGCCATGAAGTGTGGGTCTTCCCTATCAAAACTAGGATCTTTGTGAAAGCGGAGACCCCTAGGAGTAATTTGGTCCCGAACGTACTTTTTGAGGGTCGCTATTTCCCATTTTACCTTCATCTCTTTTATAAGTACTTTTTCCAAGTTGAATCTTGATTTATTATTATCATTATATTGTATAGTAGGATTTGACCCTGCAAATCCTGCGAAACATGAGTCAATATTTCGGGTACGGTATTCTCTATTTTCCCAAAATGACATAACAATGTGGTGTTTACTATAAATACTAAAAAAGGGATTATATCAAAGATATAATAAACATACAACAAAGTGATAGACTTATAGTATAGCCCACAATAATAAAAAGTCCTCTAAAAACACCTTAGTGAGAGTCCCTTTTACCTCACAAATAGATACAAATACATACAATTAAAGGTGGAGTATCTTCTTATTATAACAACCCTCCATACCCCATGTGAAGAGCATAAAGTAAATGCTTATGCGGATGATCTTTTTTTGATGTCCCAGCCCTGCATCTCCCTACCAGACATTATCACAGAATGTCAGCAATTTAAAAATAAACATGACCAAATTTGAAACACTGAACCTAATTGTCCATGCTACCCTGAGTAACCATCCCCTTTCAATGGCAGCAAACCAGCCTTAAATAATCTGGGGATATGATTAACATTTTCTACAAGTAAGCTTTTTTACAACAAGTTCCCCCTTGTTTTACAATCCATTAAAGATAATCTCTCCAGATTGGACCTACTCGGGTTAACTGGTTGGGCTGAATAGGAGTTCTAAAAATTAACATCCTACCCTGGCTTCTCTATCTATTTCAAACCATCCGATACAGATACCAGTATCTTTGCAACCAGTGGCGTACACATGACCCATGGGGCCCCGGTGCGAAAATTGATCCGTGGGCCCCACCCCCGCGCTTACTCTGCGTGGGCCGGGGCCGCAACACATGGTGGGAGAAAGGTAAGTGCTGAAGACACACACACACACTCTCACGAACAGACGTATACACACTAGCTAACAGACACACATTTATTGACAGAGACACACTCAGCTACAGACATACATATACACTCACTTACAAAACATACACTCTCACTGACAAACACTCACTAACAGACATCAAACAGACTCACTAACAGACACACACAGTAACACACTCACTGACACACACTCAATAACAGACACACACACTAACACACACACACTCAAACACACACACACTCTAACACACACACACTAACACACACACACTAACACACACACACACTAACACACACACACACACTAACACACACTAGCACACACACACTAACACTAACACACACACACTCTAACACACACACACACTAACACACACACTCTAACACATACACTAACACACACACTAACACACACTAACACACACTAACACTAACACACACATGTTTTTTTTTTAAATTTAATCCCCCAGCCTCATTACCTTTGGGGAATCCCTGGGGTCCAGTGGTGCTGCTGGACTCCTGGGCGGCCGGTCACCGGGCGGACGGGCAGGCAGGCAGGCGGGCGCACGCTCGAGGGAGCACTCTCCCAGGAGTTGGGCCACCTCAGGGCCCCCCGAGGCTGGCCCTGGTGTCACCCGGCGGGCAGGCGCCCCTGAGTGCTCCCTCTTCAGCTCCCTCGCTTGTCGCGTACTGATGCAGTAGCCATAAGATGACGACATCTTCCGGCACCGGTATCAGTGCGGTGCGCGAGGAAGCTGAAGAGGGAGCACTCAGGGGCGCCTGCCCACCGGGTGACTTCAGGGCCAGCCTTGGGGGGCCCTGAGGTGGACAACTCCTGGGCCCCCCAGGAGAAGAGGCTGGCCACAGTGGGTACATACCGGGTCCCAGGGCGGCTGGGCCCCCTGGTGGGCCGGGCCCGGTCGCAGCCGCGACCCCTGTGACCCCAGTATGTACGCCACTGTTTGCAGCATTAAGGTCATTTCTCACACACTAATCTTGGGGCAGAAAGCCATATAGATTACAATTTAAAAACCTCACCTGATACCACAGAGATGGTGACCTCGCACTACATGACCCTTTTAATAGCTATAGAACATCCCATTTTCTGTATCTGGTGGAGTGGGGCAGAGAATCTAAACATAAGCAGTGGATAACACTGGAGAAACCGGGGGGCGGGGTGGACCCTTATGCTCTCTTCCTTATCTCTCTCGGGATCTCGAGCACACCAAATTCAACAACCTGACTATGTCCACTACAATGAGGATGTGTTCAACACTTAGACAAACTCAACTGTTTACCACATGTCCAACCCCAATGACTCCACTATCAGACCTACCAGTCTATCCAAAAACACTCACACAAAACTAGCTTGGCATAGAAAGTAATCAGGGCATCCTCCTCATTTTCCACCTATATCACCGGGGCAAACCCAAAGAGCTCAAAGCACCGGCTGCATAAATACATATGAAGCAAATTTAAAACAATCAAACCAGAACAGCCTCTCACCATATTTCAGAGTCTATGTCAAAACAACATATCTATTACACATGGCATTTTCAAAATATATATGTTACTCCACTCTCTGACAATCCCAGCACCCCCAAATTCAAGGTCAAATGGTTGAGAGATCTGAACCTCACTTGTACAAACAGTGGCAAAACGTATGCTCACACGCACAATACTGCTCTGTTGTATCCCCCTGACACAAGAGACATCTTTTAAATTGGTATCATGATGGTACCAGTTATGACCAGACACTGGAAACACTCAGGACACACACATATATATATATATATATATATATATATATATATATATATATATATATATATATATAATATAAATATGGGTTAGCACTCACTGTCTTTTAGAGTAAAATCAATTCTTTATAGAAGAATCTTTAAAAATCAACGTTTCAGCCCAAGTTCTGAGCTTTCATCAGGATCAACAAACCTGATGAAAGCTCAGAACTTGGGCTGAAACGTCGATTTTTAAAGATTCTTCAATAAAGAATTGATTTTACTCCAAATGACCGTGAGTGCTAGCCCATATTTATATTTTGTATTTTTGGTTGTGGCTAAATTCATGCACCAGGCAACAATATATTGCATTATTTGCTGGATATATCTGAGTGCAAGGACTGGACTGTCTTGTGTGTGTATATATATATATATATATATATATATATATATATACTGGAGTAATCTGGAGTGTGCTTGAGATGCTGTGAGCATGTAGTACTATATATGGCGGCACTGCCCTAAGATTACTAAATACTGGAGATCCATAACAACAATCATAGTTAGTGGATAGTGGACAGACCTCCACCCTTCACACCAGAAGCCCTTTTGCAATAACATGGCACTCACTAAGCACATATTGGAACACACTCACAATATAACAACTGAGTTCTGAAATTCTTTCCATACTTGCATATACCCACAAGATCATCGACCATCACAATGACTCTCCGCTGCACCGGTGATATACTGGAGACAGGGATCATTACGCCCAGGTGCTAAAGTTGGAGCTATATTGAAATCCCATCCCTTCACTGATATGTATTCCTAATGCACAACTCATATACACATGTAGAATTAAACAAGGACCTCCAAAAAAACTGATGTCTACGCACCCCCTCCCAACCCACTACCACCATGCTCAGCTTTTTTTTTAATGTTAATAAAAAAAAAATACAGAGTGGGAAGGCATAAAAGGTGCATATACTGCAGATTGCAAAATGTTCATTGTTTACAATTATTTCTAGGTTTAGCAATAAACTGTTTCCAATGAACCCAATGACCATGACTGACAATGTACCACTTACACAATTACATTATGTGATAATTTGACATGGCTTCTCAGTTGTGATAAACACAAGTAGACCTGTAAATGAATGCACCATTTGTGTTACCTTTCTGTTTCTTTTAATAAAAATTTTAATACATAAAAAAAAATTAAAATAAAAATAAAAGTGCCACCAAGAGCTAAATAAATAAATAAATAAATAATTTTAATAGTGCACTCAAGAGCACCTCGTTCTGAGGCTCTCTATAAGGCATGCAAATATACTAAACTGATATACAATGGACCCTCAAATTCAAATGTCAAACAAATATATTTGGTGTGAAGAAATAAAAGTGAAACAACCCAGTACTATATTATAAATTAAAAAAATGTAAAACTCAAATGAATAAATAGGGAAAATTTTAAAAATTGCTAATAAATCGTCAAGAGAGACCAAGTGTATGTTTCAGTGGTCAGGTGGCAAACTATCAACCACCTACATGGGTGGAGCGATATATGTTAATCAAACTGAAACAACACTCAGATCCTTCTGGGAGCTACATTGAAGGGCATTATCTACAGCCATAATTTGATGAACTCTTAGATTACATTATTTGCACCAAATATAGGATATGTAATATTACATGGTTATAAAATCATGGGTTTCAGGGTATGGTTATGGTTAGTGGTAAGGTTATAGTTTCTTTATTTATTCACAATTACTTAATTAGCAATATACTCACACATTCATAGAAAACCACTTATAGCTAACTACACAAATGCATAATTACTAACACTCACACAGACACAGAGGCACATTTAATTAGAACACACACATTTTTATTAGTGATATTGCAGAAGGTCTTGATGGTAAGGTATGTCTTTTTGCTGATGATACTAAGATATGTAACAGGGTTGATGTTCCAGGAGGGATAAGCCAAATGGCAAATGATTCAGGTAAACTAGAAAAATGGTCAGAGTTGTGGCAACTGACATTTAATGTGGATAAGTGCAAGTAAATGCATCTTGGATGTAAAAACCCAAGGGCAGAGTACAGCATATTTGATAGAGTCCTAACCTCAACATCTGAGGAAAGGTATTTAGGGGTGATTATTTCTGATGACTTAAAGGTAGGCAGACAATGTAATAGAGCAGCAGGAAATGCTAGCAGAATGCTTGGTTGTATAGGGAGAGGTAGTAGCAGTAGAAAGAGGGAAGTGCTCATGCCATTGTACAGAACACTGGTGAGACCTCACCTGGAGTATTGTACGCAGTACTGGAGACCATATCTTCAGAAGGATATTGATACCTTAGAGAGAGTTCAGAGAAGGGCTACTAAACTGGTTCATGGATTGCATGATAAAACCAGGACAGGTTAAAGGATCTTAACATGTATAGCTTGGAGGAAAGATGAGACAGGGGAGATATGATAGAAACATTTAAATACATAAAGGGAATCAACACAGTAAAGGAGGAGACTATATTTAAAAGAAGAAAACTACCACAACAAGAGGACATAGTCTTAAATTAGAGGGACAAAGGTTTAAAAATAATATCAGAAAGTATTACTTTACTGAGAGGGTAGTGGTGGCATGGAATAGCCTTCCAGATGAAGTGCTAGAGGTTTAAGCTTGCGTAGGATAGGCATAAGGCTATCCTAACTATAAGATATGGCCAGGGACTAATGAAAGTATTTAGAAAATTGGGCAGACTAGATGGGCCGAATGGTTCTTATCTGCCATCACATTCTATGTTTCTATGTTTCTGCATGCATAACCTGTCAAACACATTGTGGGAATAGTGGTCCAGTTATGGAAAACGTTTTGAACTAGTTAAATGGCTCATTCATTTCTCAGTTAGTAGAAGCACCAATTAGAATGTATGTTTGCATCCAGTCATAACTAATAATATTTGCCTTTTTACCTTACAGGTAAGAGAGCCCTTAGATCTGATGACTATAACGTGGTGTAATTCTAAGGAAGATTAGTTTTTATGATGCAAAATAAAAAGTATACATGTTAAATAGCCACTTATATGCTATGATCATCTACAATTTTAAGTTCTGGAAAAAAGTTCAGAGAAAAGGCAGTGTTTACAATACTGTCTTGTTATTATTTCTTCATTGATTCAATGTATCTCTGTGAGGAGATGATGATTGGTGCAGTGCGGTGTTTCGCCGTGCATGTGCAATAATCTCCCAATACTTCCTATAGAAAAGCTTGTAATGGCTGAGATCATCAACATTGATGATCTCCGCTATGGAGACCAAGCAAAAAGGTGAGTTTAAACAGCTTTTTGCTGCTCTGACAAGGGGGCATGGAAACTAAATGGTGGTTTTAACACTAGAGTGTCAGCAATACATAATAAAAAGGAGGTGGAATTTTTGGCACATGTATTCTGTATGTATGGCAGCTTGGGCTTTCCAAACCAGAGTCTCTTCTTTCTGGTGGTGTAGTGAATATGCAAAGAGGGGTGCAGGAAAGCAGCGCCTGTAGTGTTGTTCTCAGATCCAAGGCAATACAGGGGATAAAAAGAGAGAATGTAATATAGTGTAGTATATTATAAATTTCAGTTAATGTAGAAAAACAAAATGCACTTACAATTTTCTGGAGCTTATATTTAGCTCCAGATTTATGCTCATGTCTGTGGATATGGTGGTGATCCTTGTGCTTGTTTGAGGATGTCTTTCACAGTGTTCCTAGTTGTTTTATCGCAGTCTGGCAGTCATATGTCCTCAGTTTACAGGAGAAGGAATAAAAACAGAATATAGTGCTCTTTGTATGTATTTAAAAGGATAAAAGCAAATAAAAAGAGAGGTATACTCACAAACAGAGAGGAAATAGGAATTGCTCAATCCAATAGGCATAAGTGGTATAATCCCCACCAAGGATATCGCTGCGTGAGTCCTCTGGATAAAAACTCCCAAGATAGGTCTGGAAGCTCTAAATTGCTTAAAATAATTAACTTTATTCAGAGATAAAAAATAAAACCAAGTATAACGTAAAGAGATTTATAAAACACTAAATATAAAAATTATCTGTTAAGATTTAAAAAAACAAAAATTTGAGTATGTCCAACAGTACTATATGGAACATCGTGTATATAAGTGGTTGAGTGGAGAGCATCAACGAAGACCTCGCAAAAAAATTGTGCACCCAAAGGTACACACTATAGATGTCACATCGGCATCGGATACAGAACCACAAAATGGAGGGGAAACTTTTTTAGAAACAACGAGTATGGGCACAACAACAAGAAGCAGAGGCAGAGGCACAAGCGGTGTAGAACAAGGAGAGGCCATAAGGGGAAGATACATAGCCAGTGGAAAGCCACCACTGAGAAAATAATACCAGTGTTTAACTTATCACATCGAAGCCTACAAGCAGAGGAGATAGAGATCCTTAAATTAGGACTCGCATTTGTACCCACGATTAACCCTAACAAATTCACTTGGAATGTGGAACTGTTTAATTTTGGCAGGAACATGCGCCTGAAGGACAACTTCAATAAACCACAAACACTTCAACAAAGAAACCAAAATCAAGAAAAAGCATGGACACAGTTCAAACCAAGATCCAATTTTGACCCACCTAGCAAAAGGGCGAACATTTCAATCTGAATCAATAGAAACAATAAAACATTCATGTCGCATACGCAACAATTTAAGTAAAAAACTCCTTGACAACTTGGCACGTGACCCCTCCATTGTTATACACCCCGCTGATTATGATAAATATGCAGCGGAAGTTAAAAGACAACTACAGGATAGGAACACATACAAACCACTAGAGGATGATCCCTTGATAGAAATACAGGCAAGGATAGAAGATGTTTTAACTATGGGACTAAGAGCCAATCATATAGACCAGAATCTATATCTATATCTGACTCAGAAACATCCGAGGACGCCTACCTAAAATACATAAAAGTCAAACAGATCCACCGGGGCGCCCTATAGTGCCCACAATGGGGGGGGGTTTACAACCAATAGGGAAATGGCTTGATGCTCTGTTTAAAGATACAGTACAAAATCTATACACGTTCATCAAAGATACCCCATCACTTCTAGCAGCTTTGGAACAACTCTACATGGAGAAGGAGCAACCAGTGCTTATTACAATGGATGCCTATATACCATCATCCCAAATTATGGTGGTATAGAGGCTATGAGACAAGTCCTGTGTGCTTCAACAGTATAGGTGGGTCCCCCCCCCATAGAATATACGTGGAATTAAAGAACAACTATTTTCGTTTCGAGAGGCAATGGTACATGCAAACATCAGGAACGTCCATGGGCGCAGCCATGGCACCAATGTACACGAACGCGTACATGTATATTTTTAAAACGGAACATATACTAAAGCCGTTTCAACAAAGCATTATTTAGTAAGCAATATTTTCGTTTCATAGACGATGTCTTAATAATATGGGGTGGCACCATAGCACCAGAGCACAAGCTTATGAAATGTTGAAATACATCAATGAACTACCAACACTGGTACAGATGACGGCTGTTGTAAGCACAGAAAAGGTCCAATTTTTGGACGTGGTGTTGTCAGTAGAAGAACATAGGATTGCCTATAGCCTCTACTCCTAGCCCACGGACAGGAACACAATACTACACCACACCAGTGCCCACCCAACCAGTTTGAAAAATTCCATACCACAAGCACAGTTCCTCAGGGTTATGAGAAATAACTCGAAAGAAACAGTGAAACAGCAACAAATACTTGAGATGAAAATGACATTTTTGACCCTAAATTAATCTTCCCCATGACATTTCACAATAAGTCACAGAAAATATCTAATATTGTGAGGAGTAACTGGAATATGTTAGCATGGGACAATACCCTACCAAGGGATCAGATCATATTTTATGACCAATTTGTGCAGAAATCCATATCATTCCAAAGGGTTCACATACTTTTTCTTGCAACTGTATAGATATTATATATATATTATATATACGTGTGTAATTTAATTATACGTGCATTTTTATATTAATATATGTATATATTAATATAAAAATACACTTAGTATGACATGATATGTGTATGTATGTATGTATGTATGTATGTGTGTATGTATAGGAGTCGTTGAACTCACCCTTTCAATCAATATGCTGTTTGTATAAATGCCCTGGTGCAATCCCACACTGAAAGTATAAGTAGTATATGAAAGTAGAGATGCACTTTGTGGTCTTTGTAGAAAAAATTTGGTATTTAGTTCATCCAATAATTAACAACCATTTGATCGACGTTTCGACCCATTCAGGTCTTTCTCAAGATAAGATATTTAGACATAGAGCGATCACATGGCCACGGGGGCTTAATTCACCAAGGGGGGACTGCCTGGGCTGACAGGCAGCCCCCCCAGTCAGTGGGGGAACAGCGGCGATCGGGTAAGTAAATATTAACGTCCTCAAGGGGATTTTTCTGATGACATTCCTGAACCGTCAGCGGTCCTTAAGGAGTTAATGTTATTTTTACAACATAAGGTATTGCATCACCATATTTATCTCTCTCTAATGTATATTATGTTTTATGTAATGTCTCAGCTAATTAACTGCTGGTCAAATGACTAATGACATCACCTGACCCTTTTTTTTTTTTTATTTTAAGCTATTTAAACAAGATAGGTCTCATACACTGTAACACTTTGAGAAAGCCTTACTGTAGGTGAAACACGTTAGTGTTTTATAAATCTTTTTTTGTTATTCTTGGATTTGTTATTTATCTCTGTATAAAATTTATTATTTTAAGCAATTTAGAGCTTCCAGACATATCTTTGAAATTTTTATCCGGGGGACTCACGCATCCTTGGTGGGAATTATACCATTTTACTATTGGATTGAGTAATACCTATATTTGCTCTCTGTTTGTGAGAACACCTTTTTTTTTTTTTATCTGCTTTTATCATTTTAAATAGATACCTTTTAAGTGTTAACAATTTAAGTATAAACATACACGTGCAGATATCCACACTCAAACAAAACTACCATATTTATCGGCGTATAACACGCACTTTTTCTCCCTGAAAATAGGGGAGAAATTGTGGGTGCGTGTTATACGCCGGCCCTTTAAATACTGCAGCCGCCTGAGCGCTCTGTCAAGAGCACTCAGGTGGCTGCAGTTGGTACTCACCTCCCCTGTAGCATGGCCGAGCCCCTCTGCTGTCCACGGTGGCCGGCAGGAGTTATGGGAAGGTGCACACTCAGAGTTTCTGTTTCCTGTACCCGGTCGGACTGACAGGAAGGTGCACACTGAGCGTGCACCTTCCTATCACTCCGGCCGGGCACCGCGGACAGCAGAGCGGCTCGGCCACGCTACAGGGGACGGGGGTAAGAAGGGGGTGAATAGAGGGGGAGGTAAGAGGAGGAGTAAGAGAAGGGGGAGTGGGGAGTAAGAGGGAGGAGGAGTAAGAAAGAGGGGGTAAGAGAAGGGGAGTAAGAAAGGGTTAGAGGGAGGAAGTAAGAAGAGGGGAGGGTAGTAGAAAAGGGGGTAGAAGAGGGGGAGGGTAGAAAGAGGGGAAGTAGAAGGGGTAAGAGGGGAGAAGAAGGGGGGTAAGAGAGGGAAGTAGGGGAGTAAGAAAGGGGGGTAAGAAGAGAAGGGGGAGGGGGGGAGTAAGAAGGGGGGTAAGAGGGGGAAGGGGAAGTAAGAAGAGGGAGTAAGAAAGGGGAGTAAGAAGTTCTTTATTTGAAATTTAAAGGACCACTCTAGGCACCCAGACCACTTCAGCTTTATGAAGTGGTCTGGGTGCCAGGTCCCTCTAGGATTAACCCTTTTTTTATAAACATAGCAGTTTCAGAGAAACTGCTATGTTTATACTGAGGGTTAATCCAGCCTCCAGAGCCTCTAGTGGCTGTCTCATTGACAGCCGCTAGAGGCGCTTGCGTGCTTCTCACTGTGAAAATCACAGTGAGAGCACGCAAGCGTCCATAGGAAAGCATTGTAAATGCTTTCCTATGCGACCGGCTGAATGCACGTGCGCATTCAGCCGATGACGTCGCGAGCAAGGAGGAGAGGAGGAGTACAGCTCCCCGCCCGGCGCTGGAGAAAGGTAAGTGTTTAACCCCTTCCTCTCTCCAGAGCCCGGCGGGAGGGGGTCCCTGAGGGTGGGGGCACCCTCAGGGCACTATAGTGCCAGGAAAACGAGTATGTTTTCCTGGCACTATAGTGGTCCTTTAAGTTTTTTTTTCCCTGAAATTTCCTTCTTAAAATGAGGTGCGTGTTATACGCCGGTGCGTGTTATACGCCGATGCGTGTTATACGCCGATAAATACGGTACATCCTCACACATGGTAAAATGAATTGTGTTCTGCTGCTTACCTTTCCTTGCATCACCTGTTTTTTGTAGTAAGGGAGCAGAAAATGTCTGCAGTGGGTACCAAGTTGTGCAGTTATAAAGTGAATATTCAGTAGGGAATATTTCATAGTTATATGACTCACCACAATTAATTATTTGAGTGCTAGAATGTGCATTATCCTTTAGATGTCTGGTTCTTGGTAATATTGCAGGGGTGGCTAAAGAAGACAGACATGAAAAAGATGGCTCGAATACATTTGCTAGTGTTCTCTTTCAGTAGTTCTCCTGAGCCTGTCCTGCAGAATTAACAGGCAACTTGTGCATGGTAAAATAATTTTTGTTTCAGACTAATCGCCAAATGCCCAAAATTCCAATGAATAGTAATTTGTTTGAAACTGAGTAATATTATTAGTTGCCACACAATTAGTAGTTAAAGAATTGTCTTGCTCCCGGTTACTGCTATACAGGAGGTGGTGAGAATTTTTTATTGGTCATCTCTGGTTTCTAGCAATCTCAGGCAGGCCTGTAAATTTATGTTCCAGAGCTGTCCTAAGACTGATGTTGATGTTGATGTTGTTGAATCAAACCCTTTAGTATGTTTTTTTTAATAAATGATTTTACATCACAAATTATGCAGTATGGAAAATGAAAGCTTATATATATGTATCTTTATAAACAGACAGGTAAGTGGGTATGGGCAAAATCTCAAAATACGAACTAAATTTCTAAATGTAACATAACATAATTATTTCCATTCATATCTCTCTTTCTTACTACTTATCTCTTCTATTCAAGGAATGAAAAAGGGGAAAAAGAAAATGTTACAAAACTACAAAAAAAAAAAGACATTTATTAAGCAACATGCAATGAGGCTACATGACTAATTATAAGTGATCTGAACACCAACTTGCAATTCAAGCAAAACAACTATTCTGTAAAAAAAAAATCATTAACTGGGATATATACACATTTCACCTGTTTGAGCCAATATTAGAAATTCTGTTTTCAGATCAGTATAATTTCCTGTTTAGTGAATATTCCCCTTAAATTAAAGGGACACTCCAGGCACCCAGACCACTTCTGCCCATTGGAGTGGTCTGGGTGCCAACTCCCATCACCCTTAATCCTGCAAGTGTAATTATTGCAGTTTTTATAAAATGAGGACCTCCAGCGTCGCCGAAATCCCCATAGGAAAGCATCCCCATTGCCGTGCATGCCGGCTGATGGTGGGGGAGGAGCACATGCTCAGTACATTGATGACAGTATCCTAGCTACGTGTAGCTGACTAACTGACACAACATACACATATGCCACATGGAAATCTTGGCCTACTAAATTTACATTCACCGAAATTCCACCACAGTCCGCCCTTTGTCTCTGATACAAATTATTCCAGATGCATCACCAATCACAGTTTTACCTACATCTCTCAAGTAGCCATTGAACCAGAGTAGACCTTGTAAGCATCTTAAAAACTCCTTCAACATTCCTCATCCTGAATATATTCTCTTTGGGCTAGGGGATCATATCTATAGACAGCCATTACATGAGCCGCTGTCTTTCTCTCTATAGCACTCTCTATAATACTACGTAGGGAATTAGACAGGGCAGAAAAAGACATAAGAATATGATAAACACTACTCCTCCTACTAACGTCTTAATTCCTCCAAGCTGCTCATACCAGCTTCCAAACCAACTATTAGGATTATACCCATTCCAGACCTGAGTCGGTACATGCGCAAGTTTAACCATGTGACTAGTAAGTTCAGCCACTGCCTGACCTTCATCATCTATATGCAAACAACAGTTGCTAAGGTTAAACTTAACGCATACACCTCCTTCCACTGCTAATAGATAATCTAAAGCTAATCTATTTTGATAGATGGCTGATCTCATTCTGGTATTTTGCTTAGCTAGAAGATTAAGCGCTTGAGCTGTCTCATTAGTAATAATCTCAACCACCACCTGTAGTCTAATAATGCGGTTGAGAGTTCTGTATCCATAAGTGCCATCTTCTGCCCAAGTAGCAGGTCCATAATAATTAACAATACGTTGAGGGGGCCACTTATCATCTTCCCAACTACCTGTATTCAAGGATGCTCTCTTCCTTTTATGATTTACATTGTAAAGCTTAACTCCCAAGGTCTCTCCTGTCTCAACTGGCAACAAGAAGAAGGATGGCTTCAGCATACCTAATACACATGCCCCTTCCCAATCTTGTGGTAACTCTGAAGAAGCTTTCCTACCACAGATCCAGTATAAATTTGCTGGGGCTTTCCAACTAGATGTAGCAGATAAGTCAAACCATACCTCCTTTAAATGAGTGTAATTGGCAAACGGATTAGTAGTCTCCGAGACATTTGAAGCTGACCACCAAGTAGTATTTTTAGTATTAACATTATAGGCTTTTTGTCCCAAGCAAGTTAGCTCACCTACAGACGTGTTATACATTGTCCCTTTCCTGGCTGTACAAACATGACCTATAATGGAGGTTTTTAACCGCCATTCCGATTTACTTCTAGTACTTACTTGAAGACTGAAAAGGTATCTGTTGTTCATATGTCTCAGAGCCAGGGTACCATATTTCCTTTGCCTCCCATGGCCACTGGTCTCCCATATTAGTACCTCCACACACATAACAATTAGTTACATTAAAACTACCCGCAATACTCTCAGCCAAATCAATAAATAGGTTCTTAACATTATGGGGATTTTTATCCTCAACACTCATCTCCTCATAAAAGGAATGGAAAACCTGATGAGTTTGAGTTGCCACTGTCTCAGTTTCAAGACCTATATATATTATTGTTGCTGGATCTACTCCTGTGCCATATATTTGGAACCCAAAAATATTTCCAAATTTGTCAGTAAAATGCTGGGCATTAGAGATGGTCATATGGACCGGATTACATTCCATAGATTTACAGGGCCTTGTCTTGCATTATTTTGGGCACACAAAACACATCTCTGAACTATGGCTTGAGTCAGACTAGATAACCTTGGTATATAGAAATGTTTCCTAAGAGATTCTTCCATACTATCTCTTCCAGTATGTGTACCATTATGAAAGTTTTGAACAATCTCTATAGCCAGAGATGTCGGAATAACTATTCTTCCATCTTCTAACTGATACCAGTTATTCTCCAGATATTTCCCAGCTTCAGTCTTCAACCACTCCATCTCTTGGGTTGTATATATTGGAGTCCATTGAGACAGAGGTGCCGGTACAAGGGCTGCGACATATCTCACATATTCCTCTTGCCCAGATTCAGCAACATGTTTTGCTGCGTTGTCGGCCATGCGATTTCCTTTGATGACATCACTATCACCCCTCAGATGTGCTCTACAGTGTATAATACCAACTTCCTTCGGTTCCCATACCGCCTCTAACAGTTGGATTATTTCAGCCGCATACTTGATCTCTTTTCCTTCTGAATTCAGCAATCCCCTTTCTTTATACAATGCTCCATGTGCATGGGTGGTTAGAAAAGCATACTTTGAATCAGTGTAGATATTCACTCTCAACCCTTCAGCTAATTGCAAAGCCCTGGTTAATGCAATCAGTTCCGCCTTCTGTGCTGATGTCCCTTTTGACAGTGGCCATGCTTCTGTCACCTTATCTATAGTCATTACCGCATATCCTGCATAACGTACACCTTCCTTCACATAACTACTACCATCAGTAAAATACTGTATGTCTGGATTCTGGATGGGAAAATCATGAAGATCAGGCCTGCTTGAAAACACTTCATCCATTATCTCCAAACAATCATGTTGACTTTCAGTAGTCTGAGGCAAAAGGGTAGCTGGATTCTAATTGTTGACAGTTTCGAGGTGTACTCTTGGATTTTCACACAACATAGCCTGATATTTGGCCATTCGACTGTTGCTAAACCAATGATTTCCCTTATAATCCAAGAGGGTCTGTACTGCATGAGGTACTTTCACGTAGAGTTCCTGACCCAAGGTGAGCTTGTCAGCTACCAGTAAGGCAGCAGCAGCCACTGCGCGCAGACAAGGTGGAAGACCACTGGCCACTGCATCCAACTGTTTGGACATGTAAGCTACAGGTCTTTGCCATGATCCCAAGTATTGAGTTAATACTCCCACAGCCATTCTTCTTTGCTCATGTACGTACAGATAGAAAGGACGGGTATGATCTGGTAGACCTAGGGCCTATCTTCGAATAGCTGATGTGCGAACCTGGTTTCCTACTTTCGCTATATAGATGATGTGTTTTTTATATGGAAAGGTTCAGAATCCGATCTTAAAGAGTTTTTAAATCATCTTAATAATAATAATAACAAGGGAATTATCCTTACATCAGAATTCAGCAAATCTTCTATTAACGTTTTAGATCTCAATATCTTTATTCAAAATGGGTCTATCCAAACTAAAACATTTTTTAAAAAGGTATGCACCAACACTATAATAGACCAATCTAGCTGCCATTATGGGCCATGGTTAGAAGGTATTCCAAAGAGCCAATTCCTTCGTCTCTATCAAAATTGTTCACAAACTGATGATTTCATAGCTCAATCTACCTCGCTTAAAAATAAATTCATAGAAAAAAATTATTCAAAAGAAAAATTAGATACTACTTTGAGTACAGTTAAAAGCCAAGATAGAAATATTCTATTAGAATACAAAGATACTAAAAAAGATCCACCAATACTACCTATTATTTTGGATTTTAATAATAAAAATAAAGCTATAAAAAAAATAATCAACAAACATTGGCATATTCTCAAACAAGACGACCTTCTAAAGGACCAAATCCCAAATAGACCCAATATTATATTCAGAGGGGCCCATAATTTTAAAAATACCCTTACAAAAAATTATACCAAAAAAAAATACACGTTTTAATAAGGATTTTATGACAAAACCTAAGGTTTTTTTTAGATGCAATAGATGTATTGTGTGCAAAACTACAAACTCATCAACTATTAAATCGAAGACCACTCACTTTTCTTCTACAAACACAGGTAAATCATATCCTATAAAAGATTTTATTGGCTGTAACTCCAAGAATATTATTTATCTTTTAGAATGCCAGTGCCAATTACAATATATAGGTATGACAACAAGATGTTTGAAAACTAGACTTGCTGAACACTGCCGTAACATTATTAAATCACTCTGTATCTAAGCATTTCGTCAAACATAATAAAAACCCCAAATTACTTAAATGCATGGGCATCGAACAATGTAACACCCCCTGGAGAGGTGGTGATATGCGAAAGATTCTTGGAAAAAAGGAGATGGAATGGTTATTCCATCTAAAAACACTTTCTCCAGAGGGTCTTAATCTTGAGTTTGATCTTTTTCACTTTTTATAATATCTATCCCATATTTTATATTTTACTTTCTATATTCTTTATTTCCTTTTTTTTCCCATATATATCTCTATTTGTATATTTCCATTATTTCCTTCTTTTATTGTCCATTTTTTAGGACACTAACTTCCTTATTATGTACATATATTTGTATATCCCCCCTTTTTATCTGTATTCTTACTATTTTTATACATTATTCATAATATTTTATACTTATAAGAGTCCCTTTCCTTTTTACATTTATATATTAGTTTTATCTGTTTCACATTTCCACCATATTTTATCTTTCTCTTTTAACTCCCTACTCCTTAGAATACTAGCTTTCCTATTATGGCAACACATTTTTATATCCCACTTTTATTCTCATTTCAACCTTTAATATTATTTATTATTGTTTTGTATTCACATTATTGGTCCTTTTTATTATTTAGGTGTCTTTCTATTTCCATTTTCGGTTAAAAACTAGTATATTGCTCGTTTTACTACATTTCCCAGCTTCCTCTTCGCTTGCTCCATTGCATCTTTTGAGTATGCTATTGGTTGTCTTGCGGTCATATGACCGCAAGCATCATAACAATCCTTTGTTTTTATAATTATATTATACATCAATCTGTGTACTCCCTATTGAATATTCTATATGTTTCACATGTTCTTTAGTTCCATTACTCCTATGAAGCCTCATCTATATTAGAATTATTGTTTTATTATATATGTGCTGCACTATTAATTTATGCATAAATTATGACGTCATTTTGGCGCCAATTTTGAAATTGTCAATGTATTGAGAGGTTATTTAAACCATTGTGAACCAGGTCTCTGTTTCTTATTGCCAGTTGAAAAAGCCCCGTGTAGCGAAACGCGTTTTGGCTATCTTATATTTTTTACATTATTTTACATTTTATCAATAGAGGATTATTGGCCTATATTCTACCTTTTATTCTTGATAATACATTTTTATTTACTTTTTATTTATTATATTTTCCTTATTTATTATTTTTTGGACCTGGTTATTATTGTTTTATATTATTATTTTACGTTCAAGAATCCCAGGTGGAGATAATACCACCTATGCCATATTAGTGAGCAGTATTTCCTGCTCACCAAAATGTGAGTATTTTATATACATTTTACTCCTATTTAAATACCTATCCATACAGTGAGCACTATTCTGTGTTATCCTCTTCTTTCCCGAGGATCTCTGCCACGTATATACGTCTACATCCCACCAGTGGGGGACCAGTACCACTGAATGCGAAGCACACCTGAGCTAGTTTTAGCTCTAACATAGGTGAGTGTGATACCTTTTCACTCTGCATTTCTATAAAGAAGCGGAAAAGACTATCTATACCATTGGAGTTTTTATCTTGTTTTCTTTTGCATATTGGCGCCTGGAACAAGACATCCTATCTATTTCTCTAATCCTATAAGGACTGTTTCCTCCCCTCAAGCGGACTCGATTATTCCCTGCCTATTTTAGAACTTTTCATCTATCTTTCTTTGTATGTACTGCTATTTGTAAGTACTTACCATATCATCCATATGTACTTCACCTGTTTTATATGTATAGATTCCAGATTTTATTGATTGCTGTATTACAATTTTTTATCTTGCTATATCTATTTTTTGGCGTGACCTAATACTCCTTTTAGACTCTTCATTTCTTTGACGTACTGTGAGGGAACGTCTTCACTTTAGGTTGCTGCCTGTACTCATATCCCACACTATTCTGTTGAAATACTAAGCGCTGAATCCACTACCACTTTTATAACATCTTCGAATGCCTTCTGTTGTTCAGAGGTCCACAAAAAGGGATCATGTTCTGTTCCTTTCACAGCTTCGTATAGAGGTTTCGCCAATATTGCATAATTAGGAATCCATATCCTGCAGAATCCTGCCGCTCCTAAGAATTCTCACACTTGTCTTCTATTCTTAGGTATAGATATCTGACACACTGCTTCTTTTCTTTCAGGTCCCATCATTCTTTGACCTTCGGATATATGGAATCCTAATTATTTAACACTTGGCTGGCACAATTGTGCTTTCTTCCTCGATACCTTGTATCCTGCTCTCCATAGAATATGAAGCAAATCATAAGTGGCTTGTTGGCATATCTCTTTAGTAACAGCTGCTATCAATAGATCATATACATATTGAAGTAGTAGACATTCTCCTGGGATGGACTTGAAATCTTGCAGATCCTGGCATAATGCGGATCCAAATAGGGTAGGTGAATTCTTGAACCCTTGAGGTAGTCTGGTCCAGGTCATCTGACGCTTTCAACCTGTAACAGCATCTTCCCATTGGAAAGCAAAGATATGTTGACTCAGCAGCAATTTGAAGACAAAAGAAAGCATCCTTAAGATCTAACACTGTGCAGTAGGTTGCCCCACCTGGTATCAAGGCAAGCAGATTGTAAGGATTAGGTACAACTGGGTGTATATTAACTACTGCATCATTAACTGCTCTCAAATCCTGTATAGGACGATATTCGTCCAATCCTGGTTTTTGAACAGGTAATAATGGAGTGTTCCAGGAGGAAGTACAGAATTTTAGGATGCCATACCTTACGAACTTATCCAAGTAGGTTTGTATGTTTTCCTTAGCCTTTTGGGGTATGTGATATTGACGTGGGCTCACAGGATAGGCCCCAAGCTTTAGTTCAATATGTATGGGTGGGATATTACGAGCAAGTCCTGGTGGATTATTCTCTGCCCATACTCCTGGAATGTCAAATAAGGATTCATCACTCTTAGGGTTAACACTTGTCACTATGGAATAGAAGCGCCATTCTTCTTCCCTTGTCACCGATATCGCCATTATGCCTGGTAATCCCTTAAACTTCAGAGATGTTGATCCATTAGGTAAAAAAGTTATCTGGGCTTGAAGCTTCGATAATAGATCTCGTCCTAAAAGTTGAATCGGACACTCTGGCATATATAGGAACTGATGCTTCACCACATGGCCTCCCAGAATACAAGTGCGACTTTTAAGAACCGGTCTAGCTGCGCTTCTCCCAGTAGCTCCTATCACAGTTATAGTCTTCCCCGAAGGCGGAGCCACCATCTTAGTCACCACAGAATGTTCAGCACCTGTGTCGATCATGAAAGAACTTCTCTTTCCCCCTATTGCTACATCGACCATAGTCTCCATTTAAACAAGGGGAATGGAGCCCGGTCGGTATCAATAGTCTTCCATGATAGTGTCAGCCAGACCCACAAAATCTCTATCCTCTCTTTCTCTAGGTCTCTGCATGGGTGGATAGTATCTGTCTCCTTGAACACTTCCTCTACTATTCCCACCATTCCCTCTAAAACTTCCTCTTCCTCTATAACTACCACTATAACCTCCTCATACCCTTCTCTCTCCTTGTCTATCACCTTCATACTGCTCTCTCTGTGGACACTCACTCTTCCAATGTCCCTCCTTTCTACAATACGCACATTGATTCCTACTTAAAGGTCCCTTGCTCAGCCTATTCTCATCTCCTCTATTCACTTCCCTCCCCTGTCTTTCTACACTTGAGATAGCTACCGCTAGCATATCTGCTTTTTTCCTCATCTTACGTTCTTCCTCCCGCTTTACCTCCGTCTCCCTATTCACATATACTTTATTTGCAATCTCCATTAGCTGTAATATGGACATCCCTACAAATCCCTCTAATTTCTGTAATTTCATTCCCTCCTGCCTTCATGCCAGCAATTATGGCTTTCCAAAAAAGCCCTTAGTTGGGGCATGTCAGCACCATTCACGTCCCAATTTGGATCGACATCTGGATAATGGGCTGCAGCCCACGCAACTGGATTGGCCTGATTTTGAGTACGGGCCGTTTCCTCAAGCGCTTTAATAGAAGCTTGATTAATCCGGGTCCTTTCCTCACAATTAAATAAAGTTAATAATAATTGCTGGCAATCGGCCCAGGTGGGATTATGTGTTTGAATAATAGAAGTAACCAAATCTGTCATAACTTGAGGTTTGTCAGTATATGAAGAGTTATGAGTCTTCCAGTTAAATAAATCAGTCGTAGTGAAGAGGACATATACAAACACTGGATCTGCCCGTTGTATTTGGCCATTCTCATCCACGTGTGTTGGGTCTGGTGTAAGTCAGAGGGGCATTTGGTAATGTCGGGGTTGGAGGGTGTAACGGAATGCTGGCACTCCGACTGAGTACCTCCGCCAATCAATGCTCCTAGCTCTTGCCGAGGACTCCAAGCACTCTAACCGACACCATCAGCACTGCAGACCCCACTTCCAGCGATACAGCTGCGCCGGGGTCTCGCCGTTTCCACCCACCCTGGATCCACGACCAGGATCCAGCTCCCAGTGGGTGAACCTCTCCTAAATCCAGAGAGCATAGCAGGAACAAATCAAGCTATTGCAAGAGCTTACTCTGGGGAGTAAGTGATTATAGCAATCCCCAGAGTGAAGGTATCCCTTCCCCCAAACATGAGCCAAGGCTTCAAGAAAGGTACAAGATGATCTGTTTTAATGACCACACACTGGCTTTTATGCAAGTCCCCATGCAAGGGGACATCCCACAGAGTGGGACCCAGTATAACCAATCACAGACAATACAAACAAAACACTCCCACAGTGACATCACAATCCCTCCTCTCTATCCTGGAGATAATTGGGAAGTAATCAAATTTTCTCCATGGACAGAGGCAAGACTCTGGTTACAAAAAGACATAAAATTACACAATGTTACAATTACTATATAAAACATATACATGCAACATACCCCCAGATAGCTTAGATCTGAGTTCACATTATTATTGAATGGCGCTCAGATCACATACATACAATTCAATCGCCATGGAGCCAAAGTCTTTTCCATAGTCTTTTGTTACACAAATAGGCTCCATGGCATAGCTATCTGGGATAGCACTACTACCATACTGAAAGTCCAGAACGCCCCAGCAGAAATACACAAAAAAACCTTTCTGCAGGGGAAAATACCGCTATCAGCACATGGTCCATAGTCGGAAGACAGGAGGCTAGCCAGTAGTCCCCTCCAGGCACAAGTGGCGAAGGGCACTTCGTCACACAGGGCACCAGTCATCTGTCGGGTTAATATGGGACTACGATATGATGATTTCATAATGGGTTCTGGTCTAGGGGTAGTAAGGCAAGGGGAGTGAGGCGGCTTAATTTTACTGGGCTGAAGTTCGGTCAACAGGATATTACGGGCCGGGCTGGGAGAAACCTGACCAGGAACCAGAAGTGACGTCAGTTCCGAATATATGGAACTAGTGGAGGCCTGTACCGGAAGGGGAGGTTTCAGAGCTAGTGGACTGGGCTCTGAACTAGATGCATGAGTGGGCAGGGACAATGGGAAAGGGGGAGTAACATCACCAGTAGCACCACCTCTAACCTTAGAGGAAGTGTAAGGGGGTGGGGAGGGAAGGTCAGTTTCAGAGGGGGAATCTAAAATGGGCGGAGTTGCGGCCCTGATGGAGAGGCAAGTCCTGGCCACCATGAGGCGACATTGCTCCTCGTGGCATACCTTAACCCATTTCGGCAATTCTTCTACAATCTGTTTCCAACAATCAATATACGGAAACTAATCATAAAATTCAGGCCTACTAGATACAGCCGCGTGCACACGTTGTACCAAAATGAGATCAAGGCTACCAAGTGGTGGCCATGCCGTCACCAGGATAGGCCACTCTCTACCACATAAGGTAGTCAAACGTTTTGGGGACAATTTTACCCCAAAATCACAGGCTTTATATCCCTTTGTAAAGTTTTTCAACATGCAAGACAAGGGATCAACAATCTTTGAGTCAGACGCACCCATACTGGCAATGGAACGTCTATTACAAAGATACACAATACTTCAAACACTTCCAACAATCACACTCGTTTCCCTGGCAACAGTACCACGTGGCACGGTTGCTAAGCCAAACATACACACACGATAACACGCAGAGAATTCTCGTTCATACAGTGATATCACAGCGTCCCACTCACAAAGATCTACCAAACACTAGCTACTTACCTCTATAACTATAAATCGTCTCTACAATTATCCGTACTATAAATCAACTTTTAACTAACCAACTATATCACATTCTAGTAATCTCATCTTTACAGTCAGTGGTTATGGTACAGTTAGTAAGTGGTTTTAAAGTCACAGATCAGTTAGTAACAGTTATGGTATTATACATATAACATAAAACAGCAATTGTTAGTAATTTTTACACAATGTCAGTGGTTATGGTACATGTCAGTGGTTATGGTACCGTGCACTATTTTACAGTTATACACACAATTTACACTCCCACTAGACAGCAGAGCTCCAACTTTCTAGTAGGACATACAGGTTAACCAATTCACCAACTACAATATATTTAACAACATTTACAATAATCCCAACTATTCTAACTGGCCAGCACCTCAAGAGCTTTCAATCTATTTGTACACCAGAGATTCAATAAGTTCTTCGCTGCCCAGACACCACGTATAGGGAACTAGAGGGCAGAATTTACACCAAAACCCTTTTAGTCTATTACACTATTAATAATCTAGTGGCTGGATTTACAACAGAGCACACTTAGTTAAGATAGGGTGAAATCTAGCAAACTATAATATACAACAGAGCCTGCTTAGTTTCGCCAATCTCCCCTTGATAGCAACCAAAATTTACACCTAGCATGCTAGCCAAGGCAGGACATTGGTGTCCGGCATGAGCTATTTACACCAGAACTCAGTCTGACAATACCACCTATATTAGACGGGCTGACTACAGAGCGTCTAATTTCCAGATAAGCGTTGCGCCATCGCTTCTTCCTTCCAAATTGAAGGGGCCAATTCCAATAACCGGTTCCAAATATAAAAACCCTTGTGGGTCTACCGCTCTAACGGTATCAGTCTTACCTGTTAGTTCCTGGACCTGGGTTCACACTCATCGACGGAACACCCCGGTACTCACTGCGCAGAAGCCGATGATCTCCTGAGCGAAGCAGCCCAGTG
This sequence comes from Pelobates cultripes, assembly GCA_933207985.1. NCBI lineage: Eukaryota > Metazoa > Chordata > Amphibia > Anura > Pelobatidae > Pelobates > Pelobates cultripes. Next base: position 164,305,241 of record OW240913.1, on the reverse strand, counting down.
GCGCCGAGATGAAGGGATGTCCACGCAGTAGAAGTCCAGGGTTGCAGCGTAGAGGATTTGATAAAAGTTTACCGTCTCAAATCTCTGTGCCAGCTTCCATGCGATGAGGTTCCCGCTGCCAACGCACCAGAGATGTAGCAGTGTAAGCATGCAGAAGCCAAACACAGAGATATGGACACAGGTATTCAGGAAGTAAGAGGCCTTTATTCACATTACCGATCGGGTCTCAGATGAACTCCTGTTCCAAAATTCTGAGAGAGCAACACATGGTGTACATTCCTTATATAGCACTATAACTCCTCCCATTAATAGCTACACCCACATATACCTTTAACCAATCAATGAGCAGAATATAGACTTGTACATCTAGTCAAACCACATGGCCCATCCAAGACAAAGGAAATAAGTGAAATTTCAGTTCCTGCATTCCTGCACATGCTCAGTACATTGATGACAGTATCCTAGCTACGTGTAGCTGACTAACTGACACAACATACACATATGCCACATGGAAATCTTGGCCTACTAAATTTACATTCACCGAAATTCCACCACAGGACCTCGGTTTACAAACGACTCGGTTAACATAATTATCGGTTTACAAATGAATATCCATTGAAAATAATGCCTCGGTTTACAATTTTTTTTCGCAATACAAAGCAAGTTTCCCCAGGATGCATTGCACCTTTGAGGTTTATAGCACTGCCCCCTGCATGCTGGAGCCTGTGGGTAGCACGTGGCGTCGAGTGTGCAGGTGTTGAAGCGGCTTTTGCATCGAGTTTTGGAGCCATTCTGGAAATTGTTTGCAGTTGTTTTGGGACTTTTTGGTGCATTTCTCAAGCTGTGGAAAGGTGGGGAGCTGAGCTTCATCGTTTGCATGTCTTTTATTGTGTGTTCTGCATTGTGGGTTGGTTTCCATGCCAGCTCATTTTGACTTTTTTCTGACCTCCAGAACGGATTAATTGGTTTTTAATGCATTCCTATGGGAAACCACGTTTTGATTTAAAAAATTTTCGCAATAAGAAACTCCTAGAGAATGCATTAAATTCGTAAACCGAGGCCCCACTGTATGGATTAAAAAAATGATAACATTAACATAACTATAAAAACTTAATATGTGATTTTAATTTATGCATATACTAGATTGAGCATTTTTTTGTGTAATATTGTTTTTTGTTAGAGGGTTTTGTTTATAATTATTGATTACAATGCTTTTGTTTTGCTGAAATTATGTTATGCCATCTTTGTACGAAAAATAAACAGCAAACTACCACTACAGACTAGTAATTAAATAAGATCCTTTAGAATTCACACTCAACAAGCTGTGATGACCCTTAGAGATATTTTATGAGTTCTGTAAGTAATTTAAACTTGTAAGAAAAATACTCCTAATCTGGATAAACCTGGAAATGTACTTAACGTCATTAACTTCACAAAGTATTGAACATATGCAGACACATCTCTGGCCACACTGCATCTTTCACGTTCCATCCCATGGGACCATGACCATGTCAGCTAGGGAAGTGGATGTCCATTTAAGCAAACTGAACACAGAATTGACTTAGAGAATTTTCATACATTACCTATTTTGGTTTAAATTTAGAAATTCTCTTAGAATTCACTATGAATTTCCAGTAATTGTCGATTTAGTGAATAACACTGATAATGTTGCTTATTATCATGTGACAGCTTCATATATAGGCAACTATAACATACTTAGGAAACTGACTAATATTGCACTTAGAATAAATAAAGAATAAAAAATTCAGGACTACCAGCTTTATAATAATTTTAACATAGCAGTATCTGTAACTGAAAATAGTGTTACATGTTCATATTTTAAAATGTGATCCTGCCCTTAAAGATATCATATTTGGCTTATTTGGATATCATATTTAACGTGCATTTGGTTAAAACATATGTCATTAGATAATTTTACAGGGAAGATGCAAATATTGCTCAAGTAATATTGGAATTAGGAGAATTATTTTATATATTGCAAACTCTATATACTTTATATACTGCAAATGCAGAGCATACAAATTAAGAAAATAAAGTAAAATTCTGCTATATCTACTTTATAGTTATAGTTATTTGCTACAATTAAATAAGACAATTGGATTTTGCGACCAATGTAAAAAGTAGTGTAGCGCTTCCAATAGAACCAAATTATTGATTACAAAGTGATACATTTAGTGCAACCAAGTGTAATATGTGAAAAAAAGTATCAATACACAACCAACAATGTGCACACCTATACTTTCAAACATAAAGTGCTAATACTTTTTTTTTAAACACCTATGAAGTGTCAAATCTAAACAACATACAATTTTGTGTATTGTGTGTACAACACACAAATATTCCACATATATAAAATTCACCTATAAAGTGGTATTGTGAAATCCACATGGAGCGTGATACTGGATTTTGCATATAGATTTCACCTGCAGCAATTTGCATTGTTTTTAATATTGTTAAATGCATATTCTATTTCGCTAAGCCTTCAATTTTTTTTTGTTTTTTTTTAATGAATCGATTCGAACTAACCAATTTTTTTCGCCATACACAAATCTATTGCATAAAGATATTCCATTGACTTCTATTTTAGTTGTGTAAGAAATGTGCATATTCTCTAGCCTTTCTTCATATATAAAATCTTTCTTTCCTGTTAACTTAGTTTGTATATCGCAGCCATACTTTTGATCCATCTCAATAATATCCTTTCAGAGACTAGTAAAAAGTATTGCTTTTTACTAGTGATTTATACAGAAGTAAAATAATATTTTCACTGTGTGAGTTAATTATTACGTCTTTCATTGATTTTGCTGCCTCACTTTTCACCCTGTTGCTAAATCAGTAGTCTTTAATTATTCCCAAATAGTTTTCTTTTACAGCCCCCACCCCATTAACTTCATTAATTATAGGTTATTAGACGGGACGGTCTGGTCTACTTTGACACCATTGCTGTTCTGTGTTTAGAAAATTATGCTCAGCTGAATATACACAAATTATGTATTTCACTACTACATAATATAGGGTGCTCTGAAAAATCAAAATTTCCATGAAGAACAAAATGCAGTAAAATATAAAATATTAACTTTGCCTTGAATATTAAGAAATGTTATACATAAACAGAGTGTGCATTCTTTGATAGCGTTGTAGAGGAACAGTTAGAATACTCAGCTGAGAAGAGTTGATATCATTTTTGGCAGGGTTCATGACCATGGCTTGCCAGTAAATCAGTCAGAGGAATGTTCCCCTCCCATAGATCACTCTCTGAAAACTGCTTCTGTTTGCTGGCTGCTGTTTTCTGAATGTCAAAATCATCAGTACCGGTGAACAGAAAATTCAAGGCACAAAGAGTCATTCAGCTTCAGCACATGGGAAGGAAATGCCTTCATAGCCAAATGTTAATATAGAGTTTCCTTTAGAGGTGGCCGAAGATTTTTTTTAGAAAGACTATTTTCTGCTTATTTTAATCTTTAATACCTTTGTGGTAATTAAAGGGTTATTCGTGTAATATTTGTCATTTTGGAGCACAGCATATTAACAATTTGTGAAAGCTACTAGAGAAATTAAAATTAGGTTAATGATAGAAATGAAAAAAAATATTGAGCTTCAATGTAAATGTATTTTTAATTATTTATTTTTTTACTGTCTTTCTATGAATTAAGAAAGGAGATGTTAAAATATATAGATCCATCACAAAGAATGTGTGTGTGTATGTATGTATGTATGTGTATGTGTGTATATATATATATATATATATATATATATATATATGTATATATATATATATATGTGTGTGTGTATATATATACATATATATATATATATATATATATATAAATATATAAATGTGTGTATGTATATATATATATATATATATATAATAATGTGATTTACTCACACATGTGATGGATACACTCTTGTTGATGGGCAATAATTTTCAGTGGTATGTTTTTAGACTGTATTGGTATGGTTAACCATGTAGTTAATGGTAACATAGTCAGTTAAGTTGAATAAGGACTAAAAGGGACTTTTATGTACAACGCATCTGGACAAAGTAGAGGAACAATAACAGGAACATTTCTTCCAATTGTCCTGCTTTTGGAAAGGCAGTCCTAATTTCTGGGTCCTGCCACGTCGTCCCTCTTTAGTTCCCTGGTGTCACTCATTCCATTGTCCTATACATTCAGGTACATAAATTGTTGGCTACATAGGCGAAGATGTAGGGTAATAACTGCTTGATCCAAGGATAAATCTGACTGCCATTCTGGGGTCAAGAAGGAATTTTTTTCCTAGTTTGTTGCAAAATTGTGCTTCAAACTGGTTTTTTTTGCCTTCTTTTGGATCAACAGCAAAAAACAAATATGAGGTAGGCTGAACTTGATGGACGCAAATCTCTTTTCAGCTATGTAACTATGTAACTATGTAACTATGTCTTTTGTCACTACTACCATACATTCACTCCATACCTGGGTCCAAATAGGCATGCACCAATACCTCCCCCAGTGCCTAAAGCTCCTGACAGAACCTTCTGGTCAGGCAGGGCTGCACAGGTCCTCGCTCACTGGCCAATTAATAATTGGTTAATTCTCTCAGCCAATGAGTGAGACGCTGAACAGTTTAGCTTAGCTCAGTGGCAGTAGATTCCAGCAGCAGTCACCTAAAAATCAACTCTATCTGTACCCGATATAGATCCTCATATTGGTCTGCAAATCATCCCCTCCCTCTCAAAACTAGACAACCTGATTTCTTTGCAATTAAACCCTTTCTTCAAAGCTAGAATCAATTTTCCTGGAAATTTACCGTTCTCTCCCTAATTCACCTGACATAGCAATTTAGGCAAATAGCCTCACCCACATCTTCTATTTTCAACCGTTTTAAAAGTTTTTCCATTAATTCTGCTCTATATACTTACAAAGAGAATACACTCACATTCACATACTTAGTCATACATACATACATATACAACACAAGAGGTCCACCCCACAGTCCTTATAGCTCTCCAGCACAAAATGTACACTGAGCTCCTGTTGATAAGTAATGCTAAGTTTTCTTCCCTGCCACCCAATGCCATTCTTGTTAACCATTAATTAAATGTGGTGTCCCAGTCCCTTCCTCTATGGAGCTGTTACCTCTTACATTCAGATGAGACTGAGTTCCTTTTCCACTCCCTTTCTGTCTTGATGGCACATGATATTGTTTCACTATTACAAGCACTGGGAGCACGGGGGCTGAGCTTAGCACAAAAGACAGCTAAAAACATTTTAACTGCATCCTGCAATATACCATGGTACAGTGGTTCAAAATCACCAGTGTAAAGGGTTGATGGGTAGTTGCTGTGGACTGAGAGCCGCTGTTGCTTTTGCCCTTTTATAAACTTGAGGTGTTGGCACCCAAGACTGTGTTCCAACTTGTAAAACATGTACATTGGATTTTTGCAAAAGCCTGTGCCGCATTAAGGTCATTATTTGTGATTATATGATGTGAGATTAATGCAGTGCTGGCATTTTCAAAAATCCAACGTACATGTTTTACAAGTCGAAACATAGTTTTGGTTGCCAACAGAGCTGCTTAGTTGCTTAGTGTGTTGGCTCTTTGTAAATAACAATAATAATAATAATAATAAAGAATAATAACTATGGATATATTTGATGCAATAAAAATCAGGAAAGGGGCAATGTATAATTTAATAAATAATTTATTTATGTATTCCTGCAAAATGTTCAGTGAAGTTCTATCTAAATGCATGTTGCATCATAAAATAATTAAAGTATGAAATACTGTTTTGGTTTTGTTTAAAGTATGTTTTATGCCTAGCATAAACATTTCTTACTGAAATTTTATGCTATTAAAAATGCAACTTCCATGAAAGTCTGAATATAATAAGATTTTTCTGTAGAGAATTATTACCACTTGCCCTGAGCCTTACACTAACTTAATCCTCAAGATGTCTCTAAAGAATAAACACAATTACCGCATACATGAGCTGTAAAAATGCACATGAAAATACAACTATTAGAAGGAATTGCTTACAGTATCTGTATTCATATGGCACTAACTGATCTACAGCTGTTTGTTTAAGGTTTGTGTTTACTAGTAGGATCTGTGTAAATAAAGCACCAGATTCCCAACAGTCCCAATTCTGGTGGAAAAGTCCAGATTTTTGGGTCCTGTCCCGTCATCTTGGTTTAGTTTTTTGTGTTGCGCATCCAGGGACACGAGGGAACTTAGCGAGCGCATCATTAGACATACTCTCACTGTGCACAAAAATTTAGGAATAGAAAAATATTATATACTAAACTGCACAACCCAATGTCAGGATAAAAATAAAAGGTAGGTGGTGCAGGATCCAAGCAAGTCCACTCTACAAGAATTTGCCAGCTGTATAAAACTCAATAAGATAAATCAAATCTGCACACAGAAACAGAAATGCTTTTAAATAGGCGTTTTATTTAAAAAAAAAAGTTGGGGATATTTTTATTAATGTTTTTGATTATATTTTTGTGAGCAAAAATAGTTATACCAATGGTAAATTAAAAAAGGGGACTAGGGCGTTAATAGTAAATCAATCAATCAATAGCTCACTAAGCTAATACAAATGGTAAAAACAACAGTATAGAGGCTAATAACAATTGCTTTACAGCGGATCAAAAAACAACAAAGACAGGATAATTCTAGCCTACTTTTTTAATGTTACATATAGGTTAGCCTCAGATTGTGCTTATAGATTTATAAATCTCTATAGAACATATAAACCGAGCATAACATAAACAATGTGTTTTAAGTAATATTCAACTTGTATCCACCCATTTAAAAACATTAGATGGAATCAGTCTCCTGAAGAAAAAAAATAGAATAAAGTGTACACCCATAAAAATAGACAAACGGAAAGACTAATGTTCATATACTTGCTTCTATCCACTTAAAGCAACAACAGCCAATAAGAAAACAAGTCCACGTATAGGCTCACAGTGGAGATGCATGAAATCGTGGCAAAATCATGTGCATTCAGAAAAATTTGTGTCGGAATAGCGTCACAATGCCGTGAAAGAGGTTCCCTTCAATGTGCAGATATCTGACTAAGGCTATGTGGTAACACATGTGCACTCTCAGCTACGTGTGTGGACTGGAGCGATCCTTTAAAGGCCTGCTGGGGATAGTGTCTAAATTTCATAAATAGGACTGTATGGCAGCCGTTGGCCCAGCCCTACGGAGTTATGTCCTTTAACAGAACAGCACCCTGTGCTAATTCTCCCAATATAGCTGCAAAGGATATCAGGCCTATTTCCTTTTAAATACATATATACAGATAAGTGAGAAGGTTAAAGTGGCACTGTCATGGCCGAATCCCGTTTTTTTTTAACCCCCCTTCCACCTCCACTATCTCTAATTGAACCCCTAGTCACCCCCAAATGTCCCTAAGCCCCCCATATTACCTATTTTTTAATCTTTACTTTCTGCCCCGATCTATATTCAGGGCGCTACCATCTTTGTGTGGGTAGATGAAGTCCCTCTGGGACACGTCATCTGCCCACACTAGCTAGCGCTGAGATTCCCGCAGATGCCCAGTTAAACACTTGGACATGCGAACGGGAATTTCATCTATTCATTCATTCATCAGAAAGACGAATGAATAGCATTGTCAGACAAACAAACAAACACTGAATATCAGTGTTCGTTTGTTCGTTCAGTTTATTACAAGGAGGGAGGTACCGGCGTGTAGCTCCCTCCTTGTAATATGTAAAGATAGAGGCGGCAGGGAGCAGTGCTCCTCACCACTTCCTAAACCCACCAGGTCCCCCCTCACTCTATGGGGGTCAATATGATCCCCATATTAGCATAAGGGAGATTAAAAAAGCCTGTGGCTGCTCACTGTTTAAAAAAAGAAAACTGCTATCCGGCCCCCACCCCTGCGCGGCGGGTGGGGGCCCTAAAAAACAATAAGGGGGGTCCTACTTTCCTCTCCCCGGCCCCCACCCCTGAGCGATGGGTGGGGGCCCTATATAAGAATGGTGGTGGGGGACCTACTGTCCTCCCCCAGGCCCCCACCCCTGAGCGGTCGGTGGGGGCCCTAAAAAACAATAAGGGGGGACCTACTGTCCTCCCGCTGGCCCCCACCCCTGAGCGGTGGGTGGGGGCCCTAAAAAACAATAAGGGGGTCCTACTGTCCTCCCACCTGGCCCCCACCCCTGAGCGGTGGGTGGGGGCCCTATATAAGAATGGTGGTGGAGGGACCTACTGTCCTCCCCCTGGCCCCCACCCCGGAGCGGTGGGTGGGGGCCCTATATAAGAATGGTGGGGGGACCTACTGTCCTACCCCCCGGCCCCCACCCCTGAGGGCAGGTGGGGGCCCTAAATATAAATTCACCCCCCAATCAAGGTGACTAGGGTTCTCAAGCCCCTAGTCACTCCCCCCCCACACCCAAATAAAACTATCCCCTACCTACCCCCCTTACCCTAAAAATAGTGAGGGGGGAATAAAATAACTAACCTGTAAACAAAAATTAAACTTACCATTTGACGTCTTCTTTTTTCTAAAATCTTCCTTTTTCAGCCCCAAAAAAGGCCAAATAAAAAGCCATCATACCCGTCAAACTTAAAATAAAATAGAAAACGCGAGCACAAAAAAAAATCCCAGCGAAAAAGGAAAAAACAGACGCTAAGAAAATGAATCCATCTTTACCCATGGAGGGCTCTGTGCAGACTGAGCTCTGCGGGGAGGCTTATAAAGAACACTCTGATTGGTTGGTTTAAGCCAATCAGAGTGCTCTTTGTCATTTTACACAGCGTGGGAAAATTCCAAAGAACTTTCCCACGCTGTGTAAAATGACATAGAGCACTGTGATTGGATGGATTTCAAGCCACCCAATCAGAGTGCTCTGTGTCATTTTACACAGCGTGGGAAAGTTCTTTGGGCCGGGGGGAGGACAGTAGCCCCCCCCCAATTGTTACCCCAGGGGGGGAGGTTAGTAGGTTTTTTTTTTTTTTTATAACAGTGAGCAGCCACAGGCTGCTCGCTGCTCACTGTTTATTAGACATGTCCCTACTCACGGTATAGTCTTTACTTAGTATTAGTAAATTTGGCTGAAAGACCAATTTAGGTCTTTCAGCATTTTAGTAGATAACTCCCTGATACCGGGCAAATTAGGGAGTTATCTACTAAGCGTCTGCAAGATGCAGCCACAGCACGAATAGGATCGAGTTTCATTCATTCGAATGAAATTGTGATCCGAACAAAGTCCAGAATTGCATCCTAACATGAATGGAGAAACTGTTCTCATTCTGTTAGGATGCAATTCCGCAGTTTTGTCGGCGTTCTGTCAGTGACAGGACGTTCGTCAATACTGACAGGAAGCATCGTGGGAACAGGGAGGAAAGCTAAAGATCATGGGAAAATTGCTCTGACCAGCGGAAATGAAGCACACTTTGCTCCTCCGCTGGTCAAAGCTGGTCAAGCGGAGGAAACCTCCATAAGGCAAAGAGTCCCTACTTTGTCTTATGATTTTAAAGAAAACTAAAGAAGACAGGAAGAAAAAAAGAACAGATCCTGAGAGAGGGGGAGAAGAGGAAGAGATTGAGGAGTGGTAAGTTCGGCATGACAGTGCCGCTTTAAGGATATGATTTTAAAAAAATGTCAGTTGGGTTTGGAGACCCTAAATGCTCGTAAGTGTTTTTTTAATCATCCTCTTTTTTTCATATATGATGAGTCCTAATTCATTTGTTAAAGCTTAAACACACTTTCCCTTAGAAGCACATACAATCCTTTGTAAATTGCTGATTACTATTTAATTAATCCAAGTTGTTAGAGAAATATATTCCAAGTCACTACTAGACTTATTTCAAATGTCACTAAAGCTTGTAAACATTTGGTATGACAATTTCACCCAGGATACAACTTTGCTGTCTTGTATTTGTGCTTTGTGGTAACTAAGCATTCTAGAAGACAAACTTTTATAAGGATTGTTATTGTATTGTAATTCCCTTTTAAAATTGGCAGTGAGTATTTGTAGAGTGTCCAGTGTTTTCTCTATTCAGCAAGTTAGGCAACATTAAACCGAAGGCTATGGTAATGGGAATATATCACAGAATGTAAGGCCAAATGAATAAATCAGCTTTCAGTTCTTGGCTAAAGGCTTTCTAAATTTAAAACTTTCATAAAATTTCCATAATAAAGCCAAGCTTTTTGTTTTGTTCAAGAGTACAAGTATAATTAGTAACAGGCACAGACACAGGGAAAATTGGATGAGAAAATAGTAGATGAAAATGTTTCACTGTACAATGCACATACAGTGTATATTTACTTTGGGGGTTTTGTGTGTGGGTATCTTGTGTAAAAATAACCCAACTGATGAGAATAACAAAACAAAAATAGGTCAATGTGAATTAATAGCAAATACTACTACAGATCAGAGTAATATGGTTGACTTATTACTTATATTTACCAATATGTTTTATGTAAAAAAAATAAAGTTAAGAAAAACAACATACAATAACAAACAAAAAAAATCTATATGAACCCTATAGGGGTCTTAAAATCTGGTTTGATGTTCATCTAAGTTACAGCACAACCTGCACAACCTGTTTTAACCAATAACATTCAATAACACTCAAATTATAGTATTGTTGTTGTACGTATTGAATATATCGTACAAATATTCACTGTAGGGATAAAATTAATTTCCGAATTTATCCAAATATCTTGCAGGATAATATCAAGGAGGTTGTTTGCCAGCTGAAGCTCAGTAGAAGTTGCGTGATGTAGCAGGGCAATAGTTCTAAACATCAAAGTAAACCTACTACAGATCAAGTCATCCATATGTGGAAACAGCAAAGTGGGATAAAACATTGCCTTCCCACAACTATTCTTGATGAATGGGATGAGATTCTTTGGCACACTATTTGTCTGTACTGTATCTACATTTCTACTTTGTCATTTCATTATGCTGACTTCTAATGGGACTATTCAATTATATTTAATTCCACATGCTTTTAAACATTGGTATTTAGATATTCTTTTAACAGTGGCATCACTAGAGTTGAAGTTACCCAGGGCTATAACTAAT
>OW240913.1:164222497-164287602 GCA_933207985.1 Pelobates cultripes | reverse complement strand
TTTCACAGTGAAGCCGCATAGCGCCTCTACTTGACTGTCAATGAGACAGCTACTAGAGGCTCTGGAGGCTGGATTAACCCTCAGTATAAACATAGCAGTTTCTCTGAAACTGCTATGTTTATAAAAAAAAGGGTTAATCCTAGAGGTACCTGGCACCCAGACCACTTCATAAAGCTGAAGTGGTCTGGGTGCCTAGAGTGGTCCTTTAAGACACGGAGGCTCCTATTATGCTGCACTCTTTCTTTGTTTCCCTCAGCAGCAAAGAAAAATATAACATTCAAACGGTATGATAACAATAAATAGCATGAGAGGTATATCTTCCTAGCAACAGGAACAGCCAATCAGATTTCCCTCTCCAGCATAATAGGCAATGATGCGTAATCTATTTCCTCTTTCTTTGCTGCATCCTCACTTAAGTAACACCAGGTCCCAACGGTTTTCTTAATTGTGGGATCTTTTAAATCTTTTAAATGTATATTTAATAATATAGTTGATGTATTTAATTATACTATTACTTAATCTACAGTATTAATACATTAGTTTATTCTTGGTATATTTCTACAGTATTAATGAATTGGTTATTCTTGGTATATTTCTACAGTTGGTATATTTCTACAGTAGTATACATTTGTTTACTCTTGGTATATTGATTTGTATATTTCTTGATTTCTTGATTTATATTGTTTTATTTAAATTTGATTTAGCTATTTGTGTATTGCTTGTGTTCTGGGACCTCCCTGAGCGCAGTTTTATAAATAGGACTCAGGAACATCTTCAGGGGCTGTCTGTTCCCTGTTCAGCACTTTCGCTCAGTTCAGTTTTTGTGAGCCTGTTTACTGTTCCGAACTGCCATTCACTAGATTTGAACATGTGCATGCATGTTTTGTTCAGTTAGAACGTTCGGGAGCCATTTCTTGTTTTTTTCCCCATCTTTTGTCGCTAGTACTGCCCCCAATGGTTGGGACTCAGAGTTGGGATTTAGTTTTAGAAGCGGTCAGACGGCTCCGATGTTTGTGAATAAATTTAGATTGTATTCAACTACTATGTTTACATTGTTCCTCCCTTTTACCCTAGATCCTCTATTTGGGTTAATCAACCCTTTTTTTTTTCACTTACTATAAATTATCAGCTCTTATTTAAAATGCAGTCTGACAAAGATGCCTCAGCATCCTCTGGGTCTATTGCACCCATTGCGGTTGCTGTTGATACATTTCCAGGGAGCGGAATTCCCAGCTGACTTTGATGCTCCTGCTGAAATTCAGGCTTTGATTGATAATTCAATGTCGAAAGCCATGACGAAGGCCATGATGCCTGCTATGGGGGTAATGTCTGACTCCCTGTCACAGACATTTGCACAGGCCCTACAACAGAAACAGAGATCGGCTCAGCCGACCATTACTCAGGCATTGCCTTTAAAGACTTCTGCGCAGCCTCATTCTGGCCGCAAAGTTCTCACTAAGACTAAACACTCCTCAATGTCTAAGATGGACAGCATTACTCCTGTCACAGATAGCACGACTATTATGCCACCGTGCGAAAGAGCCACTAACTGGGCAAAATCGGCTAGATTATGGAAGAGAGCAAAAGCTCAATTAGATTTCTGAGTCAGATCTCAGTGATTTTGAGGAGGAGTCCTATATGGACGATTCAGAAGATCCATCGGATCCTGGTTCTGACTTTGGAGTTGAGGGATCTGACCCTTCCCTGGACACTGTCATTAGTGTAAACTACTAAAATTGATTTTGAACATGGAGCTTCAGGGGACACATGTAAGTTTAGATCCCCATGGCGAACCCCTTTCAACCCCAATGAGCTGCGCCACCCACAGCCAGCTGAATGGCCTCCCTCAGACCACATAGCCGATACATAGCATCACGAGTACGCAAGCCTTTGGTTATGGTGACCAGAAACAAATTGAGGGCAGAACGCCCACGCCCTATGGTCCCAGAGGACGCTTGCAGAACACCTGCAACTTATCCAAAAATAATAGAATTCCTTGGAAAGAAGGGTTGAAAACCCAATAAGTGTCTAGATTCCTCCTTATGGAACTGCCAGGATAAGGTCCTGGATATCTTGGGCCCAGCAGCCAAGATTTTGAAGTGGTCATAGACGACCGAGAACTAGATCGTGCCACCATACGTGGTTGGATTCAAAGGGTAATTTGCCTAATTGGCAATGCCAATACAATGATGGTCACAGAGCGTGGAAAATCTATACTTACAAAAAATGTAACCTAATTGGTCAATATGGCTCTGAATGAGCCGGGCGCTCAAGCCACTGGTCTCCTATTTGGAGACAATTTTGTCAAAGAACTCGGTTCTTTCATACACAAGTTTACAGCCTTAGATAAGCGCAATCAATTATGAGCAAAGTATTTAACCCATAGGGATTTTGGTGGGGCCGGAAGAGCCAGGAGCCATGTATCAGGCCGTATTACCAGAAGTTAGTTTAAGCAGAACCAAGGCTCCTATATAGGGCAGGCCAGTTTCTTTCCACACATGGTCGACCCTGGGTTGCCCGTGGACCACGACCTTATGGTAAGTACTCTCACTTTACATTCTTCCCTATTGGTAGTGGGTGGCAGACTTATTTAGATGAGATGCAGACCTTGTCACCAAGGAAAAATTGGATCTGATGAGCAGACAAGCCATCATACAAATTCCAATGTTATGTGAGCAACCTCTTCCTGGTTGACAAAAATGGTGGAGGTGTCTGCCCAGTGATAAACTCAAGGCAGCTCAAGACTTACGTAACCTATCACCACTTCCAGGTGGAAGTTATGAGTTGTTTGCCTGCAGAGGCGGCTCTCTAATTAGGCGATTTAGGCGGCCGCCTAAGGCCTCGTGCTGATGGGGGCCTCGCGGCCGCCTAAATCGCCTTAGGGCAGTGTGACAGATCGGGTCCTCGGTCAGAGACCAAGGACCCGACACAGGAGGGGGCCCGGCGGCTTGCCCTTTATGCCGCCGGGTGCGAGGCCCCTCCTCCGCCTGCCCGGGAGAGAGCCAGCCTGTCTGCAGCTCCGCTGAGCACAGAGCTGCAGACTGACGGGGTCTCTCGATCTCACCCAATCAGAGCGTTGCCGCGGGTTACCACGGCAATGCTCTGATTGGCTGAGATCACAAGACTAAAATTCCCACGTTGTCTGCAGCTCTGCACCCGGCGGAGCTGCAGACCGTAAAGGGAGACCACCGGACCACCAGGGATACAGCCTGGCCGACCACTGGACCACCAGGGAATAACTGAATCCCCAGGTATTTATGCCACCCTCTGCCCCCACTACCTCTGCCCCAGCCACCCTCTGCCCCCACTACCACTGCCCCTGCCACCCTCTGCCCCAGCTACCCTCTGCCCCAGCCACCTCTGCCCCAGCCACCCTCTGCTATGCCTGCCCCAGCTTCCTCTGCCCCAGCCACCCTCTGCCCCTGCCACCCCACCACCACTGCCCATGCCACCCTCTGCCCCAGCCACCACTGCCCAGCCACCACTGCCCTGCCACCCCTCTGCCCGGCCACCCTCTTACCACTTCCCAGCCACCCCACCACCACTGCCCCAGCCACCCTACCACTGCTAGCCTTCACCACTGCCCAAGCTTCCCTCTGCCCATACCACCCCTCTGCCCCAGCCACCATCTGCCCCAGCCACCCACACCACCACTGCCCCAGCTTCACCCTGCCACCACTGCCCCTGCCACCACTGCCCCAGCCACCCTCTTCCCCAGCCACCCCACCCTCTGCCCCAGCCACCCTCTGCCCTCCTACCACCCCCTGGCCCAGCCACCCTCTGCCCTCTTACCACCCCCTGCACCAGCCACCCTACCACCCTCTTCCCCAGCCGCCCTCCTACCATCCTATGCCCCCTACTATCCCCTGTCCTGTCACAGCCACCCTACCACCATCTGCTCCCTACTACCCATACCCTGTCACTGCCCTCCTACCACCCCCTGCCCCAGCCATCCTACCACCCTCTGCCCTAGCCACTCTCTGCCCTCCTACCACCCCACTACCCTGTCACTGTCCTCCTACCACCCTCTTCCTAGCCACTCTCTGCCCTCCTACCACCCCACTACCCTGTCACTGTCCACCTACCACCCTCTTCCCCAGCCACTCTCTGCCCTCCTACCACCCCACTACCCTGTCACTGTCCTCCTACCACCCTCTTCCCCAGCCACTCTCTGCCCTCCTACCACCCCACTACCCTGTCACTGTCCTCCTACCACCCTCTGCCCCAGCCACCCTCTGCCCTCCTACCACCCCACTACCCTGCCACCCTCTGCCCCCTACCATCCCCTGCCCTGTCACAGCCACCCTACCACCTTCTGCTCCCTACTACCCGTACCCTGTCACTGCCCTCTTGCCACCCCGTGCCCTGTCACAGCCCCCCTACCCCCCCCTGCCCCAGGGGAACCCTACCACCCTCTGTCCTCCTACTGTCCTCCTACCACCCCACTACCCACAGCCCCCCTACCACCACCTGCCCCACCACCCCTGCTCCAGCCCCACCACTACCCCTTGTCCTGTCACAGTCTCCAACCACCTCCTACCCTGTCACAGTCCCCCACCACCTCCTACCCTGTCAAAGCCCCCTACCGCCCCCCACCCTCTCACAGCTCCCCTACCATGTCACCCCACACCCATCCAATCACAGCCTTCCCACACACAAACACGCTGTCACAGCCTTCCACTGCACACCTTGTCATTCCCCACCCTATCATTACCACACACACTGACACCTCCTTCACATACACTATCACCATTCCCAAACACTTTCAGACCCCACACACAGTCGCCCCCTAAACCCGGCCAAACTTACATAACCCCTCCTAATCCTGTCACTCTCACCCACTGCAACGATACCAAACTCCTTGCTTTGCCACACCTACCCTATTGCACTAATCCTGTCACACTCACCCCCCGACCCTGTCACTCATCCTCTATCAGTCTGTCCCACTCACCCCCTTCACCCTGCCACACTCACCCTATTACATAAACCCTTACAATCCTGTACTCCAACTGTGCAACACTCACCCCAAACCCTGTCACACATAGGTAGACAATGTCAGATACAGTCATATATACATACACCGCCACTTGTGTATATACGACTGCAAGGCTATGTAACCATACCCCTCAGTTATGTATAAATGAGTGGCATAATTGCTAATTAAATTTGTTTATTGCAAATTAAGTTAGTTTGCAAATTATGCCATAACTAGAGTCGGAGAGATCACAATGCAGCGGCACAGGGAGCCGCGACACTGCAAGCCTCTGAATGATGAATACAGAGACTAGCTCTCTGTATCCAGCACTGCCAGCTTGTCCTTCAATACAACTACAGCACCTTATACACACAATGCAACCCCTATTTTTAACTTTAGGTGTTAGTGGGGGCCTCATGTTTGGGTTTCGCCTAAGGCCTCACAAAGTCTAGAGCCGCCACTGTTTGCCTGATCTTCTCCAACCATCAGATTGGATGGCAAAGTTGGAACTACAGGATCCCTACCTCGCAGTGCCTACAGCATTACAACACTAATATCCCCTGCAGTTCATTTGGCAGGGAAAGAAATGGAGGTCCACATGCCTCCCATTCGGGCTGTCTTCAGCCCTGTGGTGCTTCACCAAACTCATGAAGCCTGTGAGAGGTCACCAGCGCCGAGGGAGCCTAGCGCTGGATAAAGGTAAGTGGCTGACCCCCTTCAACCCCTTCAGTCCAGCGGGAGGGGGGCCCTGAGGGTGGGGGGACCTAAGGATTATATAGTGCCAGGAGAACGAGTTTGTTTTCCTGGCACTATAGTGGTCCTTTAACAGTTAAAATGCTTGTAGAACTTGAAAAATAAAATGTCTTAATTTCTCAAAGATTTTTACATTTTATTCATATTAAATTATGTTTCATATATAAATATTTGATATGAAATGAAAGCCCTGTTTCTCCTGCACAAAATTCTATATAAGTGTGAGTGCACTTAATATGAAAAGAGGTGAATTATGGTTGAACAGATATATAGTGCAAATTCCAGGTTTTGTTTACGTTTTGTTTTGATCACAACTTGTACAATTGAATCCGTTCTTAAAGGGTTAACATTGCAGAGTATGCTAATATTACTTTCCCAAAATGGAAGTACTTGTTTATTTCTCCTTCAGTATAATTAAATGCAAAATGTACTTATATAAAATGGTTATAGCCCCAGAGAAATTAAATTCATGTGTTTACACCAATATGCAATATGTTAAAAAATGTGCCTAGTGAGATTCCAAGATGGTTGCTAGAGTGAAGACTGATGCATGCTGAGGTCTTGGTTCTTTAACCCCTGAAGGACCAAACTTCTGGAACAAAAGGGAATCATGACATGTCACATATGTCATGTGTCCTTAAGGGGTTAATGATCTCTGCCCTTCTGATGATACAGGTGTCTGTTGGTGGTGTTTGCTGAGCAGACCTGAGAGAGAGATCCCTCCTGCCAAAATCTTGCTCATTTTATCCCCCGTTTGGACACTCACTCATTCACAAAAACCACAATGCATTTTTTTCTTGTAAAAGGTGAACACATAGGAAATTCAAACTGATAAGGAAATGAGAAATGATTTACGAGATTAAATTAAGGGATTTTTTTGTAATCATTTTTTTATGTTCAATGCATTTGTGCTCTCAAAACAATCTTTTGTACTTTTTATTGCAGCACCCACCACAGTCAAAGTCTGGAAATAGAACACAGGATTCTTCAGTAGTAACATCTTTAAACCCTTTCAATAGTGCTTTTATTTTTTGGATTGCTATGTTTATCCCTACCTACTGTTTTGTATTTGGTTTTATTTTGCATAAGTCTAGGGTGGACTTGAAAGTCATTCCACTACATATTGCAGTATCAAAATGAACTGGTGGGTGTCTAACACTGATTACTTTAAAGCTCAGATCACATTTTTCAGGTTCTTTTTTCATATTTGTTTTAATTTACAAAATGTTGTCTAACAAGGAATAATATGCTAGTCTAAGGTTATTTACTATTTTGAGAATTTCAAATTTAAGGCCAAATTAGAAAACAAAACTGATGACTAATTTGATTATTCTAGCCCTTTAGTGAATAACCCTGTAAGATGGTCCTATTTGCAAGCTTTTAATATAATAAAGAATGGGTGAAATGCAAGCTATATAAGTGAGATGTAAAAAAACAAAAAGACAAAACAAATCGGCAAGGGAATAAGAAAGTTTTAAGATTATATATTCTTACATGCCTTCTCTTTAAATTTAGAATATCCATTACAATAAACGTTTCCTTTTTCCTCTATTGATCACCATCTGTTCTTTACAAGTCTACCCTCTGATAATGGAACAAATTCTCACTCTTACTATGCTCAAATCAGAAGCATTTACCAGCAAACTTAAACATTAACTGCAAGACCTAAGATCTGACAGTAAGGATGCCATGAGAACAAGGAATGACTAAAATAATTTTATCACCTGAGGGAAGGAAAATCCTCAAAATGTGGGGCATGCCCTGCTTATCCAAGCATCAGCTATGAAATAGCCTAGCATATTGATCCCCTACCAAGTTTGTACATCCTCTACTCAAAGTGCAATGAATACCTTTAGTGGTTTTAATTATGTTATTTTGATTTCTTTTGGAGGAACCTGTCAGTGCAGCACTTATGACATCCAGAACATCAACTGTGATGTACATATATTAATTCTTTTGTTTGTCCCAATGTTGCCTTCTTTTAGTGGTGTCAAGAGGCCAAGGATAGGCTTGCTGTTTAAAACTCACTGAATTCCATGTTTTCTTCAACTGGATACAGGCTTCACAGCATTGTGGACTGTCTTAATTAAGAGTGAATCAGTTTCAACCATACATAGTTGTTGAGATGATTTTCTTTGGGTATCCACTCCATGTAAACACTATGTATTGAGTTCAAAGGTTGTCAATTACTTTTTTGTTCTTTTTTTTACTCATTTCATGTTTTTCTCATGTCTCTCTGTATATTCTACACATGTTACTGTGTAACTAGAGGGATACCTAGAGTTTGGTCAGGGTATGCCTGGTTACCCATAATGTTAAGTACCATACTCTATAACATGTTATGGTATTGCAATGAGTAAATGAGTAGTTAGGAAAAATGGGAGGAGATCAGGTCTGTTCATGTGCAAAAAAAAAAAATTACAAAAATTATATGTACCGGCACTCTTTCACCTATGTTTGGTGCAAAGTATCAGGGTGGCCCAATACCTAACAATATAAACTACCAAAAAATGATACTGCACTCAAAAAAAAAATCTTCGATAGGGCCATTGAAGGGATGTTCCAGGTCCCGAGCGCTCAGCCCATCAAGAAGACCCAAGATCAGCAGATTAGAAAGCAGAGTCTGGTACCCTCAGGAAGGCAGGAGGATTTTTTCTGCACATACTCATTTACAATTCAAGGAAAACCACAGGGATCCACCACAAGAAAAACCTACACTTCAAAATAGGACTTACAACCTGGGAAGAATATGGTGAGATCCACCCATATATTATAGTGTGCACACTGGGACTGTATAGACTTTTTTTTTGCCTCCTCTTATTTTTTCTTTTATTGCATTTTTTACTTATTATATTTTAATTTTTTCATGTTTTCCTTTTTTTATTAATTTTTAATTTTTTTTCCTTTTTTCCCTTTTTTCCCTTTTTTTTTGTATGGGACCTTTGGATTCTAGGATACAATTAAAACAGCATCACCTGGACGATAGAAATCTGTGATTAGGGCTCTTTAGCTACATGGAGTTATGTATATAGATTTGCAATGAATTGTTCCCGTTTGGATATATTGTTTGATTCTAGTGTGTATATATCATCAAATTATTTATCTCTATTTTTTTGCAATTAATGAATTTTGTCTATATAATACTATTATGCATTATTAAAATGTTCATGTGCAAAGTCTGCTACTGTAGAGAATCCTTTCGCTGATGCTCTCAGCCAATCAGTGACTCCCAATTTTGAAAACTGGCTTGAAAAAGGTTTGTTTCTTTCTGAGTCAGTTTTGGTTTTTTTTTCATTTAAATTGTTGGATAAGCTGTCTAAATGATGTAATTTTGTATAAACCTTTAAAATTAATTAGTATGAGAAATATTTAATTGTTTTTAATATTTTGATTTTTTTTTTAATATATTGATATATATTGTCTATGTATTTTTATTTGTTTATTTTAATATACATATTACTATATACACTAGCCTTCCAATGCATTCATATCGATGATCTCAGCCAAAGAGGCAAAGCTACATACTAGAGAGCAGCAATGCGGGGGAGAAAAAAGAAGTAAAACTACAATTTCAACGCTTGCACTTGGGGTGCGGTCACCTAAATAGTGAATAGTGCACTATAGCATTAACATTATACATTTTTATTACTAATGCTATAGTGTTCCTTTTACCCCTTAAGGACACATGACATGTGTGACGTGTCATGATTCCCTTTTATTTCAGAAGTTTGTTCCTTAAGGAGTGTAGCAAGGGTGAATGCCTTGTTTTCTTATTTCAAACTTGTAAACCATTGTCCGGTGAATAATATGAACTGTGACTTAGTGCAATCTTTATTCTTGCATATGAAGGAAGTGTTTGAGTTTTTTTTTTTTAAATAACATTCATTTAAATGTCGACTTCAAACAATTTTAGACTGAAATTTTATTTTCCTGAGGTATCTGCAGAGCTACTCTAATAGTGAAATGAACCATTGAGGATTGCAGACACATTTTCTTTTGGCCTGTATCAAAATATTTCTTTGCTTTTTTTTGACTAATAAAAATATGAAGTTAGATAAATTTTGAAAATGTCATTCCCTGACACCTGGAAAATGACTGTTTATATTTTGTTTTATAACAATTTTTCTATTAACAAAAAATATCTGAATGATATCTTTATAAAATATCAAAAAGAAGCAGCATGAATTTAACTTCAGCGAATAGACATCAACATTTTAGGTTTAAAATTACATATAGTAATTTTTAAAAATGTGAGAATGCAAGTTTTCTACAATATTTATACTGTTAAATAAAAATCTTCACAACTAAATCTTAATATGGTATATTTTATGTTAGTGAGTTCCATTTAAAAAAACCATGGAGCTAAGTAATTGCCATGGTTACATTTTATGTAAATTGACTTACTTAACTGTGCTCTTTCATATATATATATATATATATATATATATATATATATATATAAATTTATATAAGCTTGATTGAGCAGGGTCCTCTTCAACCTATTGTTCCCGTAAGTTTATTTGTAATTGTCCTATTTATAGTTAAATGCCCTCTCATAATATTGTAAAGCGCTACGGAATCTGTTGGCGCTAAATAAATGGCAATAATAATAATATAAAATAAAAAAATGAAATATATATATTTATTTTATTTTTTAATTTGTATTTTATTTGGTTTTCACATACTCAGGTATACATCTGTAACATTAGATGTGCAAAAAAGAAATGAAAATAGCAATAACAAATGAAGACAACACAATGTATGAACTTAAAGGTTAACAGTAAGTGTAGAGAAACCTTTGAGAAATGTAGAAATTTGCTAGCAATTCTACTAGCACAATGTTTACAAAAATGTGATTATCTATTATTTAAAGGGACTCTATAGTGACCAGAACAACTACAGCTTATTGTAGTTGTTCTGGTGAGAATGGTAATTTCCTGAACATTTTTTAATGTAAACACTGCTTTTTCAGAGACAAGACAGTCTTTACATTGCTCCCTAGGAACACCTCTAGTGGACACTTCCCAGACGGCCTATAGAGGTGCTTTCTGGGTCAGTGCAGCACTGACATTCAGCCTGAACGTCCCCCATAGAGATGCATTGATTCAGGGCAGAATTTGGCTATGCTCCCCCGCCCTACATCATCAATTCTGATAAAATCAGCCAAGGAAGCGGATCTGTGTGGGTCTTGAAAAAGGTGAGTACATCACCTTTCTAACCAGGGGTAAGGGGGGCCGACCACCTAAATGGTGGGTTTAGAACTATAATGTCAGGAATACACGTTTGTTTACCCTTAAAGCACCCTCCATGTCACACTACAAACTGTCAGATTTATTCACTGAAGCAACAATTCAGAGTTATTTTCAAAAAGGTGAAAACAGCCAAATTGATATTAAAATTAAAACAACTTTTTCAAAGTGGAATTGTAAAGAAATGTGCAGAAGTAACACAATTAGTAAATGTGTCCTGTGCCATGCGGTGAGCAACTAATTGGTAATGAGATTGCTTGAAAATGATTTTCATATTTGATTATTATCAATTTTGACTATTTGCTGTAGCTCCAGTTTTTTAACCTATTGTTGTAGACATAAAAAATTGGTGGAATCAAAACACATTTAAGTCACCAGATTCTTCAGCAGTGTAGTTCTTCCAGTAACGCTTTACTTTCGTGGTATAAATAAACATGTTTGTCATTACATTTCGAAATATATGTTTAATTTAAATCACAATACAGAAATGTTTTATACAAATAACCCAATAGTATTTTTATTGAATGCAATTTATATTAGGCACATATTTTCCTTCCATGCCAGTTCTGTTTCCTTTAAAGATTTAATCCTTTCACGCAGACATCAAAATATGTTTTTTCTTTCAGTCAAATAGAGGTGGGCCGGTTGCAGACATCAATGGTGTCTTTTAGAAGTGCAACATTTCTCAGAGCTTAAAATATAATCAATCTTTATATGATGTATTTTCTTAGTGTTTAAGATATACATCAAACAGTCCAAAATTATATCACATGTCAATTCAGCATCATATTTTTAATAAATAAGTGATCTATCTGTATGTGTGCAATGTTCTTAGTGCATATTTTAAGTGCTTGTGTTGCTATGTAAATGTTTGTACAGTTTTAGCTTAGAAGATAGGAAATGTTAAAGAGAGGGTTTTATTTTTACTTACCTGCAGTGTTGGTATTAAAATGTTCCTTTTTTTCACTATTGTAGATGTAGAGATATAGAGTGACTGTGTTAAAAATATTAATCAAACTTCAAAATCCATAGGCTTCACAGCATGATGCAAATATTGATAGAGCTATTTAAAATACCATGTTTCAGACTAATCCTTAATTATGAAAAAAAAAAATTGTGGATGAATTGGGAGAAATGTACTGTGAATATGTGTGGGGGAATAATATAGAGATGTGACCACAACTACTTTCTATATATTAAAATAAGCAGTGGCAGGAGTGATATCAAGTGAGGCTTATATACTACTGTACAGCAGAAATTATATCCGAACAGTTGGAAAATAGTCTTTGATTAGCCAGCCAGTGATGGTTTAATTTCAGTTACACAAGCATTTGTTGTATGAAATGTAAGAGATAAGAACTAGGATAAAATGTATGAGTTAAGTGAATGATTCTTGAGTCCACTGGTAATATTGCAGTAGACTTGTATTCAGCGATAAAAACTGATTCAGACAAATGGTGGACCAAAATTAATTCATGTAGTGTTTCAATTCAGATGAATCTCACCCATGCAATAGATTTGGGATAAACTATACAGACTAACCAAAATGGCACAAAACCGCAAAAACATAACTAGAAGTATATATAGAATTGTTTGTAGGTTTTCTATACACAATTAATGCTTAGGCTGAAATGTTATATATTTGTTTTGTTCTTTGATCCAAATAATTTCTATTATTATTTGCACCACACATCATGGGTTTTAGATTTTGATCTGTATTCCAGGAATTTTGAGTCTTTTCCATGTTGCTCCAGCATGATGGACTACAGCAACTATTTTTATACCTGTGTGCATCTCCTTGGTTTTTGCTGTTTAAAATACTAATTGTTAATTTTTAATGGAAAATTCAACTTTTTTACATTTGGCAGCTCTATTCTCCCAATTCACAACCCTTATTATTTCCAAAAAAAAAACCTCCAAGCCAAATTACAAATTACTCCAATTCATTATACCCACATTATATTTCCAATTACTATATTCATGCTGTTTGTTTAAACATTCAATCTCCTTTCATTTGGCATCGTTTTCACCACCATGTCATTTGCCAGTTGTTGTCGTAGTTACATTTTTTGCTTATTCAGAATAGTTTGTGTATTTTTTTTTTTTTTTTTTACGTTAAAGAGGTTCTTTAAGCAACATCGGTTGTCATTAGTGATGTCCCAAACGGTTCGCTGAACGGTTCGCGAACGGTTCGCTGCGGACTCATCATTGAGTAAACTTTGACCTTGTACCTCACAGTCAGCATACATATTCCAGCCAATCAGCAGCAGACCCTCCCTCCCAGATCCTTCCACCTCCTGGACAGCATCCATTTTACATTCATTGTGAAGCTGCATTCTTAGTGAGCTGTCCAGGAGGTGGGAAGGTCTGGGAGGGAGGGTCTGCTGCTGAGTGTATTGTACGTGTTATTGGTTGTTCTGTAAAACCCTGTGGGCAGTACTAAGTTTGTGGATTGGGAATAAAAGAGGCTGTATGTGCCAGTCCTGTCAGTTCCTGCTTAACCCTCAAAGTGAAGTGTCGTCTCATTATTGGGGGAGGATTTATTGTATGCTGTTCCAGTTTGACTGCTAGGAGTGTAAACCTATTCGCATGGTTTTTCCTATTCGGCTGTATACAACATTCATATGCTTGAGAGCATTCATATGCTCCTATGGTTCGGTGGTTTTGGTGTCTGCTGCAGTGCTTGGAGTCCTCAGGAAGTGCTAGGAGCATCCTTCAACGGAGGTAACCAGTCGGGGTGCCAGGTGATCCGTTACAGGGTCCAAGCATCTAAATAATAAGGAAAACACTATAGCTCTATAAATACATGTTTGTATTCCTAACATTATAGTGTTCCTTTAAGTAAGTTACCAGGTGTGTGCACTAATTTAAAAAGGGTTAGATAAAGAAGTAAGGTATGCTACTTTTTCAGTTAAAGCAAATGTTCATTTACATTCAGGACAGTTAAGGCAACAATAAAATAAATATTACCCACTGCCATTCTCCCAGTGACACTATGCAAAATCTTAACTTTTAGTTCTTTCCAGCAACACCTATAAAAAAAAGTGATTGAAAAAAATAACAACATGGCTGCCAGAGTTTAGCATCAAAGAAATATTAGAATGGTTCCATAAAATAAAAATCTATAATAAAAACAATATTTGAATTTTAAAGGCTGCAACATAATAAAAACCTTCTGCCCATAGAAAACACTATACACAGCAATACCATTATATATCGACTAGATTTTCTTTCATTCCCACCAAATGCAAGACATGTGGGAGATTTCAAAATAAAACCAAAGTTTGACCCCGAACGCATGTGGTAGAGTTGATGAATATGATAAAAAGGACAGATTCCCAGTGAATGTTCTAACCTCACTGGTCAGTGAGAAAGGGGGAACCCAAGTTAACTTGCTTAATGTGAACAGGACCACAGTACACTCAGTCCTAAAATCTAATGTCAGAGGGAGTCGAATGCACTCCCTTTCCTAAATGGGAACAAAAGTAACCAAATCTATACAGATAGTGTATGTGACTGGATGGATGGGTGTGATTAGTCTGGGGTATGATTGAATGGTGAATGTGACATTGGGTGATTGGATGATAAGTAGGACAGGGCTATGAGAGGGTGGTATGTGTGTGTGGAGGCTCTGTGTGGGGTTGCATGTGGGTGACTGCTTGTGGTATTGCATGTTAATGGTGATGCTATTTGTATAGTTTGTGTGTAGGTTTGTGATTGCTTGTGGTGCTATGTTTTTAGTGGTAGGTTATTTCTGGTGTTGCGTGTTTCTGGGGACACTGCTTGTGGTGTTGTGTATGTTTGTTGAAGACTGCTTGAAAAGTTGCATGCGTGAGAGGGGGCTATTGTGGAGCTATGTGTCTGTGTCTGTTTGGATGGGGTAGTTTCTGGTCCACTATAATCATTATTCACATTAACCAAGAAGCCTTGAAGGAGTATCACATGACAGGTTATTACCTGTGAAAGTGAGCAGTTACAGAGAAGTGAATGTTCATCAAGCTGTCAGGTACTATAAATCCTTTGCCGAAGGAAGAGCTATTTATTTTAAATTTTTCGGGTAATTCTTTATTTTTTGTGTGCATGGTATTAGACAGAGGCAAGCTAGTAGCATCACAACAGCTCCAACAAGCGTATCCACATTAGATATTCAGCATGTACATGGCATATGGAAATTCTGCACATTTTTGTATTTAGCAGGTAAAACTAGCTAAAGAAACACTTCTAGGTATGTATAAAAATAGAGTAACGATGAGAGCTATCTAGACATGGTGATAGTAGTTAGACAGGAGAATAGACCATCACAGACAGCTCCAGAAAATATATAGTTAATATTTATTTAATAGCTTGGTAAATTAGAATGTCAGCTGTAGCTCACTAACACATTTATGTACGAGTAAAGAAAACTGAGGTGAGACAGAAGGGGTAAAAAAAGCAGGCTGAAGAATTTGAGGAAACACACCCTATTGAAGGTTGGCATACTGGGTTATAGTGTGCAATCCAGAGCCTCAGAATGGCATTCAAGGAATACCCTTACCAGGTAAATTACAGTCTTACGTAGCTTGAATTTGCAGGCTCTGCACTGAAGGCGGAATCAGCAGGGTTTGTGGCTGCATGTGCCTCCCCCTGTCCTCTACCATTCTCCACATTTTTGTTATGATGGGCATGGAGGGTTCAGAGTCCACTGGTGTACTTCCTTGCTCTTGGTGTGCCAGCATGACCTTGAGTGCTCACTTTTCTGTTGTCTATGGCCTTCCGTTTGCATGCTCTGTCTCGCTGGGGAATTCCTTGGATGGCTCGTAGCTTAGGTGGTCCACTGCTACGTGGAGCCGGTGCTGGTGCAGACTCTCCATCCGACTTTGCCTTGGGACTCATCTGGGTAGTGGCTGTGTCCGCAAGCCTCTGCTCTCCTATGCTGGTTTTAACTCCAGAATTGCTCCCAAAATCTGACAAATGCTCTGTCAAGTCGGTCTACCCATGTGGCCTAAGATGGCAGAGTCTGAAGCATGGAGGGCCTCCCGTCAGTGGCCATCTTGGTGGAGTGATAGCTGGTGTGTATTTCCGTGGGGAGCTAGCAGCCCAGTGCTGGCAGGGAGGGGAGGTAGGAGCATGCTGAGCCCCCTCCGTCGACCTGAGAGTGGCCACCTCCCCCCTCCCAGCCGCCCGCAGGCCACAGCTTTGGTTTGTCTTGAAACCACTAACCGCCGGCATCACACTTGCAAGAGAGTGTCTCCCATGTCTCCTGGTATGTAGTGCCTGCATTCAATCCCAGAGAGGCTGAAGTTGGCGGGTATAAGTAGTATAATCAGGCTTGTGGTCTGGAGTTAAGCCCTGGTGTGTCTAGCTGGCTCAGCAGTCAGGCTCTGCTCTAGTTGAATAAATTAATTAGTAGTCAATATTCATTTTTATTGTCTAACAATTATAACATTTCTTATGAACGCATACAATCCTGGATATATTAATTATATAGTAATTTAACTGATATGTGAGTTTTGAAAAAAAAATACCATATTCAATCAACATAAAGGAACAGATGAATTAGTTTTAAAAATGCACTGCCACGAAGCAAGATAGCAAAAAAAATAATGCATGCATTTTTTCTGCATGAATATTTTAGAATTTAAGATATGCGTTAATTTATATACCAGGAATACAAATCATGCTTAGAATGCTTTATACTAATTTAAGCATATTTTCCAGCAGAACTTCCTGTGCATAGTTTCAAGAGACCTGTTTCTGCTACATTCTGCTTTTTAAAAGAGGCTCTTGTGACTGTGCTGTATAAACTTAAATGTAATACAGCTTTTTGTATAATTGAAAAATTGCCCACAACTATTAAATGCCAATTTTCAAAATTAATTCATGCTTTTCATAAATGACTCCCTATGATGACAGCTTTTATTCCTCTGTGGATTTTTCTATAAAATAAATCACCTGAAAATTAAACATATTAAAATGCTCTTTCTTTTTAATTCAGAGAACAAAATGCAAAGATAAACAAATCCCTATTATACTAATCTTTAAGTTCTTATGCTGCTCTTTATTTCTTATTAATAATCACATAACATTTACACATGTTATTTATCATCAGGCAAAAGTAAAATTTTGTTTTCATTGCATTTTACATTTTCATTTTCAAGAACCTCATAGAATGCTAAAGGATTTACAAATTTGGCAGATGGTTGATATATTTAAATCCCATATTGAAATACTTTTTATATTCAGAATATTATTTTGTAAAATCTAAATCTTGTAACCAAAACATTATAAATAATCATATACAGGGAGTGCAGAATTATTAGGCAAGTTGTATTTTTGAGGATTAATTTTATTATTGAACAACAACCATGTTCTCAATGAACCCAAAAAACTCATTAATATCAAAGCTGAATATTTTTGGAAGTAGTTTTTAGTTTGTTTTTAGTTATAGCTATGTTAGGGGGATATCTGTGTGTGCAGGTGACTATTACTGTGCATAATTATTAGGCAACTTAACAAAAAACAAATATATACCCATTTCAATTATTTATTATTACCAGTGAAACCAATATAACATCTCAACATTCACAAATATACATTTCTGACATTCAAAAACAAAACACAAATCAGTGACCAATATAGCCACCTTTCTTTGCAAGGACACTCAAAAGCCTGCCATCCATGGATTCTGTCAGTGTTTTGATCTGTTCACCATCAACATTGCGTGCAGCAGCAACCACAGCCTCCCAGACACTGTTCAGAGAGGTGTACTGTTTTCCCTCCTTGTAAATCTCACATTTGATGATGGACCACAGGTTCTCAATGGGGTTCAGATCAGGTGAACAAGGAGGCCATGTCATTAGATTTTCTTCTTTTATACCCTTTCTTGCCAGCCACGCTGTGGAGTACTTGGACGCGTGTGATGGAGCATTGTCCTGCATGAAAATCATGTTTTTCTTGAAGGATGCAGACTTCTTCCTGTACCACTGCTTGAAGAAGGTGTCTTCCAGGAACTGGCAGTAGGACTGGGAGTTGAGCTTGACTCCATCCTCAACCCGAAAAGGCCCCACAAGCTCATCTTTGATGATACCAGCCCAAACCAGTACTCCACCTCCACCTTGCTGGCGTCTGAGTCGGACTGGAGCTCTCTGCCCTTTACCAATCCAGCCACGGGCCCATCCATCTGGCCCATCAAGACTCACTCTCATTTCATCAGGCCATAAAACCTTAGAAAAATCAGTCTTGAGATATTTCTTGGCCCAGTCTTGACGTTTCAGCTTGTGTGTCTTGTTCAGTGGTGGTCGTCTTTCAGCCTTTCTTACCTTGGCCATGTCTCTGAGTATTGCACACCTTGTGCTTTTGGGCACTCCAGTGATGTTGCAGCTCTGAAATATGGCCAAACTGGTGGCAAGTGGCATCGTGGCAGCTGCACGCTTGACTTTTCTCAGTTCATGGGCAGTTATTTTGCGCCTTGGTTTTTCCACACGCTTCTTGCGACCCTGTTGACTATTTTGAATGAAACGCTTGATTGTTCGATGATCACGCTTCAGAAGCTTTGCAATTTTAAGAGTGCTGCATCCCTCTGCAAGATATCTCACTATTTTTGACTTTTCTGAGCCTGTCAAGTCCTTCTTTTGACCCATTTTGCCAAAGGAAAGGAAGTTGCCTAATAATTATGCACACCTGATATAGGGTGTTGATGTCATTAGACCACACCCCTTCTCATTACAGAGATGCACATCACCTAATATGCTTAATTGGTAGGCTTTTGAGCCTATACAGCTTAGAGTAAGACAACATGCATAAAGAGGATGATGTGGTCAAAATACTCATTTGCCTAATAATTCTGCACTCCCTGTACAATAAATTAACAAATGATCAATAAATAATTTTTATCTTTAATATTATTAATCAGCGTTAGTCATTATAAGTGATTTCAAAACCATTAAATATTTTTTTTGTGCATTTTGTCTGATGCTATTACATATGAAGTAAACACTAGCCAGAGTAACAGCATGCAGAAAAATAAACTCAACATAATCTTTTATCATATTTACTTACAAGTTGTTATTTAATTTAAAAAATGATGTGCAATTATTTCAAATTGCCAGAATAAAAAAAAAAATGTATGGCTGGTTTTGTTTTTCATTTGAATTGTAAATAGATTTTTATCATTCCTCTGAAGATTGGTAACTAATGTCAAAATCTGTTATAATTTATTTAAATCACTGATATTACAAAATACCCATAGCAATTCTAATTTAGAAACCTATTTAACATTTTGTAAATATAGTTTTTACACTCTCACCATGATAGTGAGAGGACATTTCTTCCCGATAAGCTTAATAACTAGAAAGATTTATTGTTTCACAACAACAAACATGGGTTGGACAAAGCCCAATAGTCTACTTCTCAGCAAAGTTTCAGACTTTCCTTCACAATGTATCATGTACACTCCTTTTATTAGAACACTGTAAATTCATGTCTGGACAAAATCTATGTTCTCTAAAATCAGTTACTGGCATTTAGATTAAACAAATGTGTATATTTTGTGTAGTATATTATTTTTTTTTTTTTTTACTTAGGCTTTTCTTTTGCAGCATAGACATGTCAAAGAATTGTAGCCATTTTCACTTAACATGCAAAAATGCAGTTTTATATCATTTACATTTTGGGGGATATTTGGCATATATACCCTCTCATTAATATTGCAAAACAGTGTGAGATTCTATACAATTGACATCTGTAAACTTAAACTTTGCATGCCTTAAATAAAACTGTGTTATAGAGACAAAAACAGCATCAAAGCAGATACAACTATACAATTGTATGGCTCATCTACTTACAATACAATCATAGCCACCTATTCTTTTGATTATTCTAACATGAAACTCAGTTTAGCAGCTGCAGTTCTCTCCGGGTGTCTAGCGGGAAGAGGAAAGCGTTATTCTCCTTCTTGTCAAGCACACCGTTACTCTTGTTGTTCCGCTAATGATAAGCAACATGATCAAAGAGTGCCGCCCTCTTCAGCTTGTCGCCCCAAGGCCATGGTCTTGGTGACCTGTTGAGGATGGCTTAAGATTGACCTATTATCTTTCCCATGTTACTGGTTCAATAAGAAAATCACTTAAGCAAACTGTTAAAGTAAACCATTATAATATATACATATACACCCTGTTCCAAATTATTATGCAAATTCTATTTAAGTGTCACAAAAATTTAATATTTTGTTTTTCAGTTTAACTCATGGATGGAATTGTGTCTCAGGGCTCTTTTGATCACTGAAAACAATCTCGGACACCTGTAATAATTAGATTGCCAGGTGAGCCCAATTTAAGGAAAAACTACTAAAGGAGGGTGTTAAGCAGAGCACTATTGTCATGCAATATAGGGGAAAAAAAGGATCTCTCTTTCACGAAAACTTAAGCGTTATGTTACGGCTCCCCCGGTAGGAGAGGGGTTACTGCCGTAGGAGACGTTCCCTTCCCAAATGCAGAGGTAGCCACTGAGCGCTCCAAACTACCGAACAGCAATCATACGGATCACTTATTCTCCCAAACAGCCGAACAGCAATCATACTAATCAGTTATTCTCCCAAACAGCCAAACAAGCGTACTCCATACAAATAATCCCCCCCAATGACGAGACAAAGCTCCGTATTGAGGGTCAGCGGGAATCTGGTTTAATGGTGGATACTCCCCTAGGGGACCAAATGGGAGACTGTGACAAGGACATTGTAGCAGCCAATCACAGGGTACATACTTAGCCATTCCCCTTTTATTACTCAGGACCCTCTGCTCTGTCTGGGGAGATAATTGTGGAGTAATTCAATTATCTCCCAGGACAGAGCCTAAACGTCATTTTAGGTGACAATAACAAAAAGGCAAATAAATACATAACTGTTACATGTTACAACATAATATAGGCATTCAACAGGTCCCCAGATAGCTAGGATCTGAGCGCACAAAAGTACCGAATAGCGCTCAGATAGTATGCATAGAGTCCAATCGCCGTGGAGCCAAAGTGTTCACAAAGTCAGTTCTCATACGAATGGGCTCCATGGGATGTCTATCTGGGGTATGGTGTATTCGTGGATAAAATACCGAATATAGGGCCATTTGTGCACTTTCTACCGAACAAGAAGGGAGGTCGGCGGCTTCAGCGGTGTTCGTGCCAAAAAGTAACCGTTTTGAGTTCCATGAGTTGGGCGTCGAACACTGCTGTGCGTTCGTGGATTTAAAATGGCCGTGACCTCGTGTTCGGTATATGAATGACGGCCACCCAACTACCGTATCAATTAAGAGGTGTCTGCGGTTAACCTCAACGTTCTAATGGGGCCAAGAGGTTAACCAGCAGCACACTTCTCTAGTGGGTGGCCAGCAGTTCAGTAGTTTTATTCGGTATGTGAAAAGGGAATGGCATAGAGTCCACATGAACGGGGAAACATGAATCAAACTAACGAATGAAGAATACAGTTATCTAAGTCCAGGACAGAGGGATCTGTCACACGTTATTATCACACTATTAAGTGGCTGATTTAGAGCACAGACGGGTTCGTGCAGATAAAGGCACATTGAGGAAGATTTCTGCCAGATCCATGCATTGGATCAAGAGACTAGCTGCTAAAATACCATTACATAGCAGCAAACAGATATTTGAAGCTGCTGGTGCCTCTGGAGTCCCATGGACATCAAGGTGTAGAGTCCTCCAGAGTCTTGCAACTGTGCACAAACCTTCTATTCGGCCACCACTAACCAATACTCACAAGCAGAAACGGCCGCATTGGGCATAAAAATACATGAAGACTAATTTTCAAACAGTCCTGTTTAGTGATGAGTGCTGTGCAACCCTGGATGGTCCAGATGGATGGAGTAGTGGATGGTTGGTGGACGTCCACCTTGTTCCAACAAGGCTGCGACATCAGCAAGGCGGTGGTGGAGTCATGTTTTGGCCAGAATCATGGGATGAGAGCTGGTCGGCCCCTTTAGGGTCCCTGAAGGTGTAAAGATGACCTCTGCAAAGTATGTGGAGTTTGACTGACTACTTTCTTCCCTGGTACAGAAGGAAGAACTGTGCTTTCTGTAATAAAATCATCTTCATGCATGACAATGCACCATCTCATGCTGCAAAGAATGAGGGTGTGAGGCAGTTTACATCCAAACAGCAGCTCTGGGAGGCTATTTTGACATCTTGCAAACAAATTCAAGCAGAAACTGTCCAAAAACTCACAAGTTCAATGGATGCAAGACTCGTGAAACTGCTGTCAAATAAGGGGTCCTATGTTAAAATGTAATGTGACCTGTTAAAATGTTTAAAAAGTTAAAATGTTGTTATACGTTTGATTGAAATAGCTTTTGATTTCAGTAAATATGCTGCAAACACAACAAATTACATTTTTCAGTTCTTTACAACCTATAAAGTGTTTTGAAACTTACTGTGTGTAATAATTTGGAACAGTGCATTGTAAGTGTTTTATGTTTAAAAAAATACTGTTATCATTAGGAGGTGTGTTCAATAAAATTTGAATTGTACTCTTAATAGTTGATAACACGAGAATTCTACCGACTGTTATTTACATCAATTATTTAGGTGAAATGAGAAAAATATAATTTGCATAATAATTTGTAACAGGGTGTATATGCATAATTCATCTTATCTCACTACAAGTATGGTAGTATTGTAATATACACAAATATTACCACCTGTTTGGGTCCATAAGACCATAAAATAGTAAGTGCATAAGCATTGATCTCCATGAACCCAAGGGGTAGCAATTCTTAACCCTTTCAATGCCAGAATCTAGTATAAATGTTTTTTTTTCATGTATTTTCCTGTATTTTCAAGTAGAGATTGTAGCCGTATTAGTCTAGTGATGTAGATGGAAAAAACAAATAAAATGTGTATCTTGTAATACCTTTTTTATTGGATTAATAGAATTTTTTAAAGACAAGCTTTCAGGAGAACCTCCCTTTCTCAAGTCTTAAGCATTTTTGCAAGACGACACATACAATTCAAAGTTGAGTTATGATACAGGGGTTAAAGAACATGAGTGCAGATAAGACAGGTTAGATAGAACATAGACACCATTTTTGCATTTTGGTAAATATCTTATGCGAAGATCACAGAGTGAGGGGGAGAGAGAAAATAAAACAAGCAAACATTGCAGAAGATTGTGTATTTTCATGTATTTTGCAGTATAAAGCCTCTCTCACCCTCTTTCATACTCTAGTAATAATTACCAGCTTGTAGAGGAAAATGTTTCTCTACCAGAAGCCACTAATTACTGATGTAAGAAATGTAAATTTGCTGAAAATAATATGGATCTGCTTTCACACAGTACAGGAAGTCTAACTGGGTGATACCATTTTTACAATTAGAGAAGGGGAGAGGTGAATGGACTTTTCACTATCAGCATTACATTAGAATTCCAGGTCTTGATAAAGAATTGCTATAGCAGTTTTAAATAACTTTATCTTAAAAATATATGATTTAACTATATTTGCTGTTTATGGGCAGTATGCTCAATGCAGACATTCTTCTATACTTTCTGTTGCAAATTTTAGTAAACTATACTACTAGTAATTAGTGATGTCCCGAACTGTTCGACGAACGGTTCGCCGCGGACTCATCATTGAGTAAACTTCGACCCTGTACCTCACAGTCAGTAGATACATTCCAGCCAATCAGCAGCAGACCCTCCCTCCCAGACCCTCCCACCTCCTGGACAGCATCCATTGTGAAGCTGCATTCTTAGTGAGCTGTCCAGGAGGTGGGAGAGTCTGGGAGGGAGGGTCTGCTGCTGATTGGCTGGAATGTGTCTGCTGACTGTGAGGTACAGGGTCAAAGTTTACTCAATGATGAGTCCGTGGTGAACTGTTCGGCGAACAGTTCAGGACATCACTACTAGTAATGCCTTCAGAGTCCTTGCAAATACCTATAGGCAAGGTATTTAACCATTTTAAATGAGTAAGTGAAGGGGTTAATAGTGAAGGGGTTAATATTCTTCCAAAAATGTGTGAAATTGGCAAACAATTGTATTCTCTTTTATAGTGGCAGTACTGTACAAGTGGAATGTAACTCCAGCTGTGGACAAGAAGCTCCCCCTCAAATTTGAATATTTTAAGAGAGACCCAGCCTTATGCCCATATAAACCCTGTACCTCCAAGAAAACACCAGTTCTTCTTGTCCTGGCAACGGAACGGAGACAAGGCTCCTCCAAGCTCTATAAGACCAGGCAGAGATCGGTGCGGTTAGCACAGGCTGCTGACCGGAGATGTGAGTGCCCGATAGCTCCCCATATGGGAGCTGAGCGGCAGAGACATCCGTTCCGTTTCGGAATGCAACTGGAAGCCGGCTTATGTGGCCACATCCTGAGAGGTCCCGGGCGGACCTTACGGCACTTATGCATGCGGCCAATATGTAACAGGGTTGATGTTCCAGAAGGGATAAGCCAAATGGCAAGTGATTTAGTTAAACTAGAAAAATAGTTTAGTTGTGGCAACTGACATTTAATGTGGATAAGATAATGCACCTCGGACGTAAAAACCCAAGGGCAGAGTAAAGAATATTTGATAGAGTACTAACCTCAACATCTGAGGAAAGGGATTGAGAGGTGATTATTTCTGATGACTTAAAGGTAGGCAGACAATTTAATAGAGCAGCAGGAAATGCTAGCATAATGCTTGGTTGTATGGGAAGAGGTATTAGCAGTAGAAAGAGGGAAGTGCTCATGCCATTGTACAGAACATGGGTGAGAGCTCACTTGGAGTATTGTACGAAGTACTGGAGACCGTATCTCCATAAGGATATTGATACTTTAGAGAGAGTTCAGAGAAGGGCTACTAAACTGGTTCATGGATTGCAGGATAAAACCTACAAGGAAAGGTTAAAGGAACTTAACATGTATAGCTTGGAGGAAAGACAAGACAGGGGGGATATGATAGAAACATTTAAATACATAAAGGGAATCAACACAGTAAAGGAGGAGACTATATTTAAAAGAAGAAAAACTACCACAACAAGAGGACATAGTCTTAAATTAGAGGGGCAAAGGTTTAAAAATAATATCCATAAGTATTACTTTACTGAGAGGGTAGTGGATGCTTGGAATAGCCTTCCAGCTGAAGTGGTAGAGGTTAACACAGTAAAAGAGTTTAAGCATGTGTGGGATATGCATATGGCTATCCTATAAGATAAGGCCAGGGACTAATGAAAGTATTTAAAAAATTGGGCAGACTAGATGGGCCAAATGTTTCTTATCTGCCATCACATTCTACGTTTCTATGTGTAATGACATGAAGGGGTGCTGCCCTGGAACAGCACTGTCACTTTAAATGTGGGAACCCATACAGCAGAGAAATAAATGCCAAGACACAAATAAATAGGATAAATCAAGAGATATATATTTACAGAAAACCAAAGGAAAACGCAAAACATATACACACACAAGGCCACTAAATATATACAGTAAATCAAAAATTAGTACTAATCATGCAGGCAACAAATACTGTAATAGTCCTTGGGTATAAGGGTAGGATTGTGCAGCTACCACGAGTAACAGGTAGGGCACAGATCCAGAGTAACAAGACTAATATAGGGACATCAGCAGTCTGCAGGGACAGGATCACTGTTAGTAAAGCCGGGACCACGGAACCAGAACACAGGACCGGAGGGCACAACAACGCAGGACCAGGAGGACACAGGACGAAGACCAGGAGACACAGGACCAAGTCACAGCACGCAGGAGCCAGGAGCCAGGAACACAGAAAACCAGGGAAACAGGAAACAAAAGGCAATGATCTGGCAAGGAGTGAGGGGAGAAACCAAACTAAATAGGTGCTAAACAAGGACCAGGTGAAGTGCTTAATGAAAAGAAATCAGGAACAGTGCGAAACAGAAACAGTGGTGAGTGTGAGTACTGCACGAGGGTAAATCAGCTAAGGAGTGTCGTGACAGTACCCCCCCCTTAAGGAGCGACTCCTGGCGCTCCAAAACCCCAAGATCCCCCACGGGTGACAGAAGAAAAACAGGGTCACCCAACCAGTAGAGGAAAACAAGGAGGAGGTTCAGGAGGAATAAGAGGCGGAGAATCCCACGGGAGAAACCAACGAGTCAGAATAGAAACATACAAGAGCAAGGACTGTAGAGTAACATTTAGCATTAGAAGGGCAGACACATAAACAGAAATTAAAGGCACATACGATAAGAAACACTCCTTACCAGTGATCGACAAATGTGCTAACCCACTAGATCTGGGACTATTGCTGGTAACAGGTGCATCACTCAGAAGTCCTGGGTCTGACTTGGTTTCTGGCTTGTAAGATCCTCGGAACAAAGACTGCGATGCAACTTCTGTAGAAGGGAGAACAGTCTCTGCATTATCTTGGGTAGATACAACTGGAATCAATCGAGGAGAATCCCCTAAACCAGCGAGTACAGGATCAGGAGCACTCTGCGTGCCCTCCTCCTCAGACCGCAGATATGCATCAAGGAACGGTTCCCCCAATATCTCGGAGCATGGGGCCAGCCGAAGCAGGGACGATTCTCTCTCAAATTGATATAATTCTGTAACGGCTAGAGATACCTGGTTACTTAAATCATTCTCTTCTTCACTTGTGAGCTCAGCTTGAGGTAGTTCTTTACTTGTCATAGAAGTACTCTCAACTGAAGGCAAGTCTTCTTTTAATACTTGCTGGAGTTTAGGTGGAGTGACAGACATCATGGGAACTGATATGTCATAGAAGGAGCTTCCTTCATCATGGGAACAGGTACCGGATATGTGGATGCTACCTTCTTGTTCGGTTTCACTCACTTCTTTTGGAGTTTGGTTAAGCGGCTGATTTGAATAATCTTCGACGCTTGGTTCAGGTACAAGTGTGGTAGTTGGTGTTTCCTCTTGCAGCAGAGAAATAGTTCTACCAGAGCATGTAACTTGAAGAACGATATTAGACTTACATAGAACTGTAGAGTCTTCTTCAGACTGTGGGTTCAGAACAAGCCCGGTCTCATTTAGATCCTTTTCTTGGGCTTGATCCATCACAGGTTTGTCACGTTGCACCAAGTCTGACTCTTTGTCTTCTATTTGAGGATAATAGTCTTTACTTGGCGACAATTCATTTTTCACAGTTGCGGTTGTGAGAGAGGTGCCAATCTTCGAACCCCCAGAGGTAAAAGGGTTAAAATTGGAATCATCAAGCCTCTCCACATCAAAGTCATGAGCTGCCTTTGGCACAATAACCTCTTCTTCCACTGGTTGCTCTGAAGCTTTCACCTTAGGTTTTTCAGCATTCTCAGACAGTGTTTTGAAAGAAGTAGGTCGTTTACCACGTTTCCTACGTGGTGTCTTTTTGATAGGAGGATCATCTTCCACGAGATAAGTCTCCAATTTCAATGGTCCAGTCTTGTCGTCACTTTCATCACCTGGAGCAAATTTTATAGGTGACTCTTCCAATTTTGAGTCTCCAGTATTAGATGACTCAGCCATGTCTATTTGATCGGAGTCAAATTTGTAGGATGACTTGGGAAGAGGTGGAGAAATTGGAACCTCTGATTCCATAGAGTCAGTATTTGGGTTGACACTTACAGTATCGAATGCTTTGTCCTTTGTGGGACAGACTTCCAGATCAGATCCAGTCACCTGGTCAAGGTCACTGGTGGTCTCCTCAATTGTCACTGTGAGGGAGGAATTAGTATCTCTGGTTGCAGACTCAGGGGAGTCTATTTCTGCTTCGTGGCTGGGCAGACTTTGCTTGAGACACTCTCTGACCAGACTTGTACCCTCCTGAACAGTGTTGAGATCGTTCATCTTGGTAGTCGGTATTCTCACTTTGGGAATATGCGAGTGGATCTTGCAAAAAAGAGACTGTGGTATAAGGGTACTACGGGTCTCTGGTACTGAGATATTAGGAAACTGCGTACTGGTACTACCTCCACATTCAGGCTGCTCGTCCTCCAGAGCTGCTATGCAATGAGCACCCAGTTCATCAAAGACCCGGTCCATGAGGGGATCGCCAGTGCTATATAACCCTTCAACATCGTCGTCTTCAGTTTGGGCTGGAAGGCATTCAGCATTAAATTCATGAGGAATTTCGGTTTTGCAGTCGGGAGGATCAGCAAGCCTTTTGTCCAAGTCAGAGTCAGGAGGATTAGGGATGCTATGCAAATTAGGAAAGGGAATGTAAACATCAGTATCAGACATAAAGACACTCATCCTTTCCTGTACTAAATCAATAAGAAATATAATTTCGGGAATCAAGGCAATGTAATTATTGTGCATAACTCTTAACTGTTTCTGCATAAACGATAAAGATTTGTTACGTGATGTTTCTTTAAGAGACACACAAAGAAGTTCATTCACCCTATTTAACACAGTGGGCTTTCTCAACCATTTTTTGCAAATAGGTAGCAGAGAAAGCAAAGGGTCACATATTTGTTTGTGATAAATTTGCAGTTCAGTGATAAGTCCACATAATACAGATTTCTGAACTTGGAAAGAAAGTTATAGTAGACAAGCAGAGGGCACCCATACAGCAAAAATGTGGGAACCCATACAGCAGAGAAATAAATGCCAAGACACAAATAAATAGGATAAATCAAGAGATATATATTTACAGAAAACCAAAGGAAAACGCAAAACATATACGCACACACAAGGCCACTAAATATATACAGTAAATCAAAAATTAGTACTAATCATGCAGGCAACAAATACTGTAATAGTCCTTGGGTATAAGGGTAGGATTGTGCAGCTACCACGAGTAACAGGTAGGGCACAGATCCAGAGTCACAAGACTAATATAGGGACATCATCAGTCTGCAGGGACAGGATCACTGTTAGTAAAGCCGGGACCACGGAACCAGAACACAGGACCGGAGGGCACAACAACGCAGGACCAGGAGGACACAGGACGAAGACCAGGAGACACAGGACACAGGACCAAGTCACAGCACGCAGGAGCCAGGAGCCAGGAATACAGGAAACCAGGGAAACAGGAAACAAAAGGCAATGATCTGGCAAGGAGTGAGGGGAGAAACCAAACTAAATAGGTGCTAAACAAGGACCAGGTGAAGTGCTTAATGAAAAGAAATCAGGAACAGTGCCAAACAGAAACAGTAGTGAGTGTGAGTACTGCACGAGGGCAAATCAGCTAAGGAGTGTCATGACACTATGTAGCGGAGTCCCAATATTAAGCATAAATATCTCCACTGTAGACTCCTTGTAGCTGAAGGAGCAATAAGATATCCAAGGCACAATCCACCCCCAGTAACTGGACGACACACAGTTCTAGGAGTCAACTAATTTTATTTCAGCCCCAGCTGGCTTTTATGCAACTCCCCATACAAGGTTTTTTTTAAATCATATTCCAGGGGTTTACCTCTGGTGGACCTTGTTGGGGACAGGGGACAAATCAACATTTCCCAGACTCCTCCTCTGTGCCTGGGAGATAATTTAATTATAGAGTTATCCCAGGTACAGAAAATATACAATATTTATAAACAGTACAAAATAGTTCAGAACCCCACAAAAGTTACTTTACAGAATAGCTGGAATCTGAGCATCCACTTTGTCCAAATATCACTCAGATCTGTTTGGTAGTTAAGAAACGCCATTTGAGTGAAGTTTGGACCTGTCAACCACAAGGGGAAGCACCAAAACAGTTCCAGAGAAATGTAGGCTTCGACCGGTCTTCTTTCTGGAGTTTTTATACGAACGCTGCCAAAAGCCCCCCCTTGGCTTCTAGCATACACCTGTTCCCCCTGTTCGATAGTTTAGGTCTCCCGAACATCGTTCTCCTACTGGTTCAGGAAGTTGAATGTTCAGCAGTATCAGTTTGCCGGGTATTCGTAGAGTAGCCGAAATTAGTTCCAGGTCATCGACCGACCATGTACTGCTGCCCATGTTTGAGAGACAAAATGGCCACTGTTTGTTTGCACATGTGCGTTCGGTAATACGAACAGAGGCCACACAGGGGAAACCCTTTCTTTAACAAGCAATTTGTGGTTAGCAGCCTGGTTGGTTATTAAATGATGTGCACCCAAAGACCACACAGATTGGGTTTGGTAAATGAACAGGAGGGTACGGACAGCCGAACAAAGGGAATCAAAAAGGATTTAACAATGTTTACTCTGCTACATCTGAGATTTTGCAAACAGAACAGAGACACCAGATTCAGAGATCTTAATAAACAGGACAAAAAGAAAAGGTATTGACGCCAACAGAGTGGGAGGTCGTCTTCGGTTCTTTTCTCAAATATGAAAAGAGACGACATCAAACTATTGTATTCTAAAGACTATTTTAGAGGAATACAGAATCAGCTTTTCTATGGTGCCAAAGCCATCTTTTCCTCTTTCAAAGTACCCATCACGGAAGAAATCAGAGGCCCTCCTAGCAGAAACCCTACTCCTTTTATGCAAGGGAGTTTTAGAGAAAGTACCCAGATACCAGGAGTTTCAGGGGGTTTACTCTCGCTTGTTTTAAGTTCAGAAACCAGACAAATCCTTCCATCCTATCCTAGACCTCAAGGATGTCAACGCATGTATCCCTTATCAGAGGTTCCATATGGAAAATATATTGTCAGCAACGCACATCCTGCAGAAGAATTCATGGCAAAGTTAGATTTGAAAGATGCCTACCTTCATGTTCCAATGTCTGTATCTTCTCAGAAGTTTGTAAGGTTTGCAATACTAGCAGGTAAAAGAAAGATTCTTCATTTTGAGTTCAAAGCCCTTTTGTTTGGCCTTTCATCAGCCCCTCGTATCTTTACAAAGATCCTGGCTCTTATAGCAGCAACCTTGCGATTAAGAGGTGCAACAATAGTTCCTTACCTGGATGATTGGTTCTTAAAAGCAAAATCAGAACATCTTCTTAGGTTAAACCTCAAGATCACCAGAAGGGTTTTAGAAGATCATGGTTGGCTTTTAAACATACAAAAATCTCAGATTATTCTTTCAACAAGGATGGAATTCCTGGGTCTTTTGGTGGATTCAAGGTCTCTCTCCCTTTTTCTTCCTATGTCAAAACAAATAAGAATTTGCAGGGTCATTTAAAAATTACAAAAGAATGCTTGCTCCATTAGTGTCCTGGGGCTTATCACCTCCGCAATCCCAGCAGTTGGTTAGGCAAAAGCAGAAATTAGACTTTTACAATGAAACATTCTTGTGCAATGGTCAAGAAAAAAGGACGATTTGGATTCTGTATTTCGCCTATCAAAAAAAGTGAGAAAACAACTAAATTGGTGGAAAAACAAAAACACCCTTTCCAGAGGCCTTTCATTCGAACAGAAAAGATGGATTACCTTCACAACAGATGCCTCCCAAATTGGTTGTGGCACCCATCTAGGTTCACGGTTCATTCAGGGGAAATGTGTCAGGATCACCATTGTGCTTTACACAATATTGTGTATTTGGGTCTGGCTGGGATCAAACCTGAGTTTCCTGCATCCCAGTCGGTATCCTTGCATTGAGCTCCACGCATCTTTGACTGTTTCTGGTTGTTCTTGGTATCCTGTAGTCTGAGCCTGTACGCCTGGAATGTGCACACCTGTTCCTGGTTCCTTGATGATTGGCTGAGACTCCCTATTTAAACCCCGCAAGGCTGGTTCTCGTTGTCAGATCGTGTTTCCTGTTCCTGTTTGGTTTCACTGCTATTCTTCTGACTCCTGGTTTTGATCCCCTGCTCGTCTACCGTTTTTGCCTGATTGCCGCCTGTCCTGACTTCTGATTCTGATACTGACTACTCTTCTGGATATCCTTTGTCTGTACTGCGTTCCAGGAAGCACTGGTTATTTCAGCCCCAGTGCACTGTGTCACAACCTTGGGGATTTCTGTCCTGAGTCCCCTTGGCCTGTGTCGATTTGCAAAGGGTGCCTCAACTCTGCGTGCCGGACTCCCACTTCAGGTAAGATCCTTGACAGTACGATCTGACCAAATGGAGTCTGCAGAGTTGAAGATTACCGTTGCAGCCTTGACCCAGCAAGTTTCCCAGCTCACCCAGGCTTTGCAGGGCTTACAGCAGGAGCTGGCTTCCCTTAAAGGGAGAGTAACCTATGACTCTGGACTCTCTGAACCGCTGGTTGCTCTACCCGAGAAATTTTCTGGGATCCGGTCTAAGTATGATACCTTCAAAGTTGATTGCGAGGTCCTGTTCTCCCTGAGACCACTTACCTATGCCACAGACGTCATTAAAGTGAGGACAGCGATTACCTTATTGTCGGGGCACCTTAAGATCTGGGCCCACCAGTTGTTACTCGCCAAAAGCCCAGTCCTAGATTCCTGGGAGTCCTTTATTCGGTCCCTGGGTTTACAATGCAACAAGACACAAAAGTCATATGTACATAGATCATCTACTGTTGCTTCACACATATTGCAACCCGGACTGGAAATGGACTACACTACTCCTTTCACTCGGACTGATGTTACAGCTAACCCTACCGCTCCCAAGTCTCCCGAAACATTGTATAAATCTGTCAGGGAGGCGGAGGAACCCATGGAGATTGGACTGGTTAGGTTCCGTCAGTCATCTCAAGAAAGGGCAAGAAGGATGGCGCATGGACTGTGTTATTATTGTGGGGAGATGGGACATTTAATATCTTTTTGTCCCATTCGTCCATCTAGGTCTCGGGTTCTCCGTCTGGGTACTACTCTGGCATATCCTATGAGACCTGTCTGCCAACATGCTGCCTGTCCTTGCTTGACCACTCTGTCCAATCCTCAGCCTTCTACAGTCGTTGCTCCTGAGGTTGTGCAGGAATCTGTTACTAAAGAACCTGAGATCCCTATTTCTACTAAAGATTCTGCTTCTAAGAAGGCAAGCACCACAACCACTACAAGTCCTGTCAAGGAAGACCCTCTTTCTGGCTGTACCTATGCCTCTAATGGGACTCTAGTCCGGAAGGAGGACTTGCAAGTATTTGAAAAGGCCCTACAAGCAATGACCTCTGCTCCTACTAGTACCACCAAAGCCAAGAAATCCAAAAAGTAACCTCCTGGGTCGTAGTTGCGTTCCTCTTCTCGCCTACGGCGTCTTTGAAGGGGGGGTAATGTCAGGATCACCATTGTGCTTTACACAATATTGTGTATTTGGGTCTGGCTGGGATCAAACCTGAGTTTCCTGCATCCCAGTCGGTATCCTTGCATTGAGCTCCACGCATCTTTGTCTGTTTCTGGTTGTTCTTGGTATCCTGTAGTCTGAGCCTGTACGCCTGGAATGTGCACACCTGTTCCTGGTTCCTTGATGATTGGCTGAGACTCCCTATTTAAACCCCGCAAGGCTGGTTCTCGTTGTCAGATCGTGTTTCCTGTTCCTGTTTGGTTTCACTGCTATTCTTCTGACTCCTGGTTTTGATCCCCTGCTCGTCTACCGTTTTTGCCTGAT
Organism: Pelobates cultripes; assembly: GCA_933207985.1. Taxonomy (NCBI): domain Eukaryota; kingdom Metazoa; phylum Chordata; class Amphibia; order Anura; family Pelobatidae; genus Pelobates; species Pelobates cultripes. Next base: position 164,254,277 of record OW240913.1, on the reverse strand, counting down.
TGCCGCCTGTCCTGACTTCTGATTCTGATACTGACTACTCTTCTGGATATCCTTTGTCTGTACTGCGTTCCAGGAAGCACTGGTTATTTCAGCCCCAGTGCACTGTGTCACAACCTTGGGGATTTCTGTCCTGAGTCCCCTTGGCCTGTGTCGATTTGCAAAGGGTGCCTCAACTCTGCGTGCCGGACTCCCACTTCAGGTAAGATCCTTGACAAAATGGACTTTGAAAGAAGCAAAATAATCCTCCAACTTCAGAGAGATGAAGGCAGTAATGAATGCTCTGAAAGATTTCAGTCCTGTTATCTCCGGTCAAGCCGTAAGGATTCAGTCCGACAACGCCACCACAGTGGCTTACTTAAACCGTCAAGGAGGCACAAAAGTAAAATCTCTACAGGATCTGTGCTACCATATCATGTCTTGGGCACAGTCTATGGTAAGCTCACTCTCAGCAACTCATATCAGAGGTGCTCTGAACGTCATCACAGACGACCTCAGCAGACAACATTTGTCTCAAACATACTGGTCTCTAAAACCCCAGATGTTCTCAGAATTAGTAATCCAATTCGGCTTACCAGACATCGATCTTATGGCCACTATAAAACACAGGAAAGTCCCAACATTTCCTTCTATCCAGGCACAGGATTTTCCATACTTCCTAGATGGCTGCAAGGATGATCCTTCTTGAGCAAGATCTTTCAGACAGTTTGAGTGACGTTATTCTGGCATCGGTCCGTTCATCTACTTGTAAGATATATTTCAGGATTTGGACAAAGTTCCAGAACTGGTGTACTCGGAAAGGCTGCAATCCAGATAATCTATCTATCCCTGATATTTTGTCTTTTTTGCAGGATAGGTTTCGAGTTGGTCTAGGTGTTTCAACACTCAAGATCCAAATTTCAGTGTTGAGTCGCTTCCTTGCATGTGATATAGCTTCTAACATTCTTATTCGTAGATATTTCAAGTCAATCTTACTTACCTCCTAAGCTTTTGCATTTTGAGAACCTCCATTTGATAACCAAATGCTAAAATGTACAGATACACCCAAAAACGTGGGAATAGACACACACTTAGTGGGTAATAGATAGAGACAAAAACCTCTAAAAACAATTACCCTTGTACTACAAGTACTGTAGATAAAGACTCCTCACAGTCCTCAAGATAATATGGAAAACAGAAAATCTACAATACAATAATAACAAAGAAGAACATAGTGCAATAATGTTGCAACAAATCAGAAGTGGAAAGTAAATGCAAAATTTACACTCACAAACCAAAATTGATTGTAGGCGTATCAAAAACCTCAGGACTTGTGAAGTATCATGGCAAATATAAGGAGAAAAAATAAAACATAATAGTGCAGAGTATCTTGGTCAGAAATAGACACTTTAATATACATACACACTTACAAGATTGAAGTGGAAATAAGGCACATCATAAAATTCAGTCACAGGATCCCTGGAGTCAGGAACACCGGGAAAAAATGATACAAAACCAGTAAAATCAATAAAAATACAAATAAAATACAAGTCTGCACTAAATGGAAAAGCCCTACGCGTTTCGTTCAATAACTTGAACTTCCTCAGGGGAAAAGTAAGGCTCCTTATCGGCATGAACATCCTTCTAGTCCCAATATTCTTTTAAACCCATCTGACCGTGGCGCGCGAAGTGTTCCAGCCAATCAGTAGCATACTTCCGGTTTCGCCATTTTCAATACTTCCGGGTGCGTCTATGTGGCGTCACCGGAAATGCGGTTCAAGCCTCACTCTCGGACCGAAACCGGAAGTCATAATGCGTTTCATTCGGCGATTTGCGTTCCACCATTCATTGTACGGGCAAAAAGAAAGTATAATACAGAAAAACGAACATTAAACATATCCAGTATCTGTCCAATGTCCTACAAATTAATAACAAACTCTCTTCTATATATTCTAATTGTAAATATATCTCCAAAAAGATAATAAAAATTAAAATAAAAACCAATTAAAAATATCTTAAAAAGACAGAACCTTCATATCCTAAAGAAAACAAACCAAATCAAAATCCACATTCAGCCCCCTTGGATGTAGAGTTTGCAGAGTGTGTATCCAATAGCCCTCTCTTTTCCTCAATAATATTCCAAGATCACCACCTCTATCATCTAAAGCTACCTGTTCAATAATAATGCACTGAAGGGTATTAAAACAAAAAAAAGGACATTAATTACAGTGCACTGGCACTGAAAGTGTTAACAAATGTTTTTTTTATTTTTTTTTTTATATTATTCCGGTGTTCTTGGAATCTAATTTTAGCCTTCCTCCCTGTCCTCCCCACATATTGCAACCCACGTCCACATGTGATGAGGTATACAACATGTGTTGAGGAACAGGAAACCGAATTCTTAATTTTATACTCCTTTTTAGTTTGTGTGCTACTAAAACTCAAAACTCAAAATAATTTAATTGTTGTCTCTAATGAAATGAGTAAGTTGACTAAGTCAAATTAATCTTTTAGAGACTCCTCTGACTTTAAAAAGAAGGAGAAAGTTCTCTTTGAAAGAATAGAAAATTTAGATGATAGTATTGCACAAACGAAAAATAAAAAATACATAAGAGACAAAAATGATAAAGCTAATAATACGTATTCTACTCTTAATAAAATTGACAGGAAAACAAGATATAGAGAAAGTGGTAGACACAATTATAGGAATTTTGACAGAGAAAGGAGTACACAAATAAGAAATCAATCAAGTTCATACTCAAGACGACATATATCTCCATCTAATCGTTTTGTAAATAACAAATGATAAACCCATTCAGCCCCCTGTGACTTTTAGATCTAGACCTGATCGTTCCCCGATTGAGAGAATTACTACTTCACCACAGACTCAGGGTCATCAATTCAATAGGGATTTTTTAGGGAAGGGGCGAGACCGAAGAAAAGGAGAGATAACTGAATTTTTTCCTCCCAGGTCTCAAGAATTGCCTCTAACGAATCGATTCTTACCAATAAGAGAGAGAAATACACCCGGGAAAAGAAGGAGATTGAGCGGAGGAGTAATGGGTGTTTGACTTTTACCCAGTCACAAGAAGAAAATATAGGGGTTTTTAACATTTCAGAGTTGCCTATAACTCCCCAAGAAATTCTACTTTTAAGTAAAGGTTTAAAATTTGTTCCAGAGGAACCCCCCAATCTTTTTCAGCTATATATAGATGCCCAAAAATTTATTAGGAAAATGTCAATTAAGAGATTCTTTATAAAGAAAAATTTAGAAGGGTCTACTAATGATATCTCAAATACCAATCAACCTATACAAAGATTTAAGCCCAGATCTAGATTCTGTCCAAATGAAAAAGGTAGTCAAATTGAAGCATTTAACAAAATGATCGTGAGAGATTTCGAACGACTTGGGAAGAATATAAATTGGGAAACTAAACATAAGAACCTTACTAATATAGAAAGTAAGATCCTTAAAGATTTAAAGAATAGAAAAGAGTTAACCATAAAGAGTGCAGATAAGGGAGGAGGTGTCGTCATTATGTCTACTGATTATTATGTGACAGAGGCATATAGATTGCTTAACGATACCCTTACATATAAAAAATTAACATATAATCCTAACTTTAAGTTTAATGAAGAGCTTAAGACCCTTTTAGACACTGCCAAATTATCAGGTACTCTGGATGAATCTACCTATTCTTTTATTTTTTCGGAATTTCCTAAAATTCCTACTTTTTATTTTCTCCCCAAGATACACAAGTGTAAAGAAAGACCCCCTGGTAGGCCTATCATCAGTGGTATAGATTCTCTAACTTCTAAACTCTCTGAGTATATTGATTTTCATCTACAACGATATGCTCAGGGAGCAAAATCTTATCTTAGGGACACCAAACACCTTATTCAGGAGTTGGAGTCAATCGAGTGGGCCGATGACTTTGTTTGGGCCACTCTGGATGTAACTTCTCTCTACACCGTTATTGATCATAATCTCGGTGTGGAGGCAGTCAGAAATAATCTTGAAAGTGATGTTGATCTTGTACCAGCTTTTCGATCCTTTTTAGAAGACTCCATTCGGTTTATTTTAACTCATAACTTTTTTTGTTTCAATAAGGATTTTTTCCTCCAGGTAAAGGGTACGGCGATGGGCACCAAGTTTGCACCAAGCTATGCCAACGTGTTTATGGACTATTGGGAAAGGTCGTCTATTTGGTCCAATAATCCCTATGGTGCAAACTTGGTGCTCTGGAGGTGTTACATTGATGACGTCCTGGTGATCTCTCGTGGCCCTTTGGCTGAACTTGAAAAGTTCTTTTTATATGTTAATCATAATTCTTTATCTCTCTATTTGTACACCTAAGGTAGGCATCTCCAGTATAGATTTTCTTGACTTATCGATTTTTATTGAAGGTGGAGTAATCAAGACAAAAACATTTTTTAAGGCTACCGATTCAAATAGTTTTATTGATACTGCAAGTGGACACCATCGGAACTGGCTCAAGGGTGTTCCCAAGAGCCAGTTTATTAGGATGCGCAGAAACTGCAGCGATTTAGATCTGTTTTATTCACAAGCAGATATTTTGAAGAATCGTTTTTTGGAAAAGGGATATTGCCCAGTGCTTTTGGATGCTGAGATCAAAAAAGTAGGAAGTATCAATAGAAATGACCTCCTAATAAATAAGAGAAAGATGGACATTAGAAATCCTATGTTCGTTTTCTCTTTTAATACACAATTTAGTTCAAAAGCCTTTGATATACAGAGAATCATTAGAAAACATTGGGGACTACTTATCGAAGATGATTACCTCAATACGCAGATACCCAGAGTTCCGAAAATTATCTTTAGGAAGGGAACAAATTTTAAACAAATTCTTGCACCCAGCACCTTTCGATCAGGTAACAATAAAGGTATTAACAAGGCAGGTTTCCATACATGTGGGAACTGTGTCAGTTGTACTCATCAACGAAAAGTGTTTTTGTTTTTTTTTGTTTTAGTAGCACACAAACTAAAAAGGAGTATAAAATTAAGAATTCGGTTTCCTGTTCCTCAACACATGTTGTATACCTCATCACATGTGGATGTGGGTTGCAATATGTGGGGAGGACAGGGAGGAAGGCTAAAATTAGATTCCAAGAACACCGGAATAATATCAAAAAAATAAATAAAAAATAAAAATTTGTTAACACATTCAGTGCCAGTGCACTGTAATTAATGTCCTTTTTTTAGTTTTAATACCCTTCAGTGCATTATTATTGAACAGGTAGCTTTAGATGATAGAGGTGGTGATCTTGGAATATTATTGAGGAAAAGAGAGGGCTATTGGATACACACTCTGCAAACTCTACATCCAAGGGGGCTGAATGTGGATTTTGATTTGGTTTGTTTTCTTTAGGATATGAAGGTTCTGTCTTTTTAAGATATTTTTAATTGGTTTTTATTTTAATTTTAATTTAATTTTTATTATCTTTTTGGAGATATATTTACAATTAGAATATATAGAAGAGAGTTTGTTATTAATTTGTAGGACATTGGACAGATACTGGATATGTTTAATGTTCGTTTTTCTGTATTATACTTTCTTTTTGCCCGTACAATGAATGGTGGAACGCAAATCGCCGAATGAAACGCATTATGACTTCCGGTTTCGGTCCGAGAGTGAGGCTTGAACCGCATTTCCGGTGACGCCACATAGACGCACCCGGAAGTATTGAAAATGGCGAACCCGGAAGTATGCTACTGATTGGCTGGAACACTTCGCGCGCCACGGTCAGATGGGTTTAAAAGAATATTGGGACTAGAAGGATGTTCATGCCGATAAGGAGCCTTACTTTTCCCCTGAGGAAGTTCAAGTTATTGAACGAAACGCTTAGGGCTTTTCCATTTAGTGCAGACTTGTATTTTATTTGTATTTTTATTGATTTTACTGGTTTTGTATCATTTTTTCCCGGTGTTCCTGACTCCAGGGATCCTGTGACTGAATTTTATGATGTGCCTTATTTCCACTTCAATCTTGTAAGTGTGTATGTATATTAAAGTGTCTATTTCTGACCAAGATACTCTGCACTATTATGTTTTATTTTTTCTCCTTATATTTGCCATGATACTTCACAAGTCCTGAGGTTTTTGATACACCTACAATCAATTTTGGTTTGTGAGTGTAAATTTTGCATTTACTTTCCACTTCTGATTTGTTGCAACATTATTGCATTATGTTCTTCTTTGTTATTATTGTATTGTAGAACCTCCATTTGAACCTTGCCAGGATGTTTCCCTAAAGCTCCTAACAATTAAGGTTATTTTCTTGGTGGCCATCACCTCAGCAAGGAGGATAGGAGAACTACAGGCTCTTTCTTTAGCTTCTGAGTTTACCATCTTCCACCACGACAAAGTGGTCTTGCATTCCAGACCTTCCATTTTACCTCAGGTTATTTTAAAGAAATCTATGAGACAACCTATTATTCTGCCTTCCGTCTGCCAGTCTCAATCTTCAGAGGTTGAAAGAAAGTGGCATCTCCTAGATGTTAGAAAAGCATTGGAAATCTATCTTCAGAGATCGCAAGGCTTTAGGATCTCAGATCATCTCTTCGTCACTTTTCAAGGCTCTTGTAAAGGGAGAGGAGCCTCCAGATCTACTATCACCAGGTGACTAAAGGAACCCATTAAACTGGCTTATGAAACCCAAGGTGTTCCCATTAGATTTCCATTGAAGGCCCATTTCATGAGGTAGATGGCAACTTCCTGGGCAGAAAGATCTGCAGCTTCTCCAGTAGACATCTGTAAGGAGGCTACTTGGTTTCATTCCACATCTTTATAAAGCATTATAAGCTGGACATATTTTCATCATCTGAAGCTGCTTTTGGGCAGAAGGTGATCCAGGCAGTGGCCTTCTAATTTCCCACCCTTTTTTGTTGCGGGATCTTGCTATATCCCATTTGTACAGTACTGCCACCATTCGAGAGGAATAACAGTAATTTTACTTATCGTAAATTCCTTTTTCCTTAGTATAGTGGTAGTAATGCCATTCTCTCCTCTGAATGGATTAAATTAGTTATGCAGTCTACGGTCTCCATTTGTTTCTTTTTATAACTGGTGTTTCCTTGGAGGTACAGGGTTTATATGGCCAGGGGTGGGTTCTCTCTTAAAATATTCAAATTTGAGGGGGAGTTTCTTGTCCACAGCAGGAGTTACATCCCACTTGTATAGAACTGCCACTATACTAAGGAAAAAGGAATTTAAGGTTATTTTCTCAATAATGCACCAAGATCATGTTTTAAAGGCAGCAAATTACAGTGCAGAAGAATACCATCTAGAATAGACATGGTCTTATACATTTTCCAACCTTTTGCGGAACTCTTCATAGACATCATCCAGAAGTCATGGGGCTTGAAATTAAAAAGTTTTACTATTGTTTATTATTTTGAGTCTTTTTGTACATGGTTAAATTTTCTTTAGAACAGGTGTATCACTGTTTTACATTTTATTTTTAGACCTGTTTCCATATGCACTTGATGAGGATTTAAGAGAGAATTATATGTAATAGGTGCAAAGGTGGAATAATTATTGCATTTTTTTTTTAGGTGTTGAGTTAGAGGATGTGTTAATACAATAGATGGCATGGGGTGATTACCGTATATACTCGTGTATAAGTCGATCTCATGTATAAGTCGAGTGCAGTTTTGTGACCAACAATTGTGAAATATGCTATGCCTCGTGGATAAGTCGAGGGTAAAACTTGGAGCTATGAAATTCTGTGATTTTTATAATTATATACACACACTCATACAAACAAACACTCTGCATTATATATACACACACTCATACAAACAATCTGCATTATATACACACACACACTCATACAAACACACACTCTGCATTATATACACACACACACTCATACAAACACACACTGCATTATATACACACACTCTGTGTATATAATGCAGAGTGTGTATATAATGCAGAGTGTGTGTTTGTGTAGTGTGTGTGAACTAGGTGGGGGGAGTGCATTTTTATTATTTTAATTTTTTTTTAATTTTAATATTATTATTTTTTTATTATTTTAATTTTTTTTTGTCCCCCCTCCCTGCTTGTTAACTGGTCAGGGAGGGGGGCTATCTTAATCCCTGGTGGTCCAGTGGCATGGGCTGTGAAGTGGGGGGGCCGGCAGGAAGCATTTACTTACCTTTCCTGCAGCTCCTGTCAGCTCCCTTCTCCACCGTTCCGGTCAGCTCTACAGTAAGTCTCGCGGTCTGGTTGCCGCGCGGATCGTTGCCATGGCTCTGACGGCCGCGGCTCTCTAAGTTGCCATAATACAGACAGTGACTCGAGTATAAGTCGAGTGGGGGTATTTAAGCACAAAAAATGTGCTGAAAAACTAGACTTATACTCGAGTATATACTGTATGTACCTGAAGGGCACCAAGTAAACAATGGTAAATGGTAACCTATGCTGGTCTGTTTGTGCTGTTTCTAGTTAATTATAAATCTCATTGGTATTTGGTGAAATAGAGTTGCAATTTCTCACATATATTTTGAATTCTAAAAAAAATTTTTAAACATGACAAGCAGAAGAATTTTTTTGAGATTTAGGTAATATAGATCCTAATGGGTTTTTTTTCAAACTATTCTAACCAGCTTAGATTCGTAACGTTTTACAATGTAATATAACAGATACAATTAGTATCTTGTAGGGGGGGGGGAAACGAAGCAGGACCCCGCGAGGAACGTAATGGTACCTGTCCCGCATCAAAATTCAGCACGAGCGCTTGAATCGGCCATGAGGCCTAAACTGGAGCAGAGCCTAAAGCCTGGGGGAGGCGGCTGATCGCCCGGCACGGGACCCGCTCGCAAGCAAGAATCAAAGGCTGCCCTGCTACCCCCCCTCTGGACCGGTGGGGGATATCACGGTCCTCGCTGGGGGCGACTACCCCCGCAAAGCAAAACGAACAAGTGACAAAACCTGCGGTGAGGCGAAACTGCCAGGGCACGCTCAAGATGGTGGCACAGGCACGACCTGTGACGCGGAGCACCCATATCAAGCTGCCCAAACACACCTTGGCATTCTTTGACCGGCTCTGCGTAAACCTCTGGATGAAGCTCCGTGCCAGGGTCTGAGCCTTCAGGCTAACGAGGAGAGTGGCGGCGGCAAGGGTCCGCCCGGCAACCCGGCAACACCTGTGCAGATTCCCACCAGGAACCACCAGAGCGCCCCCCGATGGAGATGGTGCAGAAAGACAAGAGGGCGGGAAACGGCGACATGTCCCTCAGACGACAGCACTCGCTCTCACACACGCCAGTGCGGGACCAACCAGTACACCCGATCTGTCCAACACCTGGAGGCACTGGAGACCTGCGACCTTCACGCCGACCTCACCAACTCTCGAGCTCCAGCCCGCAACAGTAAGACTACCCGGAACAGTACCATACAAGCTACACGTGCTGGTATTAAAATCCAACGCAGCATGATCCAGCTCACTACCGCCAACGCTGCAACACAATGGTCTGTGCGCCTGCACACCCCCCAAAATACGACCGGAGCTGACTCCCAGCGTAGGGACACCATGCCCAGGGGCTCCAAAGGAGGGACTCACAATGGCAATAACCGGGACTTCCCAATAATGGGAATAGGCTGAAACATCCACTATACAACCTCACAAGAGCCATACCTTATCACCCCGGGTACCGCTCTACCTGACCAGGATACAACGAGGCCACGTCGCTCAGGTCTGAAGGGGTTAATGCAGACTCTTACTTTTCTTTTTGCCTGAACTCAGCGCACACTTAGCCATTACACTCACTAACCACCCAGATGTTGATCCCTACAGCATACCCCATGAAGCCTAAACCCCCCGTCCACATACCAGAATGATCATATGAAGTCACTCTTGTTAAAATGAGACTCCAGTGGCTACTTACCCATTGCCTGATTAGCTTTAGACACAGCATAATAATCTCCTGTCTAGAAAGTAAAGCGATGTTATTTTATGTTATGAAAATACCTAAGCAAAGTAACTCTATACTGTTTATATCCTTACAAAAAATGTGCTACATCTACCATATACCTCCATGTTCAAATATTCATAATGCGCTAGAGGACTGCCTTTGGGGTACCTCACATGCAACTGTTATAAGCGTACACACTACAAAAATAAAGAATTTTAACAAAACAATTTAAAAAAAATTAGTATCTTGTAAAAGTTTTTTTATTGGACTAACACAATTTTGTAATGATAAGCTTTCTGGAAATCCTCCCTATCTCCTCTTCTAGAAGCTTGTCATTCCAAAATTATTTTAGCCCAATAAAAAGTCTAACAAGATACTAAGTTCATCTGATATTTTACATCTGCATTACTAGTTTAAAATGGCTACAATCTCTACTCATAAATGGATGCATGGATTAGCCTTCCAGCTGAAGTGGTAGAGGTTAACACAGTGAGGGAGTTTAAGCATGCGTGGGGTAGGCATAAAGCTATCCTAACTATAAGATAAGACCAGGGACTAATGAAAATATTTAGAAAATTGGGCAGATTAGATGGGCCGAATGGTTCTTATCTGCCGTCACATTTTATGTTTCTATGCTTCTAATGTGGCCATTAAATTTTTTTTTTTTAAAAATATTAAAAAAAACTCAAAGTGGAACTACTATTAAAAGTGAGAAATTTAAAATAGAATCATGTCCTTATGTAGCCACAATGTAATGCCACTAGTGGTACTCTGATATGTCAATAATTAGAGCTGAGACACATAGAACTTTTTATAAATTTGAATTGAGACAATGCAAATATACTATATATTATATAGTATTATATATTATTTTATAGCAAATAAAGAGTACAATTCATTGGCTTAACATTACTATAAATAACATAATATATCATAATACAAATAATTCAATTGTTTCATCACACAGTGAGATACTTATAAAAGTGTTCTGTTTTAAAAATTGGTGTAAAAATGTAAAAGAGGACGAGTCGCCAAAGGAATGTACCTTCCGGTTCCAATGGTTTCCACTTTTTGTATTTTAGACCACTTTTTAGAACAGAACACTTTCATAATTCCCCCCAGTTGTATCTATATTTTATTTACAAAGTCCTACCTACTGCTAATATTGAAGTTATAGCCAAAATAAATTCTACACAAAAAAAAAAACAAGTATACCATATTGTACTGTTATGTGATGTAGAAGAGTCTTCATTTATGTGATAAAACCAGTTCAATTTAATCTACATAAAAATTCCTCAAATAAAACAAAAATGTCCAGCATCACATAGTTATATACTATATATATATATATATATATATATATATATAAACACAAACACAAAGGGTATCTGTGCACCCAAGCTATAATCTTCCAAAATACCGGGTGCCAGCCAGGGCCCAATAGTATCCAAGCAAAAAGCAAAAGTATAGCTGCACTCACGGATTGTAGTTTCCTCAGGATCAATACATGAATATTGGTCTACCAATGCAAGATTATATACATTCATAATTTACACAAATAAGTGACATGTGTGAAGAGATCTAACTTACCCCAGGTGAGGTGAGGTGCTGTCGGCGTGCTGTGAATCGACGGGTGCATGCGTGGACTAACTCCGCCCCTTTAGGAGCACACACTAGCATGATTGGTGCCTGTGCGTTACTATAGTAACATTGGTAAACAAGATGTAGTGCGCTCAGAAGTATAAACAAACGAGTGACTATGAGTCCACAGTCTGTAAATATATAAATATTTTATTTTTTTAAGCGTAGATATGTACCTTGAATGTTGAGGAATTTCAGAGCATATTTAAACATGTTTTCAAGTGTTTAAAATAAATAATTTATACATTTTTATCATACTCACTTAAAAATATATAAAATATATCTTGAAGCATTGTAAATTTCAAAAGCATTTTCCTTTCATTATACTTTCTGGCTCTGCATCATTTCTTATTATTTCTTTTAGTTTAACAATAAAATGCAACTTTTTAAATGAGTGGTATCTTTGGTTATATTCCTGGTGGATTAGTGGCTAGTTGATTAGCCAGAACAGAATATCACATTCCTTACTTAACAATGTCTTTGTTGTGCTAGGACATCTTTTTCCCAGATGTCAAGTAAGCATTTGTACCAAGTCTGACAACATCTTTTCCCTAAGGGAAAGCCAAACGAACATGGGACTTAATGAAAATTCCGGTTTACATTTATTTACGTTATTTTCAGACAGTAGAATTTTTAAATACATTATTTAATTTAAATATATGCAATAATATAAAGACAAATCAACGTCTGTCTAATTGTTAATTCTCATAGCTACTCTTTCCCATTGTATACCTGGAGTGTCAATTAATCTGTCTTCACAACATTAACAAACATATAAAACAGAACATAATGAAACAGTAATAGGATTTTCTCATATCATTCCTCATTAAACTTATAGTCAACTGTGTAGTCAGCTAGAACAAAATATTAAACATCAAAAATAAATAATTTACTCCTGGAGGCATCACCCCAATCTCTAACATATAAGAAAACTAAATACCACCAAACTTTTAAGTGGTGCATTTTTAATCATGGCCATGACTTTGTAAATCTTTTTGATACCTGTACTTGAACTGTCTCAGAAAGGAGGACAATACACACTATGCTTGAAATATCTGAGTTAATCGTTTTCTGTATGTCACACCATTTACATGCTACAAGTCAAATTGTGTCTGCTAACACAATATTTATTATATACCACAAAGACATAAATACGGCAAATGAATTAATTTTCAAAAAAAGTTTACATGCAAGCTATGCAAAGGTGATTTCTGCAACACCCTTTGCCTTAAAGGACCACTATAGTGCCAGGAAAACATGCTCATTTTCCTGGCACTATAGTGCCCTGAGGGTGCCCCCACCCTCAGGGACCCCCTCCCGCCCAGCTCTGGAAAGGGGAAAAGGGTTAAAACTTACCTTTTTCCAGCGCTGGGCGGGGAGCTCTCCTCCTCCTCTCCTCCTCCGTTCCTCCCCGTTGGCTGAATGCGCACGCGCGGCACGAGCTGCGCGCGCATTCAGCCGGTCGCATAGGAAAACATTCATAATGCTTTCCTATGGACGCTTGCGTGCTCTCACTGTGATTTTCACAGTGAGAAGCACGCAAGCGCCTCTAGCGGCTGTCAATGAGACAGCCGCTAGAGGCTTTGGGGGAAGGCTTAACCCATTCATAAACATAGCAGTTTCTCTGAAACTGCTATGTTTATAAAACAATGGGTTAACCCTAGAAGGACCTGGCACCCAGACCACTTCATTAAGCTGAAGTGATCTGGGTGCCTAGAGTGGTCCTTTAAGTGATTTGCCTTAAGTGATATTTCCTTATTATCTCTTTTTAACATTACATTAACTTCAATGAACAGAAAAACAGTTTTGATTATCTTATACATAGTGCATAATAAGGCATGTGCTTGTGAGTACCCCATTGCTGTAAGTAATAGCATCATACTTAAATTACTGGATGACTCACAAGCGCTATTTATTTGACAAAATTAAATCTCACTGTAGATTTATATTGTGACACCAGCTCCAGGAAGGTGTTTATAGAGGGTTATGTTTGGTCCCACAATATAAATTATTCTCCATTGAAAGAGCTAGACTTAGTTGAACTTGCCTGTAAAATTGCTTGTAATATAATTGGAATAGTATATATGAGAAAAACAAAATAGGTCACATGGACTGTAATACAAGACAAGAGAAAACTGAATACAGCAAAAAAATGTAAAACTGAAAGAGACAATTATATCTCCATAACTGCGTGTGGGAGCTATTTCTAGGTCATACCTAGAGCACAGCCCAGTCTCTTTCTGTTGTGACTCTCATGTGGGAATGTAAATCCATTAGCTCCTGTCATAAACAGCAGAGTATCTCTGGGGTCAACTTACCCAAATCCATGTGAAATTCTACCACGATTTGTTGAATTCAATTTTTTTTTTTTTTTACTTCTTGTACAGAAATAAGTAGTACTCACTAAACAGTCTTTTTGTATACTTTTACCAGTAACAAAGCATGTGCAAAAGTAGTACCATATATTTTCAAGGCACATTACTCTCCTACAATTATTCTACTGAGCTCTTGGAAACAATTGAAACTTGTATGTTTTTATTCAAAATATTCTTTAGACATCGTAACCATGATTCAATCATATTTATTATAACCATCTCATTGATTATAATCACTTGACACTGTCCCTCCATTATGCGTTAAACCATTTTTGAGAAGTTTGACACTGAATAACATTTCTAGACTGCCCACCGCCCAGTCACTATTGGTTTTATGGTTAATTAAAAGTGCAAATTCTTACCAGCAATGGATGGCTGTGATAGGCTGAAAGTGGCCAGGTGACACTCTCATAAGCTCAATACTGATAAAGCTACTCTTTGTGCTACATTCCTGCAGTCAGAAAAAAATCATGGATTTGTCATGGAAAAGGCAAAGACATTGTATGCAAAAACCTCAGATGTGATCAAAGTGCATGTGCCTGCAAAATCATTGATTTCCTATTAATAAGACTATCCATGATACTGACAAGAAAATACAAAAATATACAAATGCAGTTGATGTTCAATTAGCACTTAATCTGGCTGCTTGCTCACATATTTAGATTCTCAGGTACTGGGCTATTCTGGGACTGTTTGATTCTTATGCAATCACATATGTTTTATGCCATTCTGCTAATCTCTGATCATTCAAGAAATCATAAAAATTACTTGTTTAGGCAAAATACAACTAAATGATTATGTATTCTCACACCTTGCATTTCATCCTTCCTTCTTCACTAGCTATTTCCTTTATTCAAAGCATACACTGATCAGCCACAGCATTAAAACCACTCCACAAGACCTGTGATATCGCCTGTGGTCTAGTTTTAGTCATAGCCTTTGGACTAAAATGCCATTTAGTTTTAGTTATATCTTAGTGATCTGAATTGTTTTTGTTTTAATCAACTAAATATCATAAGATGTTAGTAGACTAAATATACAATAGATTTAGTAGATTAAAATTTGATTGGTTTCTCTATAATTTCCAAGCTCATTATATACTTCGTGAGTAAACATCTATTAACCTGTTATTATTAATGGTGTTTGAACATGCAAGACATATATAGAACTGTTATAATATATAATATAACAAAAAAAAAAACTAAATATAATATAACTAACACATTATGTATAAATTAACACTTATTTCTGGCACCAAAAAATTAGTAGCAGATCCTTTAAGTCCTGCAAGTTGCAAGGTGGGGCCTCCATAGATCAGATTTATTACAGCACATCCCACAGATACACAATCAGATTGAGATCTAGGAAATTTGGAGGCCAAGGCCTTGACGTCTTAGTCATGTTCATTAAACTATTCCTGAACAATTTTTACATTGTGGGTGGTTGCATTATCCTACTGAAAGAGGCCACTGCCATCAGGGAACACCATTGCCATGAAGGGATGTACATGGTCTGTAAACTTCTCCAGGTAGAGGGTACATGTCAAAGTAACATCTACATAAAAGCCAGGACCCAAGGTTTCCCAGCAGAACAGTGCTCAGAGCATAACACTGCCTCTTTCAGAATGCATTTTTCCTTTAGTGCATCCTGCTGCTATGTCTTCTACAAGTAAACAACACATATGTTCCTGGCCATTCACTTGATCTAAAATAAAACATAATTCATCAGAACAGACAATCTTCTTCTATTCCCCCGTGGTCCAGTTTTAATGCTTATGTCTCCATTAAAAATGGTTTCAGCTGTGGACAAGGGTCTGTGTCTTTTAGGGTTGCCACCTTCTTGGAAAAAAATACCTGCCATACTAATTTGCATAATTAATTATGCAAATTAGTGACATAACAGAAAACATAACAGAAAATTCTTTAAAATCACCAAAAAAAATACTTACAGTTCTATTCTGCTATAAAAAAACGAATTGGAGGAGTTGTGCTACAATTACCATGTGTATCCCTCCAAACACACAATTAAAGTGCAAAATACAGTAAAAAATGACTTGAGCACACAATAAAATAGAAATTACAACAATCTGTTACATACAGTAGTGGAATCTATAAATAAACTATAAAAGAAGGTGTAACAAAACCACATATTTTATACCCCAAAAGTAACTTTTCTGCTTTCAATAAATAATTCTACCGAACACCGACCAGCCTCTGGCTCATTAAGTTCAAAGAAAACCACAGACTTAAGTGCTCTCCCTGTGTGGCCACCGTTCTTATAACTGAAAACCATGTGCTGGGTAAAATGGCGGCCATCTTGTCGCACGAAAAGAGGCAGCAGGACTTGGTCGTCGAGTGTCTAGAACTTTAACTTGGACACTGGACCCCTTGAATACCGGTCAACTTCATGAACACCTGCTTCTTTTCTTAGACAAGCCAGGAGAGCGCTGTTCGGTAGGTTTGTTCCCACAAACAAGGTGCACAAACCCTACCTATGAGCTAGGGGAACCGTTCATTGTTTTGTTCGGTTTGGAACTCCTGAAATTGACCGACTACTACCACAGAAACTATGGAACTGTTTTGGGCAGGCCAAACTTGGTAGGTCAAAACTTTACCCCAGTGGGGATTCGGCTGTATTTGTGGGATCTGAGCACTATTTGGACAACTTGGGCGCTCAGATCTGGGGAAGATGACATTTATGGGGGTTCCTATATGTTTTTTGGGGGGCGTGTATACTGTACTCCTGAATTGCATAAAAGCCGACCATCTTGCTTGAATACAACTATAAAGGAGAAGAGAGAAAGCACAACGTAACCATGACTGATCTCTTTGCCACATCTCGCACACCATGAGCCACACAACATTGCAGCCGGGTGAGCAGACAAGGTTCAACTTCGCAATTCTCCACCGCAGATGGCGACATACCAGACACACAGCAAGGAGAAACCTCTCAAGTATTCACCCAGCTCCTGGTGGTATGAAACTATCTGGCAGGCAAGATATCCCGCAGCTTGTGAAAGGTGAGGGCCGAGATCGAGGCTCTTGGGGCGTGCACGGCAGCCCTAGAGGTACGAGTCGAGACCGTGGTACAAGTTCATAACACGGTGATCACACACACCCAAGCAACTGGTGGAGGACCTAGCAAACCACTCTAGGAGAAATAATCTCTGGATCCGTTGCTTACCAGACGCACCCGAGGGCTCTCTTATCAATTAAATGAGGCACTACTTTGGATCCAATAGGTTTCTCACTTAGATAATTTTTTTACCCTATCACCCCTTCCCCACTCCAATTTAGTAGTACTCTTTCAATCCCAATACATTTTAAACCTGTCGCAGACCCCCTGGTAATCCGACGGGCTACATCCACTAATTCCCTTACGCCATTCAGGAACCCTAACAACCAGCAGGCATCCATTTCCCCCCCCAGTAACTGGACGCCACACAGTTCTGGAGGTAAAAACACTGACAATCCTTTATTGGTACACACAGCTTTTATGCTCAATATACTTTCCTTTGTCCCAGGCAGGAGAAGGGGGATGGGTTACAGATAACCATCTCCCGCTCTGGGAGATACCAACAGGACACAGTGTCAGGTATAGCATGGCATGTAATTATCGCCGGAACCCACTTCCGGGTTCACGGCGCTCAGCCCCGCCCCTTTCTCTGACGCGGTCCCTCCACGATACTTAGGAGGACCGCGCCAGATTCAAAGGGCTGAATTATTCGCACAGGTGCTGCATGAAGATCAGCTGCTCTACTTCTGATCCTACCTGCTCCACTTCTATACCTCGGCTAGTAAACGGATTTCTACCTTCTCCACTTCTCGACCTCGGCTTGTAAACGGATTTCTACCTTCTCCACTCCTAGACCTCGGCTTGTAACTCTGAATTCTACCTTCTCCACTCCCAGACCTCGGCTTGTTAAAACGGACTTCCCCACTCTCCACTCCTAGTTCTCAGCTTGTTGAAACGGACTTCTAATTTCTCCTTCATTGGGTGAATTAACCCTTCCAGTGCCAGAACTGCCTTTAAGTTAAGTAATACTTTTACCAAACAAGTCAATTACTATTATTTATATTACACAGTATCTAAAACTCACTAAAGTGTCACTTTGTCTAATTATTCCTCTTACTCATAAGGGATTGCTACAAAGCCTAATTTTACCTACATGGATATTTAAAGGTACAGTGACCATAGTTTCATACCAATATAAAAGGAGGTGAACCTTATTGTTGTTGCAACCAAGAAATGCTGCAGTTGAGTTCCAATTAAAGAAATATTACAAAATAAGTATTACAGAATAATTCAGCCCTTCAATGGAACCAGCAGATATTAACTCTCAAGTTTCTGCCCTAACCAATAGAGTGGATACGATTGCTCAAGGGTTACAGGAACTGCAAATTACAAATGAGAGAGTATTAACCTATGTTAGAGACATTCAAGGTCATCTTCCTCATGCCGCTCTTCAATCGGCTGGTGATCCTGCTGTCTGTAATCCAGAAAAATTTCATGGAGATAGAACAAAGTACAGAGAGTTTTTGAATTCTTGCAAACTACTAATTGCTTTAAAACCTAGATCTTATCCCACCGAAAGATCCAAAGTCTGTTCAGTGATCTCTTTTTTAAGAGGTGAACCTATGGCATGGGCCCATTCCTTTTTGGAAAATGATGATCCCATATTGGATTCATTGGATGAGTTCTTTGAAGCTATGTCTTTATTATATGAAGATCCTTTTAAACAAACTACTGCTGATTTAACCATCAGAACATTACACCAAAAGAATAGACCTGTTGAAGATTATATTGCAGAATTCAAAAGATGGGCTACAGAAACCCAATGGAATGACATTACTTTACGCAATCAATTCCGTCTCGGATTATCTGAAGCTGTGAAAGATGAACTCTCTCGTACAGAACTTCCTCCTACCTTAAATGCATTGATTCAACTGTCTATCAGTATTGATAGACGTCTAAGAGAAAGAAAAGCTGAAAGGGTTCTTACTAATTCTACCTGGAGAAAACCTTTCACTACTCTAAAACTACCTGAAAAAATTCCTCCACAAACTGAACCTATAGAAGTAGGTATAATAAAAAGTCCTCTTACTTCTGAAGAAAGAATAAGAAGGAGACAACTAAACTTATGTATGTATTGTGCTTCGAATGAACATCTAATTTCCGAATGTCCTCTACTGAAACATTCAAAAGGTGGTAAGCTTCATTCATCTACCTCTATATTGAACGTTTTTCAAAAAAGAAAAGCATCTACTTATTTTTCTATATCTCTCATATTACAGTGGGATACAAAAAGAATCGTGACTGAGGCCATCATTGATTCTGGTGCTAATGGAACTTTTCTTGATTTTTCTTTTGTTTCAAAAAATAAAATTCCTTGTGTTCAAAAAACCAACTTTATTCCAATCAGAGTTATTGACGGTTCATTTATATCCTCAGGACCCATCAAAGATGAAACAATCCCTCTAAGAATGATTACCAACAACGTACATTTCGAATTCATTACATTTGATATTATTAAATCTCCACTTTATCCCGTCATTCTAGGAATTAATTGGTTAAAAAACCATGATCCTTTAATTAAGTGGTCTCCCTTCTCCATCTCCTTTGCTTCTGATTTCTGTAAAAAAACGTGCTTACAACACATTCCTATTCTCCAAACTACTGTAGAACCAGTTATACCTCCATTCTACTCCGATTTTGCAGATGTCTTTTGTAAAAAAGAAGCGGAAACACTTCCTCCTCATCGGCTATATGATTGCCCAATAGATCTCATACCCGGAGCTCCTATTCCTTATGGTCATATTTATCCACTCTCTGAAAAGGAGTTAGAAATTTTAAAAGAATATCTTAATGAAAATTTACGCAAAGGGTTCATCAGACCCTCGACCTCTCCTGCTGCTTCTAGTATTTTCTTTGTGAAGAATAAAGACCAAACCATCCGTCCTATTATAGATTACAGAGCCTTAAATAAAATAACTATTAAAAATCGTTATCCTCTTCCACTAATAAATGAATTAATTGAAAGGTTAAGAACTGCAACTATATTCACTAAACTCGACCTTCGAGGCGCATATAACCTCATTAGAATAAAACAGGATGATGAATGGAAAACCGCCTTCCGGACAAGATATGGTCTCTACGAATATCTAGTGATGCCTTTCGGGCTCTGTAATGCCCCTGCAACGTTTCAACATTTTATCAATGATATCTTTAGAGATCTTCTGGATGTATGTGTTATTATCTACTTAGATGATATCTTAATATATTCTAACAATTTGGATGAACATAGGAAACATGTTAGATGGGTTCTATCTAGACTGAGAACTCATAAATTATACGCTAAACCAGAAAAATGCCTTTTTGAGGTTACTGAATTCTCTTTTCTAGGATACATCATTTCACCTCATTCTTTGAAGATGGATAATTCCAAAATCAAATGTATTATTGATTGGCCTGCTCCTACTACTACAAAAGAATTACAACGTTTTCTTGGATTTGCAAACTTCTATAGAAAATTTATTAGAAACTATTCGGATGTATCACATCCTCTTAACCTCCTCAACAGTAGTAAACGTCCTTTTAATTGGAATAAAGATGCTCAAACAGCCTTCGACGAATTAAAAAAAAGATTTACAACTGCACCTATTCTACAACTACCTAATCCAACATTCCTATATGTTCTTGAAGTTGATGCATCAGATGCAGCCATCGGAGCAGTTCTTTCTCAACAAAAGACTCCACAAGATCCACTTCATCCAGTTGCCTTTTTTTCAAGATCCTTGAGCTCTGCTGAAAAAAATTATCCTATTGGTGAAAAAGAATTATTAAGTGTTAAAGCTGCCTTCGAAAATTGGCGTCATCTTCTGGAAGATACAAAACAACCTATAATAGTTTATACTGACCATAAAAATCTTGAATATCTCTATACTAACAAAACCCTTACAGCTAGACAAGTTAGATGGAACCTATTCTTTAACCGATTTAACTTCCAATTAATATACAGACCTGGAAATAGAAATAAAAAGGCTGACGCTCTTTCTCGAATTCCTTCTAAAACTACTACTGATGATTATCCTTCTACCAAAATAATAGGAATCCTCTCTTCTCTTCATGATGACATAAAGAATTTGAATCAGAAGGATCTTGAACTTCCCAAAACACCTATACTAACAAAAAAGGATGGTCTATTTTATTTTAAAAATAGAATTTATATTCCTCCCATTCTTAGGAATAAATTACTTAAGATGGTTCATGATTCCCCCCTAGCTGGACATCCTGGAATAAAGAAAACACTTGAACTAACTTCACGATATTATTGGTGGCCTCGCCAGGATAGAACCATTGCATTATATGTCAAAACATGTCCTATCTGTCAAAGGTCTAAACCAGAACATAATCAACCTTTTGGATTACTACTTAACTTACCTATTCCAGAAAAACCTTGGCAATCCATTTCTATGGATTTTATCGTTGATCTTCCACCTTCTCAACATTTCACCACTATTCTTGTCGTTGTGGATCGCTTCACAAAAATGTCCCATTTCATTTCTTTAAAAAAATTACCCTCCTCTGTAGAATTGTCTAAGGTCTTTATTGACAATATTGTGAAACTTCATGGTCTTCCTGAAGAAATTATTTCTGATAGGGGGACACAATTTACCTCCAAATTCTGGAAAGAGATGTGTCTCTCCCTTCAAATTCAACGCAAACTCTCTTCCGCTTATCATCCCCAAACTAATGGGCAAACAGAAAGGGTTAACCAATGTTTGGAACAATATCTTCGATGTTATTGTTCATACCTCCAAGATGACTGGACCACATGGTTACCTATGGCCGAATTTTCTTACAATAATACCATTCATTCTAGTACGAAAATGACTCCTTTCTTCTCCAACTATGGTTTTCATCCGTCTTCATTCCCCATCCAAACCATTACTTCATCCAATCCTACTGTTACATCAAAAAATGAATTTATGTCTTCTCTATTTTTCAAATTACGGGAGAATCTTCAACTCGCCCAAAATAACCAGAAAAAGTTTTTTGACAATAATAGAAGAATTCCCCCTCCTTACAAGGTAGGGGATCTTGTCTGGCTCTCTTCAAGGAATATTACCACAAGCCGTCCTTCAAAGAAATTGAGCTCTCTTTTTCTTGGTCCCTTTCAAGTAATTACTATCATTAATGATAACGTTGTTAAACTAAAACTTCCTCCAAGTTTTAAACTTCATCCAGTATTCCATGTCTCCTTACTTAAACCACACATCCCTGATCCTTTTTATAGGGAAATAGTAACAACTCCTGAACCTATCATTGTCCAAGGTGAAGAAGAATATGAAATTCACAAAATTTTGGATTCTCGTGTCCACCGTGGCTCCTTACAATACCTTATCAGATGGAAAGGTTATGGAGTTGATGATGACACTTGGGAAGATTCATCTAATGTACATGCTAGGAGGTTAGTTACTGCCTTTCACAAACGCTATCCCTCCAAACCGAAATAGTGCACCCAGAGGATGCCCCATGGGAAGGGGGTACTGTCAGGTATAGCATGGCATGTAATTATCGCCGGAACCCACTTCCGGGTTCACGGCGCTCAGCCCCGCCCCTTTCTCTGACGCGGTCCCTCCACGATACTTAGGAGGACCGCGCCAGATTCAAAGGGCTGGATTATTCGCACAGGTGCTGCATGAAGATCAGCTGCTCTACTTCTGATCCTACCTGCTCCACTTCTATACCTCGGCTAGTAAACGGATTTCTACCTTCTCCACTTCTCGACCTCGGCTTGTAAACGGATTTCTACCTTCTCCACTCCTAGACCTCGGCTTGTAACTCTGAATTCTACCTTCTCCACTCCCAGACCTCGGCTTGTTAAAACGGACTTCCCCACTCTCCACTCCTAGTTCTCAGCTTGTTGAAACGGACTTCTAATTTCTCCTTCATTGGGTGAATTAACCCTTCCAGTGCCAGAACTGCCTTTAAGTTAAGTAATACTTTTACCAAACAAGTCAATTACTATTATTTATATTACACAGTATCTAAAACTCACTAAAGTGTCACTTTGTCTAATTATTCCTCTTACTCATAAGGGATTGCTACAAAGCCTAATTTTACCTACATGGATATTTAAAGGTACAGTGACCATAGTTTCATACCAATATAAAAGGAGGTGAACCTTATTGTTGTTGCAACCAAGAAATGCTGCAGTTGAGTTCCAATTAAAGAAATATTACAAAATAAGTATTACACACAGTTGCATACATTAAAACCTATTAAAAACAGTAAAACACATTACATATATTGGGGAACACTTAGGGGCCCGTGCCCTGGGAAGGGAGTGGGGTACACACATAAAACACATATCACTGGGTCCCATGTAGGATCCCTGCGAATAGCTGGGCTATGGGATGTACAGAGCCTGAGAAATCATTGTCTAAAGTCTGGGGCTCAAGGCTCTGTACATCCCCGAAATTAGTTCCATAGAGAGTTGCTTGGTTTCGTCCAGTGAATTCAAACTTCGCACCTAAACCAAGCAACAACCAATCAGCTGAAAACAGTGCTCCAGGAGGGGAGGGGTTTCACTGTCTAATCAGGAGAAAGGGCGCAAAACCCCATTTGAAAGGGTGCTCCTTCTCCAATTGGTCGCCTGCGCCTCGCAGCAACCATTCAGCGCTCACTTGTGCCGACCGGTCAGGAGAATGGCGCGAACCCAGTTTGAATGGCGCTCCTTCTCCGATTGGTCGTCTGGGCACTGCAGCGACCAATCATTGCTCACTTGTGCCGACCAATCAGGAGAATGGTGCAAACCCAGTTTAAATGGACTCTCCTACTCCTATTGGTCGGCACGGACTTCTAGGCGGCCAGCGGGACCTCTGTGGCTGTGTAGCTGACTCACAGTTTCAGGGATTTCGCTGGGGCTCGCGCCTCTCTCCAGGGCTTCCTCCACTTAAGTAGCACCTGAGAGAGTGATCCTTGGGCAGCTTTTAGCCTGGCCTGGCAGCTCCCGGGTAGGGGAGTGGTGATTACAGCTCTGTTAGGAGCAGATAGGGTGATCCAAACTGCCAGTACCCCAACAGTGTCCCCACCAACCTCAGGGACCCACCTGTGGAGTCCCTGTGTGAAGACCCTGCAAGGGTAGACCCTGCTACAAATTTTTTAGAAAATCTGCATTTTGGAACATATTAATAATATCAAGAAAGGGTTTTTATCACATTCAGTCCCCGTGCATTGCAACTCATGCCTCTCTTTTTCATTTAAAGGTTTAAAATGTATTGGGATTGAAATAGTACTTCCAAATTGAAGGAGGGGTGATAGGGTAAAAAATTATCTCAAATATTGGATCCTAGGGGACTGAATGTTGATGCTGAGGGTGGTGACGGGGTGGTGAGGCCGAGGGTGGTGAGGGGGGTGGTGAGGCTGAGGGTGGTGGTGAGGCTGAGGGTGGTGGGGAGGCTGCTAAGGGGGTGGTGAGGCTGAGGGTGGTGGTGAGGCTGTGGGTGGTGGGGTGGTGAGGCTGAGGGTGGTGTGAGGGGTGATGCTGAGGGTGGTGGGGGTGAGGCTGAGGGTGGTGGCAGGTGGTGATGCTGAGGGTGGTGAGGTGGTGAGGGGAGGTGAGGCCGAGGGTGGTGGGGAGACTGAGGGTGGTGGTGAGGCTGGTGGGGGGGGTGGTGAGGCTGAGGGTGGTGGTGAGGCTGAGGGTGGTGTGGGGTGGTGAGGCTGAGGGTGGTGTGTGGTGGTGGTGGGTGAGAGAGAACCTACCTTTACTTCCTGGTGGTCCAGTGGGCTCCCTGGTTGTCCGGTGGCCGTTGCTTCCGGTCTGCAGCTCCGCAGAGCTGCAGAACATGTTATCTCGCGAGACCATCAGCGCGTTGCCGTGGTAACCCGAGGCAATGCTCTGATTGGCCGGTTTTCGCGGGACACATGGTCTGCAGCTCTGCTCACTGCGGTGGCTGGCCGGGCAGCCAGGAGTGGCCTTGCACCCGGCGGCATACCGGGCAAGGCGCCAGGCCCCCTCCTGGTGTCAGGTCCTCGGTCATTGACCGAGGACCTGACACAGTCTGCCCACAGACGATTTAGGCGGCCGTGAGGCCCCAGCCAGCGCGAGGCCTTAGGCGGCCACCTAAACCGCCCAATTAGAGAGCGCCTCTGCCTGACAACCTTTGACAACTCTTTGGTCTTGGCCATGGTGGTGAGTTTGGAATCTGATTGATAATTGCTTTTGTGGACAGGTGTCTTTTATACAGGCAACAAGCGTAGATTAGGAGCACTCCATTTAAGAGAGTGCTCTTAATCTCAGCTTGTTACCTGTATGAAAGACACATGGAAGCCAGAAATCTTGCTGTTTGATAGGGGATCAAATATTTATTTCACTTATTGACATGCAGATCAATGTATAACTTTTTTACATGTGTTTTTCTGGATTTTTTTCTTTTGTTATTCTGTCTCTCACTGTTCAAATACACCTACCATTGAAATGATAGACTGATCATTTCTTTATCAGTGGACACACATTCAAAATCAGCAGGGGTTCAAATACTTCTTTCCCTCACTGTATAATCTTCATAAACTTTGTGAACATATTTAGGCAGGGTCCTCTTTACAAGGCTGTGGAACATGTTTAAATGTTATTATAATATGTATAACATCAACAATTAGATTTTGGATCACTAGCACACCAATCATAAAAGTCAATTTACATTCCAAGATAAAGATGCGCAGCCAACATATCTTAAATTATACATCGGTTTCTATTTCAGAAGTTCAAACATTCCTCTATTTCATGGAACAATTTTCATTTTCTTGTAAGTGGAATATGCAAGGAAAGCGCCTGAAAACTAAGCAAAAACATATGTGATTGAAGTTATTTGACTAAGGAAGTCATAATCTTATACATATGCAGCCATTATTTATCAGTAGAAGTCATGTGAATTTTATTTCCAGGAACTTCTTGTGCTTTATGAATGCCTTTACACTGCAAGTTGCATAGTGACAGCTGATCTACAATATTTGTCTTCTGACTAGACACTCCTGTAAATTAAGAAAAAAATATAATAATCTACTAACATGGCAAATGAAAGATGATTCAAATATCCATGAAATATTAAGTATTATGTGTCGCAGTAAAGCATATGAACTGTCAAATTCAATGTGACAGCTAACATTTAATAAAAAATATGAAATAGATAACATAAGGATCAATATGGTATATATGGAAAACAAAACAAAATTATAAAATAAATAAAATGAGGATTTTTTAAATTTTTTTATTTTGTACAAAACAGGAATTGGAAAAATGTAAATATGTTTCAATGTATGCAGAGGAAATGTAGAACTTTATTATTAATTATTTAATGTATACAATTTAGTAGCATGCATAGCAAATGTTGATTTATTCCATATTGACTAAAAGTGCTAAAGCTCTACCATCATCAACAGTTGCCAAACAGTAGGTCTGTATGTACTACAATATGTAAAAACTATTTATCTACTATAACTGCATCCTTTAATTATGTTATTTTTTTTTCCAGGAAAACTTTAGAGTATAGTTTTGCTTTATATCTTATTAGATTGCACGATATCATTTGATTTTTATACACCCATTAGCTTACTTGATGATTTTTCTACAGGGAGTGCAGAATTATTAGGCAAATGAGTATTTTGACCACATCATCCTCTTTATGCATGTTGTCTTACTCCAAGCTGTATAGGCTCGAAAGCCTACTACCAATTAAGCATATTAGGTGATGTGCATCTCTGTAATGAGAAGGGGTGTGGTCTAATGACATCAACACCCTATATCAGGTGTGCATAATTATTAGGCAACTTCCTTTCCTTTGGCAAAATGGGTCAAAAGAAGGACTTGACAGGCTCAGAAAAGTCAAAAATAGTGAGATATCTTGCAGAGGGATGCAGCATTCTTAAAATTGCAAAGCTTCTGAAGCGTGATCATCGAACAATCAAGCGTTTCATTCAAAATAGTCAACAGGGTCGCAAGAAGCGTGTGGAAAAACCAAGGCGCAAAATAACTGCCCATGAACTGAGAAAAGTCAAGCGTGCAGCTGCCACTGAACAAGACACACAAGCTGAAATGTCAAGACTGGGCCAAGAAATCTCTCAAGACTGATTTTTCTAAGGTTTTATGGACTGATGAAATGAGAGTGAGTCTTGATGGGCCAGATGGATGGGCCCGTGGCTGGATTGGTAAAGGGCAGAGAGCTCCAGTCCGACTCAGACGCCAGCAAGGTGGAGGTGGAGTACTGGTTTGGGCTGGTATCATCAAAGATGAGCTTGTGGGGCCTTTTCGGGTTGAGGATGGAGTCAAGCTCAACTCCCAGTCCTACTGCCAGTTCCTGGAAGACACCTTCTTCAAGCAGTGGTACAGGAAGAAGTCTGCATCCTTCAAGAAAACATGATTTTCATGCAGGACAATGCTCCATCACACGCGTCCAAGTACTCCACAGCGTGGCTGGCAAGAAAGGGTATAAAAGAAGAAAATCTAATGACATGGCCTCCTTGTTCACCTGATCTGAACCCCATTGAGAACCTGTGGTCCATCATCAAATGTGAGATTTACAAGGAGGGAAAACAGTACACCTCTCTGAACAGTGTCTGGGAGGCTGTGGTTGCTGCTGCACGCAATGTTGATGGTGAACAGATCAAAACACTGACAGAATCCATGGATGGCAGGCTTTTGAGTGTCCTTGCAAAGAAAGGTGGCTATATTGGTCACTGATTTGTTTTTGTTTTGTTTTTGAATGTCAGAAATGTATATTTGTGAATGTTGAGATGTTATATTGGTTTCACTGGTAATAATAAATAATTGAAATGGGTATATATTTGTTTTTGTTAAGTTGCCTAATAATTATGCACAGTAATAGTCACCTGCACACACAGATATCCCCCTAACATAGCTAAAACTAAAAACAAACTAAAACTACTTCCAAAAATATTCAGCTTTGATATTAATGAGTTTTTTGGGTTCATTGAGAACATGGTTGTTGTTCAATAATAAAATTAATCCTCAAAAATACAACTTGCCTAATAATTCTGCACTCCCTGTATTAATTGTATAGGGTTAACTATGACATCATTCACAATGTTGTGATGGACCTATCATCGCAATAGGCGCGCTATTTAAACTTCAATAAACATGGGATACGGTTCACCCTTGAAGAGCCACCTTACTGGCGAAACACGCATCGGGGCTCTGCTGCACTCATCACCCTTAGCTAAAATCTACCCCTTACTTAATCTGACTTTGTTACCAACCTTACCTTAGATTCTCTTTATATACCTGACTATTTGGTGTTAAAGGTAGGCAAGATTTTTGAGGGGTTTCTAGGGAAGAGTTCAGTTAGTGCATTCAAAGCAACTGTTAAACTTGGAAAATCGATAGCTTACTTTTTATATTAGGCGCCCTCGAAGGCAAAGACGAAGGGTTAGTTATAACTGACAGGAAGTGTTATTTTTTCACCACAAGACTTTGATTAAGCGGACATTACAAATAACCGTTATATCGATCAGGGCTTCTTTATATGATATCGACTAATCAGCACAAGTTACTTTTCGTTTCAGTTAACCCATGAAACTCTAAGCTCAGATATCCTAGTTCATACCACTGACTACATTTAATAACTATATGCACTATTATTTTGCTTTATTTATTTTAAAAGGATTGAGATAGGAATTCACCAGCAGTTTGGCTTTACCATTACATTACATTTAGGTGACATCCCCTTTCTCCCTCTGAGTTCTATTTATGCTCATTTAATAGCTTTTTACCTTTACTGACATTGTCTCAGATATAAGTATACTTTCAGATAGTTACTTTTCTCCAGTCATTGACTTTATTGAAAAGTAACTATTTTGCCTGACTAGCAGTTCACACTTCTTATCTATTATTTTGTTCAGGAGAAACATTCATAAATGGAACTCCATTTTATATGAATAATATCTAAAAAGTTTTAAAAATTATGAAATTGTTATTTTTCAATTTCTGCATGGCAATTTAACTGTTAATGTCAGAATACTGTTTGGTTTTCCTGCAATAAAACATACATATTTGTATTCAGAAATGTCTCATGAGTAAAACAGTAACCCCTATGTATAGGTTTTATGGGGTTTTGGAAAGTTACAGGGTCAAATATACGGCTTGTCCATTCATTTTTTTTTCTACATAAAAATTTGACAGATTGGTTTGCTGGGCCTAGGTTGCCTTTGAGACAGTATGGCCAGGGGTGTGTTTACCCCGAGGCAAACAAGGCATTTGCCTTGGGCGGCACTTACTGGTGGGGGTTGCAAAAAAATTCCTCCTGTTCAGCTCCCTCGTGCGCACTGCTGTGATGCCGGAGCCGGAATATGACGAAAAATAGTAGTGCTCCCTCGCCACCTGCAGTCACCAGCCTGCCGTCCAGCAGCCCCACTGGACCCCAGGGAAAGTGATAATCCACAACAGCATTCCCAAAGGTAGGGAGGCTGGGGGGATTGAATTTAAAAAAAATTTGAGTGTGTGGGTGTCTGTTAGTGTGTGTGTCTGTTAATGAGTGTGTGTCTATAAGTGTGTGTGTGTGTGTCTGTTAGTGTGACTGTTAGTGAATGTATGTTAATGTGTGTGTCTGTTAGTGAGTTTGTGTCTGTCTGTTAGTGAGTGTGTATGTGTATGTGTGTGTGTGTCTGTTAGTGTGTGTATCTGTTAGGGAGTGTGTGTCTGTTAGTGAGTGTGTGTGTCTGTTAGGCAGTGTGTTACTATGTGTGTGTCTGTTAGTGAGTGTGTTAATCTGTGTGTCTGTTAGTGAGTGTGTATGCATGTCTGTTAGGGAGAGTGTATGTGTGTCTGTTAGTGACTGTATGTGTCTGTTAGTGAGTGTGTATGTCTGTTAGTGAGTGTGTATGTCTGTTAGCTAGTGTATGTGTGTCTGTCAGTGAAAGTGTGTGTCTAACACTGTGTGTATACGTGTCTGTCAGTGAGTGTGTATGTGTATTTACAAGGCGGGCAGGGAGCGAGGGGGTGCCTGAGTTTTGTCAGGGCAGCACAAAACCAGGATACACACTGCATATGGCAGCCCAGAAATGAAAATAACCTCCATCATGGCATACCATGTGAAAAAGTAGACATCCTAAGGTATTCAAAATGAGGTATGCTCAGTCTTTTGTGGTAGCCACTTGGGAACAAACCCTAGCCAAAGTTAGTGTTCAGATTTTAATTTTTTTTTGCATTTTTTCACATAAAAACTGTACTTTCACTGATAATATTATTGTCAGTACGGTATATATATATATATATACAGGGCTCGAGTCCTGCAGGAACGCGTGGGAACGGCGTTCCTGCACTTTTTTCACAGCAGGAACGCCGTTCCCCCTGCAGGCACTCAGGGGGCGGAAAAAAATGCCGCCCCCAAATGCCCCCCCTTGTTTCCCCTGTCATGGGGGGCAACATGATGGATTGCCCCCCGGCGCACGGCTCTCTCCCTGTCACACGCGGAGAGGGAGCTGTGTGCTCTCTGCTCCCTCTCGCCGCGCGGGATGTCTGCTGATGCTGGGAGCAGGGTTGATGACGTCATATTCCGGCTCCCAGCATCAGCAGACATCCCGCGCCGCGAGAGGGAGCAGAGAGCACACAGCTCCCTCTCCGCGTGTGACAGGGAGAGAGCCGTCCTCATTGCACCCCCACTGGACCCCAGGGAAAGGTAGGGATGCTGGGTGGGTGGGATATGTTAATTTTTTTATAATATTATTAAGTTGTATATATGTATGTCTGTGTGTGGATGTCTGTTTGTGGATGTGTGGATGTCTGTATGTCTGTGTGTGGATGTGTGGATGTCTGTTTGTGGATGTCTGTTTGTGGATGTGTGGATGTCTGTTTGTGGATGTGTGGATGTCTGTTTGTGGATGTGTGGATGTCTGTTTGTGGATTTGTGGATGTCTGTTTGTGGATTTGTGGATGTCTGTTTGTGGATGTCTGTTTGTGGATTTGTGGATGTCTGTTTGTGGATTTGTGGATGTCTGTTTGTGGATGTGTGGATGTCTGTTTGTGGATTTGTGGATGTCTGTAGATTTGTGGATGTCTGTTTGTGGATTTGTGGATGTCTGTAGATTTGTGGATGTCTGTAGATTTGTGGATGTCTGTAGATTTGTGGATGTCTGTTTGTGGATTTGTGGATATCTGTTTGTGGATGTGTGGATGTCTGTTTGTGGATGTGTGGATGTCTGTTTGTGGATGTGTGGATGTCTGTTTGTGGATGTCTGTTTGTGGATGTGTGCATGTCTGTTTGTGGATGTCTGTCTGTGGATGTCTGTTTGTGGATGTGTGGATGTCTGTTTGTGGATGTGTGGATGTCTGTTTGTGGATGTCTGTTTGTGGATGTCTGTGTATGTGTGGATGTCTGTTTGTGTATGTGTGTATGTCTGTTTGTGGATGTCTGTTTGTGGATGTCTGTTTGTGGATGTCTGTTTGTGTATGTGTGGATGTCTGTTTGTGGATGTCTGTTTGTGTATGTGTGGATGTCTGTTTGTGGATGTGTGGATGTCTGTGGATGTGTGTTTGTGGATGTGTGTTTGTGGATGTATGTGGATGTGTGGATGTCTGTTTGTGGATGTCTGTGGATGTGTGGATGTCTGTTTGTGGGTTTGTGGATGTCTGTTTGTGGATGTGTGGATGTCTGTTTGTGGGTTTGTGGATGTGTGGATGTCTGTTTGTGGATGTGTGGATGTGGATGTCTGTTTGTGGATGTGTGGATGTGGATGTCTGTTTGTGGATGTGTGGATGTCTGTTTGTGGATGTCTGTTTGTGGATGTGTGGATGTCTGTTTGTGGATGTCTGTGTATGTGTGGATGTCTGT
>OW240913.1:164168021-164222397 GCA_933207985.1 Pelobates cultripes | reverse complement strand
TTTAGGAAAAAGTTATGAATGCAACCATAGTTTCTACAGAAAAATTATTTATTACATTAAAGTCACACACAAATTTTTTAAACAGATCATACATGCACTAGTGTAAGCTTTTTTAGTATTAATTGACAAACCAGCTTGTGCGAGTGATCTACTGTGTTTTAACAGCGTATTTAAAGCATAATTATGTCTTTGAACTGTGGAGGTTCTTTAGGCTGAACCTTCACTGTAAGATGTATTCTGAAAAATTCCTGTAAACTAGAACATGACAGAGCATCAGATGAGTTGTTCAGAACGCCTGGTTCGTGGATACACTATGCACAGAACTGTAGATTTGCTGCTAACCAGGTAAGTTTCCTTACTAGATTCATAATTGTAAGGGATTGAGAGCGGCCTTTGTATTCCTGACCCTATATTGTTAACACCACCATCTAGCCCCCCTGGGCCCCTCATACCTCCATAAACTATAGTGTCCCTTTAATAATGTTACATGCTGCTAAGTTGTTCGTAAAGCACCTATCTGCTTTACCTTTCCATTCCTTTTCCCATATGTGTGAAGCAGCTACTATTGGGAAGATTTCAAACTGTGCTGAGGTCTTGTTAAAATTCTCTAGGGTGGATGTTTTTGGCGGGCAAGTATCATATACCCAGTCGTTGCTGAATATAGCAGCGTAACCTATAGCTCCCGCTGTGTCAGTCCATATTACAGAGGAATTGTCAGAGATGGGGGGAATGAATAAGGACCTGCCATTCCAAGAGGATAAAAAGAGATGCAACATTCTTAGGTCAGCCCTAGGTGGTTCGTCTAAAATAGTTCTAAAGTCGTTGTCAGGGAGACCGTGTAGAAGAGAGAGTATTCTAGAGATGAAAGACCTTCCTTGAGGAATAATCCTCCTAGTGAAGTTGAGTGAACCTAAAAGTGACTGTAATTCCTTCCTGGTGCAAGAACCATGAGTGGTGCAGACGTTAATATAGGTCAAAATACTGTCTATCTTTTCCTGAGGCAGGCTAGCTTGCATGGATACTGAATTTAGCGTGATAACCAGGAAAGTTATTTCGGTGCTGTGACCTTCTGTTTTGTCTGGGGCTACCAGAACTCCCAGATCCTTAAATAAAGAAAGCGTGTGTCGTAGACTGTATGGTGTATAGTATTGTGGTTCTATGGAGAGAAAATCGTCAATATAGTGAATCACTACTGGACATCTGCTTTTGTTACGTAAGAGCCAGGTCAAGGTTTCTGCAAAAATATCAAAGATTTATGGGATACGTTTGAAGCCAAAAGTCAGTCTAGTCGCAAAATAGTATTTATTCTCCCACTTAACGCCATGCAGATGCCAGAGTGATTGATGAATTGGTAGTAGCATTTGTGATGTCTGTTTTGCTTAACCAAGCTGCCTTGCCGAGGTTAATAATAGCTTGTATGTCATTGTTAATTTTTGCATATTGTAAAGAGAAATCATCTGATGGTATTAGTGCATTTAAACTAGGGGTAGTGGAAGAGTGAGGTGCTGAGAAATAAATGATGACTCTCTTTTTATTATTAAATATACCTGTAGCTATGCCAGGCGGGTTCATTCTCCAAGAAGTGAATGGTGGGGTAGTGAAGGGCCCTATCATGAAACCATTCTCTATTTCATTATTGAGGAGTTCCTGCAGACTAGTCAGGTCTGTGAGTGCGGATTGTAGGTTGGTGCATTCTAGAATACCTGTGGGGAGTGCCACAAAGCCAGTGTGAAACCCACTGGAGGAACCAGAGGTGAGAAAGTCTACAAGATTTGAAGAAGGATAATCAGTCAAGTAACATTGCAAATTGGGTACGTTTTGTAGCGGATGGCATTGGGCTGTCCTAAAAAGTGCATTTATGTCTATGTATTCGGTTGAATTGTAACTTGTAATATGTGAAATATATGTAGCATTCGTCTGATTGTTCAGTAAAATCACTCCAGTTCTTATGCGAATGAAACTACCGAACAATCAGACCACCCCAGTAATAAGTGTGTCTCCAATTACTGTTCGCAACAATGTTGCAAATGGGTAATTGGCGGTTCGAGCAGTGGGTCCTTTGATCTCTGGGTGGCCGCCATTCGGGAGACGAACACTTGGCAGCGGCCATTTTAAACTCCCGAACAGCTGTGTTTTGCCATCGAGTGTCTGGAACCCAAATCGGGCACTCGGTTAGGCACACACCACTGAGAACTCCACACTGCCGCCAATTCGTATACAATTGAATCCCACGAACAAGGGAAAGTACATAAAACCTCCAGCTCTCCTAACATAAGTCATTTGTGTGTTACATTCCCTTTTCTGTAGGGCCAAAACACATGGAGCCCTTTTCGGCTGGTAAACCCAGTGCGGTCATTCATTTTAGTACTTCCATAAATTTCCCGAACCCCTGGTCCGATCTGGGTGATTTTTGGATATGTGTCTCACCCAGATCAGGGCTACCAGGGGATGTAACATTTAAA
Source organism: Pelobates cultripes (assembly GCA_933207985.1). Classification (NCBI taxonomy): domain Eukaryota; kingdom Metazoa; phylum Chordata; class Amphibia; order Anura; family Pelobatidae; genus Pelobates; species Pelobates cultripes. The sequence goes on along the minus strand of OW240913.1, from coordinate 164,219,935 downwards.
GGGGTACCCCTATGTTTAGTGGTACATCCAGAAACTCTGGGAATTTGTGTCCTGCATAAGGGGATTTTGTGTCACACTAAGGGGAGGGGATGTGTGGGTGGCAACTCGTGGAGGATTGGCTACTGTACTAATTATTGCAAATCCTTCCCTTGCATGGGAGAATGCTTTATAAGGAAATTGTGTGCATTAAAAGTCAGTTCTGCTCCTGATGCTGTGTGTCGTTCAGTCATTGGGATCTGTATGGGGATATTCGTGGATTACCTTGCTTGCTGGAATTATTACTTCATGGTATTTTTACTACTTGTTCCTGAGCCTCACTGGGATCTCTAGTGGAGTTAACCTGGGGAACACCAGGCCTCTACTATACGTTTATTGTTTTTGAGCCATATTTGGTTGAAACTCTGGGTTGGCATTGCTGGTGGAGCTATTGCTATGGTACAGTCATATTATTGGACAGAAATTAACGGTTGCACAAGCTGGTGTTTTAAGAGCTGCAAAATGTCTGCAAAACAATTCTGTGTCTAACTGGCCCCAGTCAGTAGGAGTATTAAATTGAGCCAGTGACACAGCGGATCTTCCTGAGAAGGACTTATGGTAATCGTAGAATGCGTAGCTAAGTCCACCAGCTTGTGTAAGTATAAATCTAATTCCTCTCTAGGGTGGTGAAAAGAAGAGCAAATAACATCCCTATATAGTCCGAAGGCTAAGACAAACTCTGGAATATTTAACTTCCTGTTAAGTCTAGGGTCTGTAGACTTCATTATATGGATAAATCGTCAATCCTGTATGACCTGTTTTCAATGATATCTTGTGATGTAATGAGGAGAGAAGCCAGATTCATATCTTTACCTTCTAATATGTCACGTTTATGGTTTTGTGGAATGAGATATACTGGATTAATGATATTAGTACTTTAGCGGGTAGAGGATTAGAGTTACTTCCTGAGTTTGGTTTTGGCTGAGCTATGGCAATTTGGACATCCGGGATGGTTGGTTAGTTATTAGATTCCAGATTATCCAATCAGTTGATAATAGTGGTGTAGCGGAGATGCAATATTCCCCAGGTTATCTCCGCTTATAATCCAAGTGAGGCTCAGGAACAAGTAAATAATAAATCCATAGGCAAAGTTTCCAGCAGGTAAAACAACAGCAATATCCCCACAGCAATCCCAATAACTGGACGACACACAGTTTCAGGAGCAGAACTGACAAACCTTTAATCACAGTCTCCTTATAAAGCATGCTCCCATGCAAGGGAGGGATTTACAGTAATTATTACAGTAGCCAATCCTGTCCTGGTAACCTCCCACACATCCCCTCCCCTCAGCCAGCATCATAATCCCCTTATGCAGCACACCAATTCCCCCCGTTTCTGGATGTACCCCTAAACGTAGGGGTACCCCTTTAAATCATACATCCCCTGGTAGCCCTGATCTGGGGGACCAACATATCCAAAAATCACCCAGATCAGACCATGGGTTCGGGAAAAGTATGGAGGGAATAAAGTGACCGACCGCACGAACAGAGATAGCCGAAGCCGGTTCCATGTGAATGGGCCCTGCGGTCGGTCCTGGCATAAGGGAATAAAATACACGAAAACCTCTAGCTATAGAGGCTAGGGAGGGTTCGCCTGAATCCCCTCGTTCGGTATTTTCTATCTACCGAACGAGGGGCCGTTCGGTAGTTTGGAATCGAACGGACCAGGGCTGTGGAGGTCTCAGCGGTGTTCGCCTACTCGAGTGTCCGATTTTAGTTCCAGACACTCGACGGCAAAACACCGCTGTTCGGGAGTTTTAAAATGGCCGCCGCCACGTGTTCGTTTGTCGAATGGCGGCCACCCCCGAGAACAAAGGACGGCTACTTCCTAGTCAATTACCCGTTCACAACAATGTTGCAACGGGTAATTGAGGACACACTCTACACAGGGGAGGTCTGGTTGTTCGGTAGTTTCATTCGAATAAACTAAGGGAATGAAACTACCGAACAATCAAAAGAATACAAGGCTTTAAAACACATAGAAAACTAGCAGATCACACGAATGCAATTATTTCAAAGACATTTGCAGGACAGCCCAGTGCCATCCGCTACAAGTGGTTACAGAAGTCAGGAGATCATGTTATGTAGTTCTGACAAACTGTTTTGGATATTACATTCAGAACTAGGGCCAGGCTTTTCATTATAATTATGCATGTTTCACAAGTGAAATAGTTCGGCTTTCATGGCTGTCGCAGGAAAGGGAATGTTCTTCCTTTTAAGTTCAGCTGTAATTTTTGTAATTGTCCAAGATCTGTAGCTGGATGCTGGGCTGGCTACAACGGTTTGCCTCATCTGGGAATTAGATCTAGTCGGGGTGCTGGTAAGCCACAGGTCATCTCCATGTAATGAAGCATTAAAAATGCTATGGGTGTGAGGTAGATGACTTGGTTAATATGATATCCTGATAGGTAACCCAGATCCCTAGATTTAATGTCCGAAGGCGAAATTATATTATTCTAACTAATTAGGTGACAGATGACACCTTCACTACCTATGATTTGGCTCGTGGGGGCTTTTGGTGCCACTGACATAAGTGTTGGGGCCTCTCAGAGACATTTACGAGATTTCCTTGACAGGTGAGGCCCGGACTATGACATAATTCAAGGCACTAACTATGAGTTGGGTCATTGGGCTTGTACCTCCAAACGTGAGGATGGGAGTTGGCCTTGCGGGACCAATGATGAGAATAATAAAGGAGAAAGAGAAAACTAAATACTAACCAAACTTGTCTTATTAATAGTCTGGTTATAACAGATAAAATGACTGTAGGGAACACAGGAGGAAGGGATAGGGAGAGAGCAACGTAGAGACCAACCTATTTAAATAATTTCTGAGTTAGGTTTAATGACTGGATGACAGCAAACCAATATCTGTAATTATAGTATTTTGGAGGGAACAAGAAAAAGAAACCTTTAATCTATTTAGCTAGAACTGGCATAATTAGAGTTGCAAAATGCTGCTCTGATTAATTTAACTATTTATTTTTAAAATTAGTTAATACAGGCAACTAACCAAACAAATAATAATAATAAATAAAAGAAAAATCGTAATCCATTTAGAAGAATGAAAATAGAAATATATGCAACAGTTTTTATATTGTGAAAGCGATCATATGCACTTAAATGAATTATGTGAACGTATTGCAATGACAGAGACTAAGCCGGCAAATATAATGGATGGAGAAAACGTAAAACTCTAATGGGAATGGACTTATGAATAGTCTAACCGACCTAAACTGCAGCCAGCAAGATTCAAATACAACATAACATTCACCTCTCTCGATCTCTCTCTTTCTCTCTCTCTCGATTTTTCTCTCTCTCTCAATCTCTCTCTCTATCTCTCTCCTTGCAACATCTATGGCATTGTGCTGTGTGATAAAAATGCACATTTTAGAGTGGCCTTTTACAGTGGCCAACCTAAGGCACGCCTGTGCAATAATCATGCTGTCTAATCAGCATCTTGATATACCACACCTGTGAGGTGGATGTATTATTTCAGCTAAGGAGAAGTGCTCACTAACACAGATTTAGACAAATTTGTGTACAATATTTTAGAGAAATAGGCCTTTTGTATACATCACCACCCTTAGGAAAGGCAGTGACGGTAGTGAGGATAGTGCCAATAGTTGACAAAACCAGGTTGGACAAGAACAGTTCTAACCTCATCATCCAGATAATTTAAATTACAAAAAAACTAAATTAAAACAGACAAAAATAAAAAAATAAAAAGTTCCTCTTGCCCAGCTGCTACTGACCACTTTCATTCAGTCTAGTTGGCAGTGATGTTTACAGTAACAATGTTCATTGCTAGTAACAATGAAGTAGTCCAGTTATAAAACTGCTGCTCTGCTGTTGCCAAAGATGATATTAGCAAAAAGCTTTGTAAAATATACAGTTTTCTCAACTTTAGCAAAAAAAAGCACCAAAATATAAAGTTAGTGAATCTTGCAAAATAATAAAACAATTAAAGGGACACTATCATTATCAAAACAACTTTAGCTTAATGAAGCAGTTTTGGTGTATAGATCATGTTCCTGCAATCTCACTGCTCAATTCTCTGCCATTTAGGAGTTAAATTACTTTGTTTATGCATCCCTAGTCACACCTCCCTGCATGAGACTTACACCGCCTACTTAAACACTTTTTGTAAAGAGTCATCTAATGTTTACACTTCCTTTATTGTAAATGATGTGTAACTTAGAATTTTGTTTACCTTGCTCTGTTAATAGCTTGCTAGACCCCCACAGGAACCTCCAATATGTATTTTTTAAAGTTCAATTTACAGAGCAGGAGTCAAAAAACTTTTTAAAGTATGCTACATCTGGCTGAAAATGAAACTATGTTGTTCTCATGTAGGCTGTGTCAGTCAAAGTAAGGGGAAGAGTGCCTAGATAGGCACATAACCAGAAGCAAAAGATAATTTAACTACTAAATGCCATATAATTAAACAGTGAAACTTCAAAAGCATGATCCATACACCAAAACTGTTTCATTAAGCCAAGTTGTTTTGGTGACTATTGTGTTCCTTTAAGTTAAATATGGAAATGAACTATTACATGTTTTTTTTTTTAATATTTCTTTATTTATCATATAAAAATTCCGGTATCCGAAAGGCATACCTCCAACACATTAAGACATCCATATACAGAAGTAGTTGTTAAAAAAAAACACCAAAATTGAACAAACAAACATCACGAAACAAGAAAAAAAAAAACGCCCGATCTCGAACTATTACATTTTAATACTAAAAAAAAAATCTTTGTTACCTGATAATTTCTTAGACAGTATTTTGATTATCCTTCACAGAAAATAGTCATCTATAAATATAGGCATGCAAATGGGGTGTGTCTGGTGTGCCTAGGCACATCCTAATGCAGCTGGGGAACCAGCTGTTGAACAAGCCTGCAGCAGAAGCTGATGGCTGTGACCCCTAGAAGGCCATTGATTCTAAGGTGGAGGAGGGGGAACTTGACCTGAACTACCTATATACTGGCGGTACACTGAAGCTATAATGGAGGTATACTGTATTAGAGTGTTGCTGCTGGGGGTGTAGACATGCTGCATTTCCCACTGGACCACCATGGATTAGGATTTTCCCATCCCAGGCCCATTGCGGATACATACATTACACTAGCTACTGCTCCTAATCTTACACTTAAGCCTCTAACCCCCACTACAAGTCCTAACCCCTTACTACTGTCACTATCCCCCAACTCCATGTCCTAACCCCCCATTACAGGTCTTAACTTCCCATTACAACTCCTAATCTCAACTACAGTCCATATCCCCCAATACAGGTCCTAACACTTCACTACTGCTCTTAAATCCCCACTACTGTCCCTAATCCCCACTGCAGGTCCCACTTCAGCCTCTAACACACCACCACCTCACTTCAGCCTTTAACCTCTAACTTCAGTCTCTGAACCCTCACTACTGATCCTAAATCCACACTTAAGCCTCTAACCTCTTACAACTGCCCCTAAGCCCCATTATAACCCTTAAGCATTACTACAGCCCCGTATCAAAACACATCTTCTAACCTTACACCTTAGCCTCTAACATACCCATTAAAGCCCCTAACTCCCAACTACAGCTCATATTACCCAATCACCAGCTTTTTGTCCCTATCCCCCACTACTCCCTCTATCTCCTCACTAGTCCCTTTAACCCCTCACATCAGCACCTAATCCCCCACTAGCCATATTGGGCTGAGGGTCAGCTAAGTTGAATCTTCCTTTCCATCTTGCAAAATGGAAATTCCACTATTTCACACATGTATTTCTTACACTCCACACATTGCTACACACAACACACACAGCAGCCAAAACCTCAATTACAGCCACACACATCACTCACAGCTATATACACATTACACGCAGACAGCCTTATACATCACACACAGAAAGTCACAAAACACACCTCACACTCAGCTACAACACTTGCAGCTACCCTACACTTACACTGGACACACAAACACACACCCACAACACACATCCACTCAACATTTTAATAATTATTCACATTGCATAACATTAAAAAATAACATAGGTAAAGACTTTCCTGGTGCGCACCCTATTGAAGTGTTCTGCACATGTCTAGAAATAGTAAATAATTATTAACTGTAATATTACTATTTTGAGAAAAAAAACTTCTTTATTTTATAACATAATTGATTTCTCTTATTTCAAATGCACATTCTCAGATGTATGTGCTGTGTGTATATTTAGTGATTGTAAAATGAATACATTAATAGTAGGATTTCCCATGTCAGATTTAGACTAAATAAAATAAGATTTATTTTGGCTTTTTTCCTGGAAAAAGTGCCAAGAATTCTTGCATCTTTCTCTGCCCCAGCACTCAACCCTTAAGAAATTACAGAATCCTTGTGATTCTTATAGTCTAAGAAATAGCCTTGATTGTATTATATTTTCAACATTTACTAGTAAATCAATATGAGATGTCTGAGTGTGCCTGAAAATAATATGAACTAATAAAACTATACAATAGACTAGATAATAAAGGATGCTCATTTGTTAAGAGGTACTCTTAAAGGACCACTATAGTGCCAGGAAAACATACTCGTTTTCCTGGCACTATAGTGCCCTGAGGGTGACCCCAACTTCAGGGACCCCCTCCCGCACGGCTCTGGAAAGGGGTAAAAACGTACCTTTTTCCAGCGCTGGGCGGGGAGCTCTCCTCCTCTGATCCTCCTCCTCTCCGCCCATTCGGAGCTGCGCGCGCATTCAGCCGGTCGCATAGGAAAGCATTTACAATGCTTTCCTATGGACGCTTGTGCCATACCTTCTCTGGGGTCAATGAGACAGCCGCTAGAGGCTTTGGAGGAAGGATTAACCAATTTATAAACATAGCAGTTTCTCTGAAACTGCTATGTTTATAAAAAAAAATGGGTTAACCCTAGCTGGACCTGGCACCCAGACCACTTCATTAAGCTGAAGTGGTCTGGGTGCCTAGAGTGGTCCTTTAAGCAACTTTTCATAAAGTTTAGTACCACGTGTCAAAGGGATCCTGTAGTCACTATAACCATTTAATTGAATTGCTTATGGTTCCTAGAGTCTCCAGTTCTGTCCCTCTATTCAATGTAAGCCATTTTCGAGCAGCAGAGCGATAAGGATCCCTGGCCACACACAGAACATACCCTATTTTTTTTTTTTTTTTTAATTCTTTATTTTGTTGTGCAGATTCAACAGAAATGTCCACATTGCCACAACAGCTTATGCAGGCATACTTAGCAACATATATTAATACAGTAGCGGCATACATATACACATAGCACTTTTTACATATTAATTGTGTAGTTGTGGTGTCGTCTATTGTTTCAGGCATGTCCAAGGATTCTGTGAGTGTACATTCTTAGGGTTTGTCTTTGGACATGTGTTGTCTTATCGGTCTGTTTGAAAACCAGCTATGGAGGCATATTTTGTGTGTGGTGTGAGGTCCGTGGGTTCTCCCCAACGTGACTGTCCGTCTAGTCTCCGGTGTGTGAGGGTGAGCCTTGTCGTGAATGGGGTGCCCTAGGATGGCATGTGTCCCTCCCCAGGGATGTCCTCCTGTCATAATGGATATGTTTTTAACTGTGTCTGCCATGTTCGTGTGGGGAGATAGGTCAAATGCAGATGCGGTCGGTTGTGAGTATTTGCGTCCCCGGTTTAGGGTGCGAGTGTCGCTATCGATGTGTCTCGGGTGCGTAAAATCTACTTCGGGGAGACCTATACGGACTTTTGTGTACTAGAAAAAAGTCAACTTTGATCAACATAAAAACTCTATGGGAAGGAGGAACTTGGGTGTTGACCATGTGTAAATTCTCAAGAGTGCAGAGCGGGTACATCTTGGGCAGGAGGCCATATCATGGAGAGTGTGTTTACAGCAGTCTCTGGGGTTCTGTGGAGAACCCCCTATTGCAGCGTCCCTCATGGTATCTTTCGATGGTGCGGCGGTCGGGTGGGTGCCCCTGGGATGAAGTCAGTGACCGCGGCCGGGTCCAGTCGGGAGAGGTCTGAGCTTTCCCTTTGTGGGGGTGATATTAGTCCTGCTGTGTGCAGTTGCGAGTCCAGTTCAGGGTAGCTCCGAGCTCGGTATGTGATATCCTGATATGTGAAGGTGATCATGTTCGGTGTCCCCCATTTATACTGGATGCTCTTGTTCCTGAGGTGTTGTAAGAGTAGCTGCATGGCCTTGCGCCATCCCATGGTGCTTTTAGTTAGGTCCTGAAAGAGGGACAGAGTGGCTCCCTCAAATGTCAGAGGGGTTTTCCCCCGTGCGGCCGCCAACAGCTGGGCTCTGTCTTGCAGGTTTTGAAAACGGAGGATCAGGTCTGTGTGTGCCGTGGCTGGTGCCGCTGCCGCTGCCGGCTTTGGCAGTCTGAATATACCATCTAGTTGCACTGCTTTTGCCTGTTTGGGTGGCAATAGATCAGCCAGCTGGCACCTGATGAAGTGCGGTAGGTCTGTCTGGCCTATTGAATCCGGGATGCCTCGGATCTTGATATTATAGCGCCTTCGTTGGTCCTCAAGGGTGTTTATCCGGTTGTTTGATATGCTTTGTTGAGATTGCACCTCAGTTAGTGCTTGTTCAATGGATGCTATCCTTGCTTCTTGGGAGGTGGTTGAGGCCTCCAGCCTCAGGACCCTGGTAGTGACCCCCTCCACTGCCTCTTTTATACCAGCCATGTCTGCTGCTATGTTGGTTCTGAGCTCTGCCAGCATGCTCTTAAGTATTGTGGCTGTGACAGGGTCTTCTGCAGGGGTGTGTGAGGGTCTAGGGTCGGGTGGAGGGGCTTGTGCCATACCTTCTCTGGGGTCTATGGAGAAATCATCAGATGAAAATGAGCATCCGTCGTCTCCCGCCGCCATCTTGTCCCATGCGGACTTTTGCGAGTGTTGGAGAAGTTCCCCAACATCGTGGGTGGTTGGGTCTTTATCCGCTCGGGTTTTCTTATGTTTGCGTCCCATGGCTAATCCCGGGTCGGGTACAAGCAGTTGAGCCCGGGTGGACGTCAGAAATCGCCTGGTTTAGCGTTTTGTTTGCGGTTTGTGTCGGGGAGCTCACAGTGAGTGCGACAGCTCTGCTCCGCTGCAAGCCCCTCCTCAACATGCACTATTTTAAGTATGGCTAAGGCAGAGATTATAAACTTTCTTCTAGCCATACTAAACCATACCAGTAATGGGTGTGAAGCTATAAGCATTTTTTGCTCATTTTTGCTCAGGCTTATATTTCCTTATTAGACAAAGCAGCACTGAGTGGATGGGCTGCTGGTGACTCTCATTTAGCATTAATACATGGAAAACAGTTTAATGCTGGATGGAAGAACAGGGGACTCCCGCCACTATAACCACTTCAATGAGGTGAAGTGGTTATAGTTCCTACAGCGTCCTTTTAAGGTGAAAAGCATGCTCTAAAATAAAAAAATAGTTATTATCCAAAAAGTAAAAAAAAATGCATGAGGCAAATAGAAAAAAAATATCAGTTGGCACTGTAACATGCAGCATGTTACATTACCTTATCTAATTCCACACATTTAATTTTAAATCAAAAGATTCAGCAAGTACAAAAGGTAGGATAAGCTCTAAGGGATCAATTATTATAAAAAGTAAATTAAGCTGCAAACACAGAAAGTAAGGAATACCCCCAATACATTACTAAAAAGGAGCAAAACACAAAACACATAAACTAGATTGGTTGATTAGAGAAAGTAGAGGGTAATGAAGAAACACACTGGTGGTAGTTAGAGTTGAGCGGACACCTGGATGTTTGGGTTCGGTGGGTTCGGCTGATTCGGAAAAAAGTCCAGGTTCGTGCTTGAACTTGACCCCGAACTTGACCCCGAACCCCATTGAAGTCAATGGGGACCCGAACTTTTGGGCACAAAAATGGCTCTAAAAATGTCCTGAAAAGAGCTAGAGGGCTGCAAATGGAAGTAAAATGGAGGTAAGAGTAGGACAAGTGCCCTGCAAACAAATGTGGATAGGGAAATCACTTAAAATAACATAAGATACATTAAAAATTAAAATACAGCTGAGCCATAAAATAGCACTAGATGGCATCTTTGATTTTAGCTTTGGAAGAACATAAATCAAAATCTAAAGCTGTCAGGAGGATCACCAGAATTATCCATTTGAGAGAGGGTTGGAGTGCAGGGTATTCTCTTTCATTGTTCAAACTGATCTCAACTCCTGATGCATGGAAAAAAGGCCTTCACAAGCCTCTGCTATTGTGTACATAGTTTATACTAAGTGACCCATAGGTTGAGGAGGCGGTGACCGTGGCGGTGTAGGTGGAAGCGGCGGTGGAGGAGGAGGAGGTAGCCAACACTGTTTTCTATTTGTTTTTGTTTTTTTTGTTTTTTAATTGGGGTAGCCCCCAAAATATTGGGACATATAAAAAAAAAGAAACATTTGCGGCCTGCGGTGCATTTCTTGCAGTCCAATAACGCCATCAGGTTTTTAAAACTGTCCGTCTCCACCAGACGAAATGACAGCATTTCAAAAACCAGGACTTTTGAAATGCTAGCATTCAGGGCCAGGGATTGCGGGTGTGTAGGGGGGTACTTCCTCTTTCGCTCAAGTGTTTGGGAGATGGACAGCTGAACCCTTCCATATTTATGTATACAAATTTAAGGAAAGTGGATCTCTTTGTTTGTCCCTTACAAACTTCTTTGCTCAAGAAATCATTGCCCCGATTTTGCATTGATTTATATTTGTGCCTTTTTTCCTATTTTGAGCCCTAACGGCTACCATCAATAACCTATCTATTACATTGAGCCACAGGTGGAACGCATACTTCCTTACAGTGAAACGCAAACGCCCATGGATACAATTGGAGTGAATCGCCGAACCGGAAGTGACATCACGGCAACTGTCGAAAACCAGAAGTGACATCGCGAAAGCAAAACAACCCGGGAAATTTAATAACCCACAGCTGCATCAAGAAATTGACGCCCTGGGAAGCACCAATGAGAAGAATCCAGCATCAGTATAAAAGAAAGGACTCAGGGGGGATGGATTTTACTGCTCACTTTTTATTGTATATCTGTATTTGTAACTGCTGTTACATAACAGCTTGTACATATATTTATCTTTTATATTTTTAAATAAAGAAGGAATTTGTTTACTCCATATGCTGAGTCCAACTCAGTCTTCCTGGGAGCATAAGCAGTGATTTTGCCCCCCACCTACATCAGGAGAGGCACCCTTGGGCGTCATTAATTCATCCATCCTGTGAGTTATATCTTATACAGCGCATTTGTACCCTGTTATACAGTTTTACACTATTATTTGTTCCATATTCTTTTGTAGATCCACAGCTGCATCCTCATTTTTGTGTATACCTAATCTATATTGGAGGGATTATTGCTGGGATATCCCTGGAGGAAGCTGTAACCACTGTCTAATAAGATAAGTGTTTCTCACCTCCTTGTTTTATGTGCAAGAGTGATTGTTTTTGTTCTATATATATACCATTGTATCATAGACCTTCATTTTGGGTGACTATTTGTGGACAGGCGGCTGCGCTTATCTGTGATAGCTAGTGATGTCCCGAACGGTTCGCTGGCGAATAGTTCCTGGCGAACATCGCATGTTCGCGTTCGCCACGGATGGCGAACATATGCGATGTTCGGTCCGCCCCTATTAATTTACTAATACTAAGTAAAAATTACTTAGTATTAGTAAATTGTGTCCCTACTCGCAATACCGCGAGTAGGGGCATGTCTATTAAACAGTGAGCAGCCTGTGGCTGCTCACTGTTAAAAAAAAAAGGGCCCCCCCCGGTGGGGGCCTTAAATATTAATAGGGGGGACCTATTGTCCTCCCCCGGCCCCACCCCTGAGTGATGGGTGGGGGCCCTAAAAATAACAATAAGGGGGGACCTACTGTCCCCCCCGGCCCCCACCCCTGAGCGGTGGATGGGGGCCCTAAAATTAACAATAAGGGGGGGACCTACTGTCCCCCCCGGCCCCCACCCCTGAGTGGGGGCCCTAAAATTAACAATAAGGGGGGACCTACTGTCCCCCACCCCTGAGCGGTGAGTGGGGGCCCTAATAACAATAAGGGAGGGACCTATTGTCCCCCCTGGCCCCCACCAGAGGTGGGTGGGGGCCCTAAAATTAACAATAAGGGGGGGACCTATTGTCCCCCCCCAGCCCCCACCCCTGAGCGGTGGGTGGGGGCCCTAAATACAAAGGGGGGGACCCTAGTCACCCCTCCCCCCAAAAAAAAATTATCTCCCTACCTATCCCCCTCACCCTAAAAAAAAAATGAAAGTTCAGTTTTCCCACGTGTAACACGTGCAAATCACAGTGCTCTGTCAGCTGAAACTTTCCCACGCTGTGTAAAATGACACAGAGCACTGTGATTGGATGGCTTGAAATCCACATTTTACTAGTGATAACCTCGTGCTGATTGCATGTCCCCGTGACGACGACAACGCATTCGGATGTCTGCCTATCAACTTTCAATGCAATTTTCCACGCCTACCATGGTGACCACGGGTAACGGGGAATAAGGGTTTGATTCCAGAGAGGGAGCTTGAGAAATGGCTGCCACATGCAAATCCTTTAACTTGGATCAATTGAAGGGCAAGTCTGGTGCAGAGCGACTGAACCGTGCATGTTGCAGCTGAAACTTCACTATTGCCTGCTCCTGCTCGCTGAAGCTGAATAAGTGTCCTAGCATGTGGTCGCACAAATGCTGGTGGTCAACACCAGGGGGCGTGCGGTTACCCTGCACCAGACCCTGCTAATCCATTCCACACTGAGACTCCTAACTTCAACATCAGGCATACTGGGTCCCGGTCGTCCGACCGCCGCCCAGACAGTGTCTGGTCCCGGTCACCGGACTGCGAAACTGCGACTGGCTCGTTAAATCTGTTATGGTTCATTTTATCGCTCCATCTGTTACTTGAATAACTATGGGAATTCTAAAGATAATACATGCCGGTGAGCGCTATGGGACGGCCACTCCGCTTTTGCACCCTGCTCCCTCTTATGCTGTGCTGGTGCCTCTGTGTGACCAGCACCTCTTCCACCAAACTGCACGTGTGACTCGCATGACCTTCATTCCACGTTGTTTTGGTGTTTGGTTTTTAACTTTGTAGTTGTGTCTTTACACAATATAGAAATGTATATTAATGCTTCTGTATATGAAGTGATCACAATAACACTTATTTTTCACTTTTTTAAAAAGTCTTTAGACTTTCTTGAGAAGCAGTAACTAGCCAGTGTTGCACACATACACCAGATATGAAGTGCAGGCACCAAATTGACTTTTTAGCACCTAAAGAATTAGAATTTTTAAAACTGCTATATCACAGCAGTATTTGACGGTTCTATTTGACTCTCAGATATGAAGTGCACCGCAGGCCGCAAATGTACTATTAAGCAGCAAAAAAATTTGAATGTTTAAAACTGCTATGTCACAGCAGTATTTGACGGTTCTATTTGACTCTCAGATATGAAGTGCAGGCACCAAATTGACTTTTTAGCACCTAAAGAATTCAAATGTTTAAAACTGCAATATAAGCACAGTATTTTACGGTTCTATTTGACTCTCAGATATGAAGTGCAGTAAAATAATTGACTTTTTAGCACCTATAGAATTTGAATGTTTAAAAATGCGCTGTAAACACAGTATTTGACGGTTCTTTTTGACTCTCAGATATGAAGTGCAGGCACCAAATTGACTTTTTAGAACCTAAAGAATTTGAATGTTTAAAAAGGCGCCGTAAACACAGTATTTGACGGTTCTTTTTGACACTCAGATATGAACTGCAGGCACCAAATTGACTTTTTAGCACCTAAAGAATTCAAATGTTATAAACTGCAATATAAGCACAGCATTTGATGATTCTATTTGACTCTCAGATATGAAGTGCATTCACCAAATTGACTTTTTAGCACCTAAAGAATTTGAATGTTTAAAAATGCGCTGTAAGCACAGTATTTGACGGTTCAATTTTAATTTTAATCTGACTCTCAGATATGAAGTGCAGGCACCAAATTGACTTTTTAGAACCTAAAGAATTTGAATGTTTAAAAAGGCGCCGTAAACACAGTATTTGACGGTTCTTTTTGACACTCAGATATGAACTGCAGGCACCAAATTGACTTTTTAGCACCTAAAGAATTCAAATGTTATAAACTGCAATATAAGCACAGCATTTGATGATTCTATTTGACTCTCAGATATGAAGTGCATTCACCAAATTGACTTTTTAGCACCTAAAGAATTTGAATGTTTAAAAATGCGCTGTAAGCACAGTATTTGACGGTTCTTTTGACTCTCAGATATGAAAGAATTTGACTATGTTTAAAAATGCAAGCTATAAAGCAGCAGTTTTATTTGACTATTTTGATTCTCTCTCAGATATGAACTGCAGCAGCACCAAATTGACTTTTTAGAACACTAAAGAATTTGAATGTTTAAAAATGCGCTGTAAGCACAGTATTTGACGGTTCTATTTGACTCTCAGATATGAAGTGCACTGCAGGCCGCAAATGTACTATTTAGCAGCAAAAAAAATTGAATATTTAAAACTGCTATGTCACAGCAGTATTTGATGGTTCTATTTGACTCTCAAATATGAACTGCAGCACCAAATTGACTTTTTAGCACCTAAAGAATTTGAATGTTTAAAAATGCGCTGTAAGCACAGTATTTGACGGTTCTTTTTGACTCTCAGATATGAACTGCAGGCACCAAATTGACTTTTTAGCACCTAAAGAATTCAAATGTTATAAACTGCAATATAAGCACAGTATTTGACGATTCTATTTGATTCTCAGATATGAAGTGCAGGCACCAAATTGACTTTTTAGAACCTAAAGAATTTGAATGTTTAAAAATGCGCTGTAAACACAGTATTTGACGGTTCTTTTTGACTCTCAGATATGAACTGCAGGCACCAAACTGACTTTTTAGCACCTCTAGAATTCGAATGTTTAAAACTGCAATGTAAGCACAGTATTTGACGGTTCTATTTGACTCTCAGATAGGAAGTGCATCGCAGGCCGCAAATGTTCTATTAAGCACCAAAAAGTTAGATTTTTTTTCAAACCAACAATGAAACAGTAGTATTTAAGGGTTTTATTGGACTGCAAGAAATGCAGTACGCAAATGTACTATTAGCACCAAAAAAATTGCTGTATTTAAAAATGCCTAGATGTTGCCCACTGAGCTACCAGAACAGGATTAAAGTAATGTGCCTGACACACATGCAGTTGCAAGTGCACTGCACTCTGTGGCACTGCGCTCAGGGCAGGGTACAAAAATGTAGTATTATAGCACCCACAAAAATAATCGCTGTAATTTGAATAATCGCTTTAGTTTGCAGATTCAACACCAGAATTCTTTCCTAATCTGTCCCTCACAGCAGCAGCATCCTCTCCCTACACTAAAAAGAGCTCATGTGCGTGCAGCGCTACGCGACTCCAGCTTATATTTAGAGCCTGGGTCACATGCTGCACTGGCCAATCACAGCCATGCCATTGGTAGGCATGGCTGTGATGGCTTCCAAGGGCACACGCTTGTTGATTGGCTGCCCTGCAGCCTTTCAAAATGCGATTTCAAATTATGGCCGTATTACATCTGTGAGTTCTAAAGTGGTAACTATCCACTATTCTCATCCATCTAAATTTAAGTTCAAATTATGGCCATATTACATCTGTGAGTTCTAAAGTGGTAACTATCCACTATTCTCATCCATCTAAATTTAAGTTATTGAGTTTTAATGTTTCATTTTCAATTTTTGGGTAGCAACATTGGAGGTTATACTTCATAGATACTGCTTAAGTTGATAACGTATCCGTTCCTAAGGTATAGGACTTAATCTTATTATAAGAAATAATGCCAACATTATTTTAATTAATGCATGATATCCATGTTGCATTTCCAAAAATTCCTACTGTATCATACATCCACTTGTCAAAAGTGTGGCAGATTATTAACGGTAATTTTTGTAAAATGTTAATTTTTGATCACCTGTATGACCCACTGTATTACCAATGGCACTCAAAACATAATGATTATTAATAGTTAGGGATATGTGTATTGATTTTATGAAATTTAAATGTGATCACTACTATTAGTTGAGACACCATAAAATAAGATAATTGGTTATGAATAAAAGGGAGTAACATTGAACTCTTCATTCCGACCGTGTGGTGCCAATGTTTTAAATTTGTCTATCCATCTGGATTCCTTTTTTAGAAGTATAAGGTTAAAGTTACCTTTCCTTGTGTTTAAATGGATTCATTCCAGAATTTGGAAAGAGAGATTCGAAGGATTGGTGTTGTGGAAGTTTCTCACATAGTTTGCCACAGGTGTTGAGATATTTTTGTTTGTTATGGAATTCACATGCCGTAAAACTCTCCTTCGGAATTCTTGGTATGGTTTTCCCACATACTGAAGTTTGCAACTGCAGGTTATTACGTATACAACTTTTTTTTTTACTGTAGTTTGCAAACTCATTTAAAGTGTATTTTTTTTAGTGTTGGTACATTCCACAGTTTTGGAGGGTTTAATGTACTTACATGCTTTACGTCATCCACACCTTTATACCCCCTTGGTTGCTTTTAGTCATGTTTGGGGAGGTTGTTGATGTTCCAAATTGCTATTTATTTGGCAAGGCAAACGTCATAGAGTATCTCGTAACATACTATATCGTCAAAAGACAAGAGGAGGGCTGGGACTGCCTCACTTACACTTTTATTATTTGGCCCCTCAGTTAGCACAAATATCCCTGTGGCGCTCCTCCCCTGACAGTAGACGATGGGTAGATTTAGAATCCCTACTGATGGGAGCAGATCTCCCGCAATTCTACATCTGAGCCCCAAGAGAGCATAGGGCACTTCTTTGCACAACCTGTCCATCAGTGACAATCCAAATCTGGGATAGGTCTGCTCAATATAGACTGATTTCATCCCCTTCCCCTCTCACCCCTATATATCACAATAGAGCTTTTACCCAAGGCATGAGAGCCGGAGATTTTAAGGGCATAGAACAAGCTAGGCTCCAGAGGGTGTATCAGCTAAATATTGGGGATACTATAGTCTCCTTCCCAGAATTACAAAACAGATGCGCATTAACTCCATCAGATTGTTTTTAGATATCTCCAAAGGCACTTAGCTCTGTAAACTAATTTATGTACCATATTTTAATCTGAATGTCTCAATTCTTTCTCCTGAAAAATAAAGAATGGAAAAAAAATGTGTTAAATAAAAATAAATATATACATATAAAAGAAAAGTGGATACAAAAAGTACATGAAGTAAAGCAGGGAAACAAACAGTCCAGAAAAATGTGCATGAAACTTTACAGAATAAAATCAGAGAAAATTGTGTAAATCAAATTCTGCATTTAGTCCATAAGGTTCTAAGGTTTTAAAGAGATTATTTTCTCTTTCAGGTATGGTTTAAAAGGCTGATAAAATGTAAAGTATGGATTACGTAATATAGACGTGTATTAAAGTGTTAAACTATTAACTTTTTGCCCTCTTTTTACAGCCCTTTTCGAATGTCGGTTTCTGCACACCACAACCGACTTGTGCATCACTAACATAACTCGGCTTATTGTCCCCGACCACAAATAGAAAGGCTGAGTCTGTGGGTGGAGCCTGTAGTTGTGGGAGGGGATATTTCTATAAATACACAGGTTGCCCCTTTCTCTGGACTAAGACTGTCTGGTTCACCCCACCCACCACTCCCTTTATCAAGCCATTTAAATTGATGGGCCCTCTTTTTACAGACCTATCCGAATGTCGGTTTCAGCACACCACAACCGACTTGTGCACCACTAACATAACTTGGCCTATTGTACTCATATATGTGTGTATATTTATTTTTATTATATGTGTGTGTGTGTATAGATATATACACGTATATATATATATATATATATATGTGTATATTTATTTTACATATTTTTATATTTATTTATATATCTAGATAAACATACATCTATTTTTCTAAGATTTGGTTTCATGCATATCTACTTTTATTCCCATTATCTATGGTTGTACAATGTTTTATGTTTACTCTATGCAATTTTATAAATGCATTGATGTGTATAAAAAATAAATCTCATTTGTCCCTTTATTGACAATCGTTAACTGTAACTTGGTATATACATAGATATTTTAATGCTCTTGGGTTTGAGGGCATATTGAGTTTGCCCACTTGATCAAAACCCCTTGTGATAGATAAATGGTGTAGCTTTTGTTTACCTTGGAGGGATGAGGGATTTGAACCTGCAGCCCTCAAGGATTGGGCATATTCTGCTGGTGACGGATAGGCCCACTGAGCTGTTTCACTGGCTTGAATGTATGTCTGCCTGTCATGTGACCTCATTTGGGGTCTAAGGTCAAATATGACATAATTTTGGCTCAAAGTATTCCATTTACCAATTGTTTGAATCCTATATAAACTCATATGTGCCAGGCTAATAATATGTACACTTAAAGAGGCCCCTTGTTTGTCGAAACACATTGTGTGTGTTTTAATATTGTTTTTGAGCATTAAAGTTTATTTGGCTTACACTTATTTTATAGTGCAAGACCATTTATTATACTGTTATGCTTTTTATTACCTTTATTGTTTTTAATTGTTCCTGGCACATTTAAAAACTCCTGAAGTATCTACTCCACTCTACACCCAATCCCTGGCAAGGATTGCCCTCAGGAGAATCTACTCAACATTATATCCTTGGTGGGGATCATACCACCCAAGCGCTATCTCTTGAGCGGTGTTACTGCTCTACTAAATGTTAGTAAATTACCATTTATATTTGTATCGGTTTTTGGTTTTACACAGTAAGCACTGTTTTCTTTTTATGTTTTA
Source organism: Pelobates cultripes (assembly GCA_933207985.1). Classification (NCBI taxonomy): domain Eukaryota; kingdom Metazoa; phylum Chordata; class Amphibia; order Anura; family Pelobatidae; genus Pelobates; species Pelobates cultripes. The sequence continues at coordinate 164,201,054 of OW240913.1, read as the reverse complement.
CTTTTTTATTTTCATCTGGATGCTGAAAAACTTACCTCAAAGGAGCTACATATCCATCAGTGGGGATTATATACCCTGTTTTACTTAGAGATGGTCTATAGCTCTAACAAATGTGAGTTTGATCCCACATATCCTTGTTGTGTGTCCTACACTAAGTATTTGGCTATCTGCACTATTACTGTTTATTTTCTGTTATATTACATATACTTATCACCAACTGAAGCCTGGACGAAGCCAAGCCAGGATCTTCCAAAGAATTGGACTTAATGTTGATTTAATTTTAAATGCCTTTTTCTCTTTTGATCATGTCTATAAATTGAGGTTCTAAATTTTGGCTTTTATAACTATCTCATAGTAAAGTTGATGTTACATTATAAATTCACATTAGCAAATAATCTTCTTACCAATTCTACTATTTTTTCCACAAAAGTCAAAATTTTATTTGAAGTAATGTATGTATATCAGTACATGAATTGTTTTGATAAAGATAACTCTCAGGGATACTGAAAACTAATAGGGAAATTACAATTTTGTTTTCAATATTTATTGGCACATTAACAGCTGCTGGTAAGTCATAAAAGTAAACATGTAACATTTTGGAGAAATACAGCCAGGCTTTTATGATAGTCAACACGGCAAAAAAATAAGGAAAATTGTTTCCTACTTACCTTAATTTTCTTTTCTTGATCCTTACACATGACAGTATTTATTCATGGGTTAGCTCCTTCCCTTTACAGCAGATAGGACGGAAGATTGGTATAAATAGATCCTCCCCTTCCCATCTTTGTAACTACCTTCACAACTCTTATATGGGTAAGAACATAATGCTGCCAAGTATAATGATCAGAAAAAGAAAATAGTAAGTATGTAGTAAGTAAAAAAAACAGTAAGTATGAATCAATTTTCCTTATTCCTGATCAAACATGGCAGCATGGCATGGCATTTATTCATGGGGAATACCCAAGCAGTATATATAGTGGGAGTGACAGAGTTCAAATACAGCTAATCGTTATAAACGCCATTTTTGAGCTGCATAAACTTAAGAAGACTTTAAAAAGCCAAACAAATAGTCAATAGGATATTGTCCTAAAATCTGTTCAGATGAGTTAATTCTCACCAGATGCTGCTAGGTCAGGAAACCCCTGGCATTCAAATATCAGAAATATCCTGGAGAAACATAGAGCCAGATAGGAATTAAGGTCATGATAACCAAACCTATGGAAGGGACAAGGCTAGATGAATACAAGACAAACTCTTGTAAGAAATAAGGCACCAGTTTTGTTATGGATTAAAAAAAAATCTAGGTCTGCTTAAGCAGACTCCTTCCAAACTGCTGTGAAGTACAGGAAAAAAGACTGCCTGAACTGAAGTGGGTCGATCTATTTATACCAATTTCAGAGTTCTATTTCCTGTCCTTTCTCCTGTGAGGGGAGCAGCTAACCCATGAGTAAATACTGCCATGTTTGGTCAGGAAATATAGTTTCAGTCAAACCACTTCATTAGAAAATAAAACCATTATCAAGATGGCAAAAGTTTATCTATATTATGTATCGGCTCATCAGAATTCCATCCATTGAAACAAATCTAACAAGACAATGCCAATTTGTAGTTGATAAAATTAGATTATTATAGAGATACAACAAAAACAATCACTCTATGCTCCCAAATTACAAGTGGACTCTTTAAGGAAAAAGTGTTCCCTTTCAAGACACTCAAGTAATAAGAGATACAAAAAACAACCGAAAAAGGTCATAGAGAATATACGTTAATCCAAAAACCCAGATAGGTGGATAATACAATAGTTATACAACCTGGGTAAAATATTCTATAGCATAATCTGTGAAATACAAAATGTATACATGGTGAAGTATGTTAAGGTGAGATATCAGGGTGGGGGTGGTAGAAAAATTACACAATAGATGTACATTCAGGCATTTCTCCCATATAGGGTCAAAAGATATCTTCAGGGACAATCTTCTTATAATTAGTAATTATAATAGTTTTCCTTTTATGATCTTATATTAAACGTTCATTAAAGCATTAGAAATACAGACCAGTATTCCTAACACCATAGTTTTCATTATTTAGATTGTCCCCACCCTTCATTCTAAAACAAATTAGAACCACAGTTTTACTTACTTTTTTCCACCACTAAGATTGAGTTTTTTGCAATTACGTGAATTGCCTCCCACAACGCCATTAAGACATTTCAAAAAGTCATAATCAATGCTCCTCAAAGAGTATTGGGAACTAAACATGCCTGTGCAGCAAGCCTGCACTTTTATAGGAGGGTAGCTGTGAGACCCAAGTGCTGCTAGTGGTTGACATCCGTTGATGCATATTTAACCATACAATCTAAGCATTCCTGTATCTACTAAATGGCAATGCTTTACATTCCAGTATTCAAACAAAAGTAACAATGCACTCAGACAACTGCATTCAAAATAAGTGATCTGGGTGGCCTTTAGTGCTCCTTAAATGAAAAATGGGTGCAGGATTGTATTGCATTTCAGGCAAATGAGGGCATTCGTATGCTGGCGGCATGAAAACCCCAGCATTCATACTGTAGTTTCACGAACAGTGAGTTTCAACACTGTTCGTGAAACGAATAACCTACCGAATGGACGACCACAGACAGGAGATCGTGTGGCGCCCATTAACCGATTGCAACGTTGTTGCAATCAGTAGTTAAGTGTGTTCCTAGGTGGCCGTCGTTCGGCTACCGATCACGCGGCGGTCAGCCATCGTGGTTCCTTTGTTAGCCCAGTGGGGTTTGGTCGTCGAGCGCCTGTAACCAAAATTGGCTACTCGACGGCGCGAACCCCGCTGGACTTCCAGGCCATTCGGGAGCCCTGGCCGTTCGGTAGGTTGTTCCCCTGATGTCAATCGGTACTTTGAGTAGAACTTGAATTTAATGTGTGTTTCGTGCGGCGTTCGGTTAGTTAGGCTGGGATCTGAGCGGTATTCTCACGAACTGTGCGCTCAGACCCCAACTATCTACCGAATGTCCATTCGTTTAAATGAAGGGAATATTATGGGAGATATGTATTTTAATGTGAAATGTAAGTTCCACTTAACAGTATATTCTCGTGGGAGTATCCCTCTCATGCAGCAGTGCATGGTGGGAAAAATGTATGTATTGTTCAGTTCCCCATGTAGCCCCCTACTGTGCCACCCCTGGAATGTCAGTAGGGAATCCCGTAAATACTGTGCCTGTAATTAAAACCTCAGTTGACCTCCAAGCTATGTGTCGTCTAGTTCTTGGGAGGAAGGGATTGTAACTACGCTACCTGGATTTGTACCTGCTTTGTACCTGCTTGATTCTGTCTACCAGCAGAGATACCATGGATAATACTACTACTCCGCTACAAACACACCAATTCAGGATCAGACACATACCAAATCAGAGTCAGACACACACATACTGAGGCTTATACTCATTGACAGACACACACTGACAAACACACATACACACTCATTGACAGACACACACACACTCAGTGTCAGAGATACACAGACTGACAGACACAAACACTAGCTGACAGACATACACATTCCCTGGCAGACATATACACACTCACCGGCAGACACACTGTCAGTGACAGACACACACTCACACTGACAGACACACACTGATGCACACATACACTCTCACAAACACACATACGAACTCGCTAACAGACACATTTGCAATGTATAAATTTTCACTCCACCCAGGCTCCCTACCATTGGTAGTGCTGGCATGGAGTCTCTATTTCCCTCGGGTCCAGTGGGGCTGTTGGGCTAAGCGTGTGGTTAATGCAGGCAGTGAGAGAGCTCTGATCTTCCTACTCAGCTCCCTCGCGCACCTCTCAGTGATGCTGGGGCCAGTGTGACGTCATATCCCGGCTCTGACATCACTGCAGAGCATTAAGGGAGCTGAGTAGCTCAGGGGAGAAAAAGTTCAGGGGAGGGCGCTCCCTCACTGCCCGCTTCCTTTATGAATAGATGTTAGCCTCGGGAGAGAGGAGGGGCTCCCTAAGGTGGCTTGCCGGCCAGGACAAGAGGCTGACATGGCACATTCCAGGATGTTTGGGGGGAAGTGGGACTGGGGTTTTTGCACCTCCCCACCCCCCGAAAGTGCCACCCAAGTCAAATGCCTTGTCAAAATCGCACTAAATTCAGCACTGGGTAGAAAAACAATTTTATTCCAAAATTATTTCCAGCAATGTCTAAAGAGCACGTGCCGACATCCTGTTGAACATGCTTTGTGGGAACCCTCTCTTGCTCCTGCTTCAGGAGTTGGCTATCCTTCACACTACTTTGGAAATCCTCCTGTAAAGTTTAAGTATGGTTACTGGTACTATTGGTCCAACTCCCCTACCACCACCAAACCATGGCTCAATGGGCTGTTACCTGTGTGCTGTTAAGGAAAGAAAGACATGCTGGCCAGTAGGAGCACTTCATACATTTGGGCAATCAGGCAGCCTGCTTTTTTAAATAAGAAATCCAACAAAATGTTAGAGATTGGGCTAGTGGACCCTTACCTGGGATGATAATGAACTATTTGTCCCTGTATAATCTACCTCTGTTGACTAGTGGCATTATCCTCAACATACATACTGCTTTGCTTAAGGGTGTATGTAGTGAATGAGGTATCGTTTTCTTCCCCCCTTTGAAAACACTTGTCTTTGTCGTTATTTCACCCTGCATTATGTATATGTTGAAACATATATTCAAATTACAGAATAAGGAACAGTGCACACCAAAAGATACAGTTTACATTTTAAAAGGCTACTTAAAATTATCTGTGTTAAAATTAGTGTAGGACCCACCAATATTGGGGTACTGTGAAGTAGTAATGGTCTTAACACAATATGGACATATGGTGTAACTAAATCCTCATATATTTCTTTGCTATGATAGGTAGCCTTGTAAAATGTAAACTGTATTTTTTATGTATTATATATGTTGGTCTTTACGGCAGCACCACTACTGGGAATTGCATGTTTTGGGTGTGCTCCCAATTCCTCTTTTTACCCTATACAGCGGTGCCTCTGAGCCAGGGGAACATGCATTTCACAGAGGACCAGAGATGCCAGAACGTGCTGGCAACCACCCAAGTGGTATCAGGGTATTGAGTCTTTGACTGTTTATTTTAAGAATTATTAAATATGTTTAATTATTAAACATGTGCAATTTGTTTCGGGCTGAATATGAATTTGGACGAATTTCGAGCAATTCGGACATTCGGGTACTTCCGAATGTCCAAATAGCTGAAGTGCCGAATTGCCAAAGTACCGAGGTCCTGAAGTTCAGAAATTACCAAATTTCCGAAGTGTCGAAGTGCCGAATTGCCGAAGTTCCGAAGCACAGAATTGCTAATATACTTACCCAGTGGAAGAAGAAGAAGAATGTTACACTGTATACAATTTTAAATAAAAAGTATACAAACATAGCGAGGATTCAGCTGTAAGCATTTGCAACACTTACAACAATCAAGTATCATACATTCATATAAAATGTAAGTTACTTAGCCAGTCAATCTAATGACAGGAATGAATAAGTAGATAACTCCCTAATTCCCATGGTATTAGGGAGCTATCTACTAAAAGGCTGAAAGACCTAAATTGATCTTTCAGCCAAATTTACTAATACTAAGTAAAGATTACTTTGTATTAGTAAATTATACCCCTACTCGCTATACCACAAGTAGGGGCATGTCTATTAAACAGTGAGCAGCCTATGGCCCATGAGCAGTGGGTGGGGGCCCTAAAGTAAAGTAATGGAGGGGACCTAATGTCCTCCCCCCTGGCCCTCACCCCTGAGCAGTGGGTGGGGGCCCTAAATAATAATTGGGGGGGACCTAATGTCCTTCCCTCTGGCCCCCACCCCTGAGCGGTGAGTGGGGGCCCTAAAATACTAATTGGGGGGGGGACCTAATGTCCTCACCCCTGGCCCCCACCCCTGAGCGGTGGGGGAGGCCCTAAAATAATAATTGGGGGGGACCTAATGTCCTCCCCCCCGCACCCACCCCTGAGCGGTGGGTGGAGGCCCTAAAATACTAATTAGGGGGGAGGACCTAAAATACTAATTAGGGGGGAGGACCTAATGTCCTCCTCCCTGGCCCCCACCCCTGAGCGGTGAGTGGGGGCCCTAAATAAAAAAATAACCCCCCTTCCCCGGGTCACTAGGGTTCCCTAAACCCCTAGTTCCTCTCTCCCCCAAAAAATAGACCCCTATCTACCCCCCTTACCCTAACAATAATGAGGGGGGGGCATTTAACTAAGTACCTGAAAAAAAAAACCTTACCATTTGATGTTTTCTTTTTTCTAAAATAAAAAGCCATAATAACCGCACTTAAAAAAAAACAGAAAAAACAAATCCATCTTCACCCATGGAGGGATCCGTGCAGACTGAGCTCTGCAGGGCGGGGGAAGGCTTATAAAGCCTTGCCCCATCCTGCAATTAGGCTCAGAGCACTCTGATTGGTGGGTTTAAGCCCACAACTCACTGGATAAAATACTGGGAAAAAATATATATAAAATGGTACTCACAAGGAAGGAGCAGACCAACTGCTCCTTGAAGATAGCGCTGGTGGTATGATCCCCACCTAGGATTACTTGGAGTCCAGGGTGATAAAAATGCCAGGTAAAAAACAATCTAAAGTGTATCAAAAGATAAATGGCACAAGTAAAAAGTGACCAAATAATCTTTAATATATCAAAATACACAATAAAAAATCCACAAATGCGTTTCGCCAATACGGCTTTATCAATATGGAATAAGCACCTGATACCTGGCAAGAGAGAGTTTAAATAGCAATTCAGATCTTTGAAATTGGCGCCAAAATTGGGAACAGCCAATCAAAATTTTAGTTATAAACAATCAAGTTAAAACATATGAAAACAGAGTTTTCTTAACGGACATACAATATAATAAGCTTTATAAACCTTGTTTGACTTTAAAACATTAAAAACGAAGGTTATTTTATGTAAAAATTAATTTTTAATGCGGTCATGTGACCAGCATGTAAACCGCATGGTTTACTGGGACATGTAGTTTATAACAAGATGTTGGCGCACACTGTGCAACCGCCGGCGTCGGAACTGGTAGGCGGAAATTAGACGTCAGCACGCATATAGTTGCAGCTGACGTCAAGAAGAGGGGGTCTGTGTCTACATGACGACGGCGCACACAAAGCTGCGGCCATCGTCATGGAGAGTGGGCCTGATCTAGAAGACTACAGCACACACAAAGCTGCTGCCGTCGTCATGGAGATAAGAAAAAACGTTGTCTAGCACGGGGTTGCGGCCGACGTTTGAATAAGGGAGTATGCCTGACACGCTGAAAAGTGTCATCAGGCATGGTCCCCATATGGGGATGTCAGAGTAACCTAATGTTACTACTAGGAAAGGGGCAATAGTCAAAACAGTATAAAAAAAAAAGAGAAAAAACACATAGCCCATCTATTGATAATAATAAAACACTGTATATAAAAAACACATAACCCATCTATTGATAATAAGCAATGACATAATAATAAATAAAAACAATGTAAAAACATGAAAATAATTGTAAGAATTTAAACAAATCAAAATCAGCATTTAAACCATGGGGTGTAAGAGTTTGGAGTTTATACACCTATTCCATTTCAGTTTTACCTAAAATGTTTTTAATAATTCCGCCCCTCCATGGAATAGTACATTTTTTTATTCCAATACATTTAAGCATTCTTGGGTCTTTGTTATGTTTAATAAAATGTTTGGATACTGAGTGGTTTAAGTATCCATTTTTAATGTTTCTGCAATGTTCGCTTAATTGCGTTTTTAAGCACCTTGTAGTCATTCCAACATATTGGAGGCCACAGGGGCATTCAAGCAGATAAGTAACATTTTTCGTTGAACAATTAATAAAGTCATTAATTTTATAAACCTTATTTGTCATTCTTGAAATAAATGGAGTTACTTTGTGAGGAACAGGGGGATCAGTAGTTCTACAAACTATACACATTTTGCATCTGCAAAAACCTTTTATTTGTGGAAAGAAGGATAATGGGGGTGCATTTTTTACTTCTTTGGTAAAATTCTTAGTTAATATTGATTTAAAGTTTGGTGCTCCCCTAAATGCTATATTTGGACGTTCTGGTATAAATTTATTAAGTGTTTCATCTTGTTTCAGAATATGCCAGTGTTTTTTTATAATCTTTTTTACATTGCTGCTTTTATTATTATAATTAAAAATAATAGGTAAGGGCATGGATTTGTCAGTATTTTTCGTTTTGTATTTTAAAGTTAATTTCTATCTTTTTTTTGGATATTCCTAATAGTATATGTAAGTTCTATTTCAGGATAGTTCTTCTCAATGAATTTATCTTTTAAAAATTTTGCTTGTTTATTAAAATCGCTTATTTCTGAACAGTTTCTCCAGAGTCTTAATATTTGGCTCTTCGGAGCACTATCAAGCCAGGGTTGGTAGTGGCAACTAGTTTTATCTATGGCAGTGTTCACACATACTTTCTTAAAAAACGTCTTAGTATGTATTTTTCCATTTTTTATAAAAATATTGATACTTTAAGGGTGTTTGAGGGATTCCCTTATAGGGTTGCTACTCATTTGTTATTTAGCGCTTACTCTTTTTTCCTGTTTTCCCCTCTAATTAGTATTTAGGGCTCCCACCCACTGCTCAGGGGTGGGGGCCAGGGGGAGGACATTAGATCCCCCCCTAATTAGTATTTTAGGGCCCCCACCCACCTCTCAGGGGTGGGGGCCTGGGGGGAGGACATTAGGTCTTCCCCCTCATTCTAATTTAGGGCCCCCACCCACCGCTCAGGGGAGGGGGCCAGGGGGGAGGACGTTAGGCCCCCCCTTCTAATTAGTTTTTAGGGCCCCAACACACCGCTCAGGGTTGGGGGCCAGGGGGTGGACATTAGGTCCCCCCTCATAATTTAGGGCCCCCACCCACCGATCAGGGGTGGGGGCCGGAGGGGAGGACATTAGGCCCCCCCAATTAGTATTTAGGGTCCACACCCACCACTCAGGTGTGGGGGTCGGGGGGAGGACATAAGGTCCCCCCTCATTCTAATTTAGGGCCCCCACCCACCGCTCAGGGGTGGGCACCAAGGGGGAGGAAATTAGGTCCCCCCCAATTAGTTTTTAGGGCCCCCACCCACCGCTCAGGGGTGGGGGCCAGGGGGGAGGACATTAGGTCCCACCCTAATTAGTTTTTAGGGCCCCCTCCCACCGCTCAGGGTGGGGGCCAGGAGGGAGGACATTAGGTCCCCGCCTCATAATTTAGGGCCCCCACCCAACGCTCAGGGGTGGGGGCCAGGGGGAAGGACAATAGGTCCCCCCCATTATTTTACTTTAGGGCCCCCACCTGCGGCTCAGGGGTGGGGGCCGGGGGGGCAAAACATTTTTTAACAGTGAGCAGCCATTGGCTGCTCACTGTTTAATAGACATGCCCCTACTCGCGGTATAGCGAGTAGGGGCACAATTTACTAATACTAAGTATTAGTAAATTTGTCTGAAAGACCAATTTAGGTCTTTCAGCCTTTTGGTAGATAACTCCCTAATGCCGTGGGAATTAGGGAGTTATCTACCAAGCGGCTGCAAGAGACGTTCCGAAATGTCGAAGTCCCGAAGTGCCGAAGTTGCCGAAGTGTCGAAGTTGCCGAAGTTGCCGAAGTTCCAAAGTGCCGAATTGCAGAGGTTCCGAAATTACCGAATTTCAGAAGTGCCGAAGTTGCTGAAGTTCCGAATTGTCGAAGTACCGAATTGCCGAAGTGCCGAATTGCCGAAAATTTTTCCCATGCACATGCCTTTTAATTATTTATTCTTTATTACTTTCTAATAGAATACAAAATATAGGTAGAAGAAAGTTCAAAAGATTCAGAATTTTAGACAAATTGGCCAAAAAACTAAGGAAAACTAACAATATAGTTTAAAAAGTATGCAAATTAAATATAAACATTTTTTTGTAAGTAAACATTATAATTGGTTATATTGTGCATTGAATAGAATGCAGTATATCACACTGTCTATACTTGTACTATGGTGTCACTTATGTTTTCATTAGTAATGGTATGTCAGAGACCCATACCCAGACTTGAAAACATAGCCAGGGTCCTATGGGCAACATTAGGAAGGATCACAGTTTTACTTTTGGTGTGCTCAGTATACTCGGCCTAGTTGGCAAATGAGACCGCTTTAAAAATCAGTACTATGTTATACATAGTTTGAGAATCATATCACACTGGCCAGTTTTATAAATGATTCTCATACTATTTACCAGTCGGGAGATAAGCTCAAAGTCAATTTAAGATGAACCAATTAAACCAAACAAACCAATACAATTTTATTTAGATTACAAGCCCTACAAACAAATATTCTTAATCATAAATAGCTGATATGGAAAAATTCTCCAAATCGGATACAGGTTGGCTATTTAAGCCTTCATTTTGCCATTTAGATTTCAATTCACTACAATTTGGAGTTGAGTGAATAATGCAGAACAGAATGGCATTAGCGTAAAGCATTGTGGAAGAAATTTATGTTCTTGACATTTTCCTCCATTTTAGTGCAATATTTTAATTGTCCTATTGAAAATGTGTAATCAGTTAAATAAACTGACTAAATAAAGTTAATTAACTTTACATACTTCAAAGACACTAAATACAAAATGTAATCTGATTTTATAGACATGATGTGTACTGCATTACATTTTTCCAACCTATGATTATGAGAAGACTATATACTTGATGTACTTTCAGTTTGTAATTACTAGTCTCAGAAGTATTTGAAGCCTGTACACTATAATAGTGTTGTAATTTCTAAAAGTTCTTGTCTGTCTACAGCTTAATGAACAGGTAGATACTTGTCAACTGATACCCTACTGTCACAAAATGTAATATTAATTAAAACAAAAAATATTGGTATGTTCCACTTCTATCTTGTCATGAACTGTACTATAAAATATTTATGTTGTCATGTCTAGTAGTTTTAATGTGGATTATATAACGTAAATATTTCACATGAGGCCACTGAGTACACATGAACTAACATTAAACAGGTGCAGCTGAAAGAGGAAGGGTTTACTGAAACAGCTTAAACATGCTTTTCTTCCTATCACCTACAAATGAACCTTACGTAGGAGCCTTGAGGGGTTGTTCCTTTTATTGGCCTAATGTCAGATGCCAAATAAACATTCCAGGTATTTAAACTCCACAAGCTAATATAGCTCAACAAAAGTGTTTTTATATTATTTAAGATGCCTAAGGGGAACAAAGTCTTCATAATCTACAGCATAGATTGCAACAACACATAGGTAAAGAATATATATGTCTGGATAGATTGATGAGTGAGGAGAATTCCATTCTCTATTTCAGAATATTTGATTTTCATAGGGACATGATATAGGGAATAGGACAAGTATAAACAAGATAATATTGTTAGATGGCTTTTCCCGTTTGGTTCACAGGTCAAGTGAAAAAAAAGTAACCAATAACGAGAAAAACAAGAGGAGCAGTAACAATATATTTCTACTTCTCATTGTTTCTTGCTATTACTCACTTCTTAGTTGGTCTGTGATTAAAATCAACAGTTAATGACTGTCCCTTATCCATTAATCACCTTGTTCTCATCAATCATATCTTTTTGGCATCACAGGTGCAATTCAAAATCACAAAACAAACATGTTCAACCCTGCACAGTTCATTTGGTTCATGATTTGGGAATTTTACCCAAATTCAGTTGAATTGCAGTTTGGACCAAAACACATTTCCAAGTCTAGAGAATTAGAACAAATGAAGTTCCACAACCATTACAAAAACTGTAGTAGTAAGGTAGACTAGGAGAATTGTCAATATACAGTTGTGCTCAAACGTTTGCATACTGTAACGGATCGCCAGGCACCCCGACTGGGTACCTCCATTGAAGGATGCTCCTAGCGCTTCCTGAGGACTCCAAGCACTCTGGCAGACACCACAATCACCGAACCAGAGAAGCGTATACCTTCTCTCAAGCATATGAATGCTGTAGACAGTTGAATAGGAACCATACAAATAGGTTTACTCTCCTAGCAGTCAAACTGGAACAGCATACAATAAATCCTTCCCCCAATAATGAGACGACACTTCACTTTGAGGGTTAAAACAGGAACTCCTGTGCTGGCACACCCAGCCTGGTTTTTATTACAGTCTTTCACATACAGGACCGCCCACAGGGAGGTATAAAACAACCAATCACATATCAGTTACATCCCACATATTCCCTCCCCTTATCCTGAGAGGAAACTCAATTACACATACAGTTAAAACATACTTTCTACCCAACTTTCATAACTTTAAAACCATACATCACATTCACATAAAATTACATATTCACCAGAGGCGTAGCGTGGGAGGTGCAGGGGGGGCCGGCCGCACTGGGCGCAACATCTGGGGGGGCGCGCTCGCACTCGCAGCTCTCTGCCCCTGCCTGGCTCACTCACTCTCTCTGCAGTGCTGGCTGTGCGAATCCGATCCGAGCCGCCGGGTCGCCGCCCACTGTGGAGGGGGGGGGGAGGGGGTGCCAGGCAGGGCCGGCGCTACCATTAAGGCGAATAAGGCATTCGCCTAGGGCGCCGGCCTCTAGGGGGCGCCCACCGAGAGGTTTCCCTGTGCTTCCTGCAGGCAGGGGGAGCCTGTGAACACCGGAAGCACTGTGAAGGGAGCAGGAAGCAGGCTGTGCTCAAAGTGCCTGGCTCTCCTGCTCCCCCAGGAGAAAGAGCAACATCCTGGATCCTGCAGCCTGGACCTCTGCTCAGCACAGCACCCAGGTATGGCATGGTTAAGGGGGATTGCTTATTGTGTGCATGTTTGTAAATGGGGGAGTGTGTTAAATTGGTGTGTTTGTGTGTGTAAATAAAGTGTGACCTTATGTAAAGTTTGTGTTTGAGTGACAGTGTGTGTGTTAGGGAGAGTGTGCAAGTGACTCTCTGTGTGTGTGTGTGTGTGTGTGTGTTAGTGAGAATGTGCAAGTGACTCTGGGTGTGTGTGTTAGGGAGAGTGTGCAAGTGACACTGTTAGTGAGTATGTGTTAGGGAAAGTGTACAAGTGACACTGTTAGTGAGTATGTGTTAGGGAGAGAGTGCAAGTGACAGTTAGTGAGAGTGTGCAAGTGACACTGTTAGTGAGCATGTGTGACACTGTGTGGTGTTAGAGTGTGTAACTGACAATGTCTATGCCAGTGAGAGTGTGTAAGTTAGAGTGTGTGTGTATAAGTGAGAGTATGTAGGTGACACTGTGTGTGTTAGTGAGAGTGTGTAAGTGACACTGTGTATGTTAGTGAGAGTGTGCAAGTGACAATGTGTAGGTCAGTGAGAATGTGTATGTGTTAGTGTGTAAGTTAGAGTTAGAATGTGTAAGTGTGTATGCCAGTGAGAGAGTGTGTGTATTAGTGAGATTGTGTAAGTGACACTGCAAAGGTAATTACAGGGAGTGCAGAATTATTAGTCAAATGAGTATTTTGACCACATCATCCTCTTTATGCATGTTGTCTTACTCCAAGCTGTATAGGCTCGAAAGCCTACTACCAATTAAGCATATTAGGTGATGTGCATCTCTGTAATGAGAAGGGGTGTGGTCTAATGACATCAACACCCTATATCAGGTGTGCATAATTATTAGGCAACTTCCTTTCCTTTGGCAAAATGGGTCAAAAGAAGGACTTGACAGGCTCAGAAAAGTCAAAAATAGTGAGATATCTTGCAGAGGGATGCAGCACTCTTAAAATTGCAAAGCTTCTGAAGCGTGATCATCGAACAATCAAGCGTTTCATTCAAAATAGTCAACAGGGTCGCAAGAAGCGTGTGGAAAAACCAAGGCGCAAAATAACTGCCCATGAACTGAGAAAAGTCAAGCGTGCAGCCGCCACGATGCCACTTGCCACCAGTTTGGCCATATTTCAGAGCTGCAACATCACTGGAGTGCCCAAAAGCACAAGGTGTGCAATACTCAGAGACATGGCCAAGGTAAGAAAGGCTGAAAGACGACCACCACTGAACAAGACACACAAGCTGAAACGTCAAGACTGGGCCAAAAAAATATCTCAAGACTGATTTTTCTAAGGTTTTATGGACTGATGAAATGAGAGTGAGTCTTGATGGGCCAGATGGATGGGCCCGTGGCTGGATTGGTAAAGGGCAGAGAGCTCCAGTCCGACTCAGGCGCCAGCAAGGTGGAGGTGGAGTACTGGTTTGGGCTGGTATCATCAAAGATGAGCTTGTAGGGCCTTTTCGGGTTGAGGATGGAGTCAAGCTCAACTCCCAGTCCTACTGCCAGTTCCTGGAAGACACCTTCTTCAAGCAGTGGTACAGGAAGAAGTCTGCATCCTTCAAGAAAACATGATTTTCATGCAGGACAATGCTCCATCACACGCGTCCAAGTACTCCACAGCGTGGCTGGCAAGAAAGGGTATAAAAGAAGAAAATCTAATGACATGGCCTCCTTGTTCACCTGATCTGAACCCCATTGAGAACCTGTGGTCCATCATCAAATGTGAGATTTGCAAGGAGGGAAACAGTACACCTCTCTGAACAGTGTCTGGGAGGCTGTGGTTGCTGCTGCACACAATGTTGATGGTGAACAGATCAAAACACTGACAGAATCCATGGATAGCAGGCTTTTGAGTGTCCTTGCAAAGAAAGGTGGCTATATTGGTCACTGATTTGTTTTTGTTTTGTTTTTGAATGTCAGAAATGTATATTTGTGAATGTTGAGATGTTATATTAGTTTCACTGGTAATAATAAATAATTGAAATGGGTATATATTTGTTTTTTGTTAAGTTGCCTAATAATTATGCACAGTAATAGTCACCTGCACACACAGATATCCCCCTAACATAGCTATAACTAAAAAACAAACTAAAAACTACTTCCAAAAATATTCAGCTTTGATATTAATGAGTTTTTTGGGTTCATTGAGAACATGGTTGTTGTTCAATAATAAAATTAATCCTCAAAAATACAACTTGCCTAATAATTCTGCACTCCCTGTACAGTTAAAACATACTTTCTACCCAACTTTCATAACTTTAAAACCATACATCACATTCATATAAAATTACATATTCACAATCAATCCATTCAGGGGAACAACATATTAAAAAATGAATCCGACCAGGGGTTCAAAAGTTAGTAAAAGTATCTTTTGGGCCCTGGCTGGCACATGACTATCTGGCTCAAACAGGTTTTACAGAGCCCTCTATCCTGGAGACAATGGGGGAAAGTAATCCAATTATCCAGGGATAGAGGCAGACTCCATTGAGCACATAGTTGCAAAAAGACATAAAACACTTTAAAATACATAAAGTCACCTTTTACACATAACACACAGACATTTCACATATCCCCAGATTGCTGGAATCTGAGCGCACAAAACTACCGAAGAGCGCTCAGATCCTATTCACACAGTTCAATTGCCATGGAGCCGAAGTCTTTAACTACATGAATGGGCTCCATGGCATAGCTATCTGGGTTAACACATTCACATAAAGTCTGGTCCATAGTCCAAAGGCAAGAGGCGGGCAAGCAGCCCCCTCCAAGGACACGTGGCGAGGCCGGTTTCGCCACACATACCCTTATATAATTAGTGATACATGCCCCATTTTTAAAGAAAACATTAGTGAACAGGCAAAACACATTTCTTCTATTTCTTATGTGATTCATATACAACTGTAGGATTTATACAGAGGGAAAAAAGTATTTGATCCTTCGCTGATTCTGAACATTTGCTTACTGGCAAAGTAATGATTTTAATGGTAGGTGTATTTTAACAGCGAGAGACAGAATAACAAAACAAATCCAGAAAAACTCATGTCAAAAAAGTTATAAATTGATTTGCATGTCAATGAGTGAAGTAAGTATTTGATCCCCTAAGATTTCTGGATCCCAGGTGTCTTTGATACAGGTAACGAGCTGAGATTAGGAGCACTCTCCTAATCTTAGCGCGTTACATTTTTAAAAGACACCTGCCCACATAATCAATCAATCAGATTCCAAACTCTCCACCATGGCCAAGACCAAAGAGCTGTCCAAGGATGTCAGTGACAAGATTGTAGACCTACACAAGGCTGGAATGGGCTACAATACCATCAACTGCACTGGATCAAAGGGACGATGTACCATCAAATCTTGGGTCCCTCGGCCCGCAACCAGGGTATTGAAAATCGGTCATGGATCCTAATTACTGGCTTGGAAACAGCTTTCTGCCCCTTTCCCCTGTTTTGTTTGTGATTGTGGTGTTATCTTTGTGTAGTAATTTTCTTTTCTTGTCACAGCGGGTGGATGAAGGTCCTTGCCAATCAGGGTTGTGGAAAAGATGTTTGCCAATCAGCAGTCCAGTGGAAAAGATGTTTGGGACTGGTTCTTACCCAAACCTCGTCTTTAAGGTATGGGCAGGGCCAGTGCTACCTGTTAGGCGACCTAGGCAGCCGCCTAGGGCGAACCTTAGCAGGGGGCGCCGGATCCCTGCGGCCGGATTTGAGTGACCGGCAGGAGGGAAGCGCAGAGCGCACCCTCCCGCCGGTCTCTCAATGTAGCGTGGCCGGGCGGCGCAGAACGCGGGACAGGAACCTCTGTTTCCTGTACCCGGCCGCCGGCGGACTGACAGGAAGTGCCACGCTACATAGGCAGGAGGGGGGAGAGTAAGGAACACAGGGGGAGGGGGGTGAGTAAGGACCACCAGGGGAGGGGAGTAAGGAACACAGGGGAGGGGGTAGGGATCACCAGGGAGGGAGGGTGAGTAAGGACCACCAGGAGTAAAGAGGGGTGAGTAAGGACCACAGGGGAGGGGGAGTAAGGAAAACACCAGGAGGGGGAGGGGGGAGTATGAACACAGGGGAGTAAGGAAACACAGGGGAGGGGAGGGAGGGTAAGGACCACCAGGGGAGGGGTGAGGGTGAGGCGACCAGGAGGGGAGAGGGAGTAAGGACCAGAGGGGGGGTAGGGGAGTAAGGACCTCATGAGGGTGAGGCAAGGACCAGGAGGGGAGGGGGAGTAAGGACCACCAGGAGGGTGAGTAAGGACCGGGGAGGGTGTGAGGGGGAGTAAGGAACACCAGGGGAGGGTTAGTAAGGACCAGAGGGGGAGTAAGGAACACAGGGGGAGGAGAGGAGGATAAGGACCACAGGTGGAGGAGAGAGATGGGGCGAGTAAGGACCACTGGGGGAGGAGAGGGATGGGGGTAGTAAGGACCACTAGGGGAGCAGGGGGGGAGTAAGGACCACTGCGGGAGGAATAGGGGGAGTAAGAACCACTGGGGGAAGAGGGGGGGAGTAAGAACCACTGGGGAAGGGGGGTGAAGGATCACAGGGGGTGGGGGGGTGGGGAGTAAGGACCACTGAGGGAGGAGGGGGGAGGTCCACTAAGGGGTTTGGGAGAGGGAGGACCACTAAGGGGGGAAAGGACCACTAAGGGGGGTTGGAGAAAGAGGATAATGACCACTGGGGGGGAGATTACCACTAAGGGGGTGGGGGGAGGGGAATGTCTACTAAGGGGTTTGGGAGAGGGAGGGTCACTAAGGGGGAAGGGGGAGTGAGAAGACCACCAAGGGGAAACTACAGGGGGCCAAGGGAGAGCACTAAGGGACAGAAGGGGAGAACACGGAGGGACAGGAGGGAAGGGGAAATCAATAATTGACATGGGGGAGAGCACTATGAAAAAAATAAAAAAAATAAAGAGCAGCTCCCCTCTCAGTCTCTATCCTGCCCCACAAACCCTCTCTTTTACACTACACACATACACAATGCATCCCCCCCCCACACGCACACACAGAAACATACAATGCATTCCTACTCAGACACACCCAAAACACACAATGCATCCCTTACGTTCACACAAACACTCATTCTCTTACACACAGAAACAAAATGCATCTCTTACACAATCAATGCACCCCTTACAGACACACACTGCATTTAATTAAATACACAGAAACACACCTTGCACCCCTTACACACACACACAAACACAGAGAAACATACAATGCATTCCTTACACGCAAACACACACTGCATCCCCTATAAACACACTACATCCCTTACAGAAATTGGTATCCCTATACACTACATTCTATAAGAACACACACATTGCATCCTCTACAATAACACATAAAACATCCCCTACACACATACATGTAGGTGGATTTATGGGTGGGCATTGTAGGCATACTCATGGTCAAGCCCTGGGGGCCCAGACCTTGAGCTGTGTAAGGGGCCCTAAAAAATGGAGTTGCTTCCTGTTCGTTAATTGTTGTGAGCACTGTTAAAAACAGTCTCCTGAGAGCCTCTTCTACACCAGACCTGTGGAGCCAGACAGAGCCCATCATCAGCCTCTTGTCCTCATCTGGTGGTAAGTAGGCAATCCAATATAATATTAGTGGCACTAATCTCTAATTTACCTCACATTAAATGGATACTATAGTCACCAGAAGCACTACAGCATAATGTAGTGGTTCTGGTGTCTATAGCCTGTGCCTGTAGGCTTTTTAATGTAAACACACTGTCTTTTCAGATAAAAGACACTTTGTGAAGACTGGCGTTGGCCCATATGGCAGAGCATATGGGCGGGGCATTGTGATGTCACATGGTGGGCAGGACATATGGGGGGGGGCGGCAATTTTTTTTTTTGCCTAGGGCAGCAAAAATCCTTGCACCGGCCCTGGGTATGGGTTAACTGACGTGCCCACTGAGACAAAGGCCGGCTAGTGGTTAGCATTGATGTCAACGTAAGGCCAGTTTGGAAGCCAGTTTGTTATAAGGACAAAGACAGGACAGGTGCCCATGTTAATGTTAGGTGGTAGGCAAGGATCAAGTGGGGAAAAGTTTACTGTACATATTATGTTAATATGTTGAGTTTATATTTATTAGTTTATTAAAGCTTTTTATAATGGAACAATTTTCCTAAATCCGTATACACATTTGTTTCATTTTTCCAGCATCCTATTTCAAACTACAATCACGTAAGAGCTGAGAATATTTTTCTTGGGAGATTTACTACCTGAATGTAATATGAAAACTATAATTCATATTATAAGATCAAATGTTTTTTGATCTTTGGTTAAGGTCTGCCAACACTCCACTGATCAACTCTGTTATAATTGCATAGTAAGACAGTTAGTTGAAGGCAAAAGGAATTAACCTGAGGACAAAGCTCAGAAGGTTTTGAACCACAGATAATATAGTACTATTTGGGATTTCCAGATCCCATCCTTTTTGTGAAATAAATGTTTGGGGGCAGTTAGTGGTTCACTTGCAGCAAGAAATATTATTAAAGAGGAAGGAACATCAAAGGTTTGGTCAGCAAGAGCTGTGATAATGAAAATCCTATAAATTTACAGTGCTGGAACCATTGTCTATGTCTTTAAAATAATAGGCTTCTATTGCAATAAATATTTCAATGGAGTAAATTTTAGAAATTATAATGGTCTTCCAAAACCTGGTGGCCCATTTTCAATAGCCAGAGGGCTAAGATTTTGCACCTACACCTGTCAGCTGTATATTCTGCCGAAGGCATGAAACTTATTATAATATATTCCTGCTTTTTTTTAATGTTTTGATACCTAACTCATTATTTTCTTTGGAGAGGTTTTTCTTTTACCTCCTGATTGCTAAAGAAATTAACCCTTTAAACATTCTACAGCAAACCTCACCTAAGCAGCTATGGAGAGGGTACCAGCTCAGAATTAGTTTTATGATCTATCGCTTGAAAAATATACCACAGGTCCCTGTTTGGAATCTGTCTTTTGTATATATTGTGTATTAATATTGTTTTTGTACTTTATTGTACCCTATTGTATCAATGCAATGATTTGTGGACCCAGGATATACTTGAAAACAAAAGAAATCTCAATGTATATTTCCTGGTAAAATATTTTATAAATAAATAAAACAAATACATTGCTTTAGCCTGCTCGTTGAGAAGTACACGGTTTTCTCACTGTCTTAATTCTCATCAATGTCCTAAAGTGTTGCAAGATTCTTTTTCAGAATTCAAAACATTCCACAAGTGCATATTTACGTCAGATGTAAGGCACTTCATGATACTCAGCATTCAGCGAGATTCAAGGACTGCATCATTATTTCTACCATGGATGAACTGACAGCAGTCTAGGCCCCAGGGCAAACTTAGGTCCTGGGCCTCTTTAAAGTTCAACATACACACATAAAATAAGCACAGCTTTATTCGCTAAATAGTTCATTATGGTGATCTGAAAGCAGAGTTGCAAAATTACAAAATAGTTGTAGTCTACAACAACAACAAAAAACAAATCTAAATAAACAATGTAAATGGGAAAAAAACACGTAACGCAATGTAACTAAGTATTGTGGTCAAATATGAAGAGGCTCTAAAAGCAAAAATCGTTGTGTTTGTATATGGCTCCTCTGTGTTCACAATTTCCCAAAACAGTCATAAGGAGTGAGAGAGCATTAAAATATTCACCTGTATAGCTAAAATATCCTTGCACCAGCCCAGGGCATGTCTGTGTGTGAATGTCTGTGTGTGAATCCAGGGGTGTGATTGTAAAACGTTAGTGTGTATATATGTTTGTAAGGCAAGTCAGGGTGCGTGAATGCAAATTACCTTTCTCCTTTTGTTTCCTCTTATTTTCCCCTCTCAAAATCTGTTCTTCTTTTCTTCCTTTCTGATCTAGTTCTCTTTAAAACATAAGTCAAAGTAAGGACTATTTTATTTTCCTGCGCATGACTTTCTTTGACCAAATGAGGAACTTAAGTCAGCTCTATTTCCTGTGTCAAAGAAAGTTTTCCAACAATACTCATCCTCCATCACTGTGAACATATGTCCTGTCACTTAGACAGGATGTCGGCGAATTGACCGAATTTCGACTGAACTAAATGCCTGCAGTTTGTCCATTCGTGTTCGGATGAAATACTGTCATTATATTCGGTTAGAATTTCATTTGGAGAATTACATTCTGATCCAATCCATGAAGCATCTGTATCTTGCAGCGATTTAGTAGATAGTGTCATGATCCTTGTGGGATTAGGAAGATATCTACTAAAACGCTTTCAGCCAACCTTACTAATGTTAAGTAATAATTATTTAGTATTCGCTATGCCTCGAGAAGGGGAATGTCTACTAAATAATCAGCAGCTAGTGGTTGCTCACTCTTGTTAAAAAAAAAAAAAAAAAAGACTGTCTCCCCCTAGCCCCAACCTGTGCCCAGTTAGTGGGGGGGGTTTAAACTAAAGGGGGGACCTAGTGTCCCCCACCTCTTAGTGGGGGGTGGTTGACCTCAGTGACAAAAGGCATTAGAGGTGAATAGGGACATTAAGTGACAAAAGGGGGGACCTATTGTCTCATTAGCAGAGGGTAAGGGCCCTAAGTGACGGGGACCTATTGTTCCCTCTCCTGCCCTCACCATTAACAGCGGGTGGGGACCCTAAGTGACAAAGGGGGGACCTATTGTCTCCACCCCATTAGTGGCAGGTGGGGACCCTCACTGACAAAGTGGGGGGAAACTACAGTAAAAATAACCCCCCCGCAAGTCCCAAAACCCCTAGCCACCCCCAATGACTAGGGATCCCCAATCCCCTAGTCACAACCCTCCAATCAAATAAAAACCTACCTACCACTATTGTTAGCAATAAACAAAATTACTCAAAAACATTACCATTAGACATCTTCTTTTTTCTAAGATCTTCTTTTTTCAGCCCCCAAAGACCAAATAAAATCCATAAAGTCCATCGCATTAAATGAACTGTATAGTTAAAAGAAAAAAGCACATTCCCCCCCCTGCACCCAAAAAATAAACCTACTGTCAATAAATACATTTTTCCCTAAATAGTGCAAACATGAGCTTTAGAAGTGCCTGTTTTAATCTTTACTATGATCAGATTCTCTTCTCCTCCTTTGATTTCATGTCGTAACTCTCTGCTTCCTGTATTTCAGCCAGACTGTCCACCAATGGCTATTCTCCAGTGATTCTATTTAAAAATCAGTAATGACACGACTTACTGGGCTTGCCTGAGGTTCATTCAACTCAACACATGTCAATAATGCCTGCCCAAGGTTCCTCAGGAGTCCTTAGCATTCAGACACTAGAACTTGCAAACCACATCACACACATGCACAAACATTTCCTCACCACATTAAATAGCATACAGTGTCATAAATACCTATAGCGCTTTGTGTTACAGGTATAAAAACAGGTATAAAAGGTTAAAAAGGTGTCCTATGGGCATTTGGGGGTTACTAGGAGGACAATCAAATGTAGAGGTGTTGGGAGAGGGGGGGTTAAAAAAAAAACAAACAGTTAGGGCCATAACAGTGCTGCTTTAAGGACGGGGGCAATTGTCCAAGTTCTGATCAAAGTAAAACTTGGAATTTGAGCTATATCTGTTTAACCATAAGTTTTTCAACCTGTAGCACCCACACCTATTATATATCATAGTATTTCAAACAGAGCTTGAGAAACAGAACTTTTATTTCACATCAAATATTGTTTATATGAAACAATTTAATATGAATACAACTAAAAAAAAGTGTTAGAAATTACAAAATGTTGTTTTCTTAGTTCTGCATGACATTTTAACTGTAAATGTCACAGTGCTGTTAGCTTTTACTGTAATAAAACACTCATATTTGTGTTCAGCAATGTCTCATGATTACAACAATACCCCCATGTACAGGTTTTATGGGGTTGTGAAAACTTACAGGGCGAAATATACTGCTTTCCTCTTAACTGTTTTTACATATTGAAATTTGCCAGATTGGTTTGCTCGGCCTATGTTGCATTTGAGACTGTATGGCAGCCAATGAATGACAACCCAGAGTATTTAAAATGGGGTATGTCCAGTCATTTTAGTAGCCACTTAGTCACAACACCAAAGTTAGCGTTCCTAATTTTTTTTTTGCATTTTTCACACACAAACTGCACTTTCATTGATGATATTGTTGTCGTGATGTTTTACTGTTTTGAAACACTCATATTTATGTTCAGCAAAGTCTCACGAATACAACAGTAACACATGTACAGGTTATATGGTGTTTTGGAAAGTTACAGGATTAAATAAAGGGCTTGCAAGTAAATTATCTGAACTTTCTGCCTGGGTTGTCAGGCAGGTTCCTCATTTAATTAATAAAATAACATGATATGATGATATGGCAAAATGCTTCCAGGGGGGCGGGGCCGGGCTGCCGAGCTGAGCGGCAGTCATCCCTGCCAGCTCCGGCCCCGAACCGCTTAAATAAACTAAAATATAGCACTAAAAGTTCACCTGAAGCCGGGGCAGACATAAGCACCAAACGGGGAGAGGCACAGGAGCACAATCTGCCAAACCGACACCGAGCAGCCTGCCCTGCTGGAGCACGATGAACCCATGAGGCCTACACGCAGAAGCCGCAAGCCCAGACGAGAGAGAGGGGGGAACCGGACCTGGCCCCGCTCCCCCCCCTCAGGCCGGCGGGGGTGATCCCAGCCCATGAGTCAATTCCCTGGAGACTGGAGGCAGAAAACCCACACATGGCGGAGCCCTTTCTCGCGGGGAGACAAGATGGCCGCGGAACACGCTCACGACTGGGAGCCACGCGGGGACGCCTGGACCCTTAGGGGTGGCGGATCCCACAGACGGACTCCACCGGGCAGCAGACCGATCGACGCAGAGCCGGCCCTAACCCCTGGATTTGGTGGTGGTCCGGGGAGGCATGCCCCCGACTCTGTGAGCCCTATGGCGTCGGGGTAAGTTGGACCCCCGGCGGACCGGTGGCCGGGGAGACAAGCGCCGGCAACATGCAAGAGGCCGGAGAGAGGTGAGGCCTAACGGAGCTGGAGCTCAACGGGGAACTGCAGGAGTTGCGGAGGTGCAGGGGACGGGGGGTCCGGGGAGTCCGGGGACTTTTCAGGGGGGGAGTCTGCCAGGCTGCTGACGTCCCTGAGTGCCCACAGCATTGTGGAACCCTCGAATGACCGGCCAGAGCAGGCCTGGAGGGGAACAGAGGGGATTAGTCACACCAGGGGAGCTGGGGGGACCCTGCACTGAGCGACCAGCCTGGCAATTATATGCACTCTAGGCATAATCCAGCGAGAGGACACAACAGAGGAAAGCCCGCACAGATACCTCACATGAGGCCACAGACCCCACGCTGGACATTCTTTACCACCGGGCACCACAACGCCACCTCCAGTGGAGAGACTCCCCTAATATGGTTTCCCAGCTTAAGATACACCTTGTTTATATGGTTTCTTGCTTAGAATTGCCCCCTGGGGCGTTTGTTCACTGATGTTGCCTAAAGTTTATTACACTATAACCTGTATAAAGCTTGCCCATAGCGAAGACCTGCTTCGATCAAATACCTGAGCTACATGGGCGCAAAATAGTTAGGTTTTATCACCTGCATTGCCGTTACTCATATGACACTTATTGTGGCTTCTATGGGATACGCCATCCGCGGGCTAACTCGAATAGTTAAATACATTCCCCCGCGCACAGCACCCTATACAGGCCATTACATGCTTGCTAAAATACACAACTAAAGCTTTATGTATTGTTGCCAGATATTATTGACGCATAGCCACTGTCTGCTGATTTTTCGATTTAATGTACTGCTCTGACCATTTGATACCACGCACACGATGCATACTTTGAACACATCATGCTCACTAAGCACAACTTAAGTGAATGAAGAAATAGCTGCATAGGCGCAATTATCCAGACGCACGGAACCGCGCTTTAGTTTTTCCTGACATTTTGCCTGTCAACCAGCAACACACATATCTGCACACTTCACATAATGCGCCCATCTCGTATGAGGGATGTTGATTGCCTTTACATGGTTATAGCAGCTGGGACACAGCGCTTAAACGCGGTATTCCCATGCACGCCTTAAATTACGAAACATAACTCCTCGTAAACTTAATGTGTGTTTTAATATATAAGACCACAGCATTTTATAGAGGGTGCTCGATTATATAACCTATACCAGTATTGCACTTTTAGCAGCAATCTATATCTGACCACGCAATATAAGTTGATTATTTTACATAAATGAGCATTTACACGTCTACATGCTTACATATTAATATAATTTATTTGGCTATAAATATGCAAGATAGACAGACGAGAATCAGGCCAGGCAGCAAGGACATAATGATATGTTACCATTCAATGTTAAAAGATTATTAGATACTGCAAAGTTTGAACAATGCCTTCAATAGAAAGATAATAAACACACACTTAAATGTGATATTATATTAAACGCTGTAGAACAATAGACATGATTGATGAGCCTCTGCACAGGCAACGTTTTGTATACCCATACATGCAATGAAAACCAGGCCTCTGCGCAGGCACTAACCCGCTTTAACCTGTTATACGTTTGCATTGGAATATGCTATGAAACAAATAAACATATTTAAAACAAAATGCTTCCAGGTCATGCAAAGTCTTTGGTTGTCTTGCATGAACCTCAAGTTTGAGATCTCCCCAGAGTAGCTTAATGATATTAACGTCAGGAGACTGTAATGGCCACTCCAGCACCTCCACCTTTTTCTGCTGTAACCACTGGAGGGTCAACTTGGCCTTGTGCTTAGGGTCATTGTCATGCTGGAAAGTCCAAGAGCGTTCCATGCGTAGCCTTTGTGCAGAAGAATGCAAATTGTCTGTGAGTATTTTCTGATAAAATGCATCATTCATCTTGCCATCAATTTTCACAAGATTCCCTGTGCCTTTAGAGTTCACCCCCCAAAATATCAGTAAACAACTACCATGCTTCACAGTGGGGATGATATTATTTTCTCTATAGGCCTTGTTGACCCCTCTTCAAACATTGTGCTTATGATTGTGACTAAAGCTCTATTTTGGTCTCAATAGATCAATAAAATCAAAAAAGCTCAAAGACTCAAAAATAATTAGATAAAAACTATATATATATATATACATATCGTTTTACATTGTAAAGCATTATATATTGTAAAGCGCTGCGGAATTTGATGGCATTATATAAATAACATAATAATAATAATAATAATAATAATAATAATAATAATACATATACATATATATATATATATATATATATATATATATGTTTTAAGGCTGTTTGGCCTGTATTTGTGGGAGGGGCTTAAATTAATTCACTCCCCTATTTAAGGGACACCTCTTACCTGACTCATATCGCTTGAGGTCAGCATCAGAATGATTTCCACTTCTGGGTCATCCAGACACCATTTTACCTGATTACTCCATGAGGTTTTCTAAGCTGAGCTTTGTCAGGAATTCAGCCACAGGCTTTTCCGGCCTACCACCTTCTTTCTTCAATCTATCGCTGTGGATGGTGTCCAAGTGACTCACAAATCGTAAGTCGACCTACCCGTTACACCATGCACGGGTCAGGTCCTCACTTTACGGCTGCATTTTGTCTAAATCTGTCCTAAAACCATTGCATGTTCACGCATATCATTCATTTAAATTCACCTGTTTATATCTGTCACTGGCTCATTTCGGGAACACATTCTGTTTCAATTGCCTAAACATACTAGGCAATTCTGTGCGTGCATTTCGAATCTCACTGCTCGTTTCGTTTTGTTTCCCTGACATACCAGGCTCACGGTTCGTGCAATTTTCTACCAAACGGGAACTAGTTCATGCATTTACTATTGTACTACACACACGTTTCGTGCGTTTACAACCTACGAACAGAACTTTGGTTTGTTACAAAGACTGTTATAAGCTATTATGTTCACTTATTGTATATTGTCAAACGGGCACTGTTTTTTTCCCTGTCATACAACTATAATGCTGGGGCATAGCTCACGAACAATGTTTCACATAAACCACACTGACCCCTACAGGTCACTCTCAAAATCTCACGTTAACCTTGCATTTGGATTAACCCCTTAAGGACCAAACTCTGGAATAAAAGGGAATCATGACATGTCACACATGTCATGTATCCTTCAGGGGTTAAAGGGTATTTTACCATACAATCAGCATTTCTGACCCCTACTGGTCAACAGCAAAACTGTCTTCACATGTCATATACAATTACCAGCCAATATAAATTACACATAAGATTGTTTTAAACATAACCATAAACCATAAATTAAACTCCAACACGGGCTCAACTTCAGGTTTAATTCACAATAATTTACATTTCACATCAAGACTAACAGTGGTTCTATCAACACTGCCACCTACAGGTCTGTCAAGTACATTGACAATTTTCATGGGGTTTTACATGGGGTTTTACAAACACCAAAACACTGACCCCTATAGGTCAACAGACAAACAACATTTCACATACCAATCAGTATCAACTACACTGCCACCTATAGGGCACTCGGCAGATCTCCAGTGCCCTTGCATTTTGCAACACCATGTTCACTGACCATTCAATAAGGCATACAACAATTCACATAGCAAGCAGTATATCAACATCTGTTATAAATACACATATTACACAGTAGCACACGCATCTGTATATACGTAACTGGTAATATGGTTCACATACATACGGCACTTAATGGGTTAAGATTGATACATATTTAACCAGTATGGATATGATGTTTAATACTTACATATCACAACACTTTACTTTCACATATACTGTATGTTTTAAGATAAGCTTGGTCTATGCCATATTACCTTATGCCATACAATTTTATACATTCAGGTTACAGTTACTACTAAAAAACCTACAAGGATTGTCAGGTTCAATACCATACTACCAGGTACGTACACCTGCTCACGTAGTTATCCATCTCTTACCTTCCCTTGAATAGTAATAGTGTACTGGCAATTAGGGTTCTAGGGCCCAATAGGTATTACCCCCTTTTTTCTCTGCATTATGCTTCGGTTAGTGGTCCCGCGAGGCCAACACCCCGCCTCACACTCGGAGGCATACACCCCTCGGGCCACTCGTGAGCTAGCCGCCTCGCATTGTATCATAGAGAGGGCCTCACCTGTCACTCCCCTTCCTATTTTTCTGATTACTGTCACCGAGAGGCCAACATCCTGCCACAACGTTCGGTGGCCACACAAAATCCCCTCGCGCCAAGCATAGATAGAGCCTCTCAAGCCACTTGGCAACTAGCAGGGCCTCACCAGTCACCAAAAACACCAAGCCTAATCGTTTCGCCTTACGGCTTAGCTAGCAAGCCGGTACAAGACCCCTGGGTACAAATATATAATTGAAATCTTTATTGTTATTTCATTATTTATTAAAAAGATGGTGAAGAATCACCTCTTCCTGGCACCCCGGCTAGAAGTGATACACCTTCAAGCAGAGGAGATGTGGCTCCGACCTAAGGAGGCGACAAATCCCCTATCCTGCCACAGCAAGGAAAGCAGAGTTATTCAAACTCCTCCATACATCAACGGACAACACAGAGGCAGCCTCCATACATCAACAGCAACACCAACTCAGGTGACACCCAGGCCATGCTAGCCTCACTAATAAACTCATGAACCAAAACATTTACGACAGACTGGCCATCTCGAGTCGGTCACAGCCCTCACAAGGCTGGGCCTCACGCTACTGTACATCCAGCATCAACCTAAACTTGGTTACCTGGTACAATCAATTCTTGGTACAAGATGTTAACCCTGCACATATGATCCCGGCACATTGGGGAAACAAGGCATAAATATGTATGATGATGTATCTATGATGGTCAGACCCAGGGATTATAGCTAAATCGGGAACTGACCATCCCTTGGTTGTGTTGGCATTTGGAATATGTAGAGATGCTTATTTGTCCAGGTAGAGAAAAAGATATCTAAGGGCTGCTTACAGCTTACAAATAACGTACTCACCATCTGTACACACCAATGCATTTTCAACACTACTGACTCATCACCCTTCCAGACTTGTAGTAGATTTACTAAGGCTCTGGAGCTTCAAAGGGCTCCCATACAGGTATCATAAATAAACCCTCAAGGAATATAGCATGCCCTCACTTACAGTCAGCACAACAGAACCGTCGGCTGTAAAAACTAAGTAAGTAAGACCAATATCATCAACACAGTAAACGGCTACCATCTACCCTACAAACTGGCACTTACATGGCATAAAATGGGCAATCCTTTCCCCGCTAAAAGCAGCTGCTGTGGCATGAGGTAAATCATGGTCAGGGTCATCAATCCGTTGTTACTCAGACAACTAAGCACATGTCATATCATCAACAAATGCCACTCATCATACATATGATCATGGTATTGCTGGGGAACTCACTTGGTTGACCACTTACCACATTTCTTTTACTTTCATGTACCAGGCGGGGGTATACATCCCTGCCAACAATTGTCTCATTTATATTCCAGGCATGTTCATCATACGCTTCCTACAGCCGCCCATACAGTCACAGCCACTCTTTCGTTCCAGAGACAAAATCATGGATTAGACATACTCATGCAGCATCGCATGCACTATCCCACCTAGCACTTTCATCCCATACTTGTAGAACGCATAACACAGCTATTCACCTGGCTTTAAAGAATCTCATTGGAACACGACATAGCTCAACCTGTGTCATAACATTTCTCCTAGGTTTTGCTTCATTTTTGACACCTTAAACTAAAACCATCTCACACAACATTAATTATATATTTTACAGACATTCAACAACACAGGATAACCTATGGCCAAAACTACCATAACTTCATGCTATCATACCAGACAAGAATATACTCAGAAGTTTTCAGGAATCCATCCCCCTACGTTCCTCTCAGAGATTACCAATAGCCATCCAACTTGTCCATCCTTATCGGACCTATTAGAGCTACAACCATTCAATTATTCTACCAAGTCGGCCATTACCAGCCATGCACACTGCCTTTTATGCCTTTCTCAGGCCAGAGAATCCACTACCATAACCACCACTCAGACAGATCATTGTCTTCAACGATCCCACGTATGTAAACACATATATCATTACCTACTGGCTCTACCACATTCCAAAACGAGTCAACATGCACCAACAGTAGAGATAACATATTATCCTACCCACAACAAATGGTGTCCAGTTGCGGTCCTAGATTCCTACCTTCAAAATCCTTCAAGGAATTAAATACCGTAATGTATTTAAGGAAATGTCTGGTTAATTTGTATATATTGTTGACTGTATTAAATCTTTGATTATTCTTTTTGCCCTCTTTATTTACAGGCCTACCGTATCGTCGGTCTCGGCACACCACAACCGACTTGCTCCCTTTATACTATCCTACGCTTATGCTGGAACCTTACTCCATATACGGCTATTTGCCCCGAACACAAGTTTGTATTTGTGGGAGGGGCTTAAATTAATTCACTCCCCTATATAAGGGACACCCCTTACCTGACTCATATCGCTTGAGGTCAGCATCAGAATGACCCTCCCACCCACTCCTCATTTCAACACTTTCTCTTTTCTTTCCATTTACTTTACTTTCTTACTCCTTGGTGGGCCCTCTTTATTTACAGGCCTACCGTATCGTCGGGCTCGGCACACCACAACCGACTTGCTCCCTTTATACTATCCTACGCTTATGCTGGAAACTTACTCCATATACAGCTATTTGCCACGAACACAAATATACACACACACACACGTTTAAAAAGTGTGAGCTGCTAGGCACATGAAAGGTGATTCCTAAAAACCTTTAAAATCGAATATGGAAAAGAGTTTACCACTATGTCGGAGCAGCTTAATCAGTTCTCTGCTTGAAGAAAGGATTGTATACCGATTAAGCTGCTACCAACGGAGTGGTAAACTTTTTTATCTACACACTGCCCATCTGCATGTACTGGACTTTTCAGTGGTCATTTGCATAACCACTTTCTCTATATGTGCCAAGTTCTTTACAAGGGTTTTTAACAAATCGAAATAAACTATTGTTTTATTATATCCCTCTTACAGTATCTTTTTTAAGGGACCATGAAATACTCAAATATGGATACACAATATTAAATTTTGGCAACAATACCAAAGGCATTGTTATCAACCTTGATATTTTATATCCACCAATGTGGAGGTGGAAAATATACTTTGCACTTAAGAGTTCAAGCACTTTTTCTGCTATTCCTCTTTTTGACAACATCTAGGGGTAGACTTTTCAACGCTGACACTTTCTTTTTCCTTTTTCTATTTTGGTCTCGTCACACCAAATTACAGTGTGCCAGTAGCTGTGAGGCATGTTAAGGTGTTGTCAGGCATATTGTGACCGGGCTTTTTTGTGGCATTGGTGCAGTAAAGGCTTCTTTCTGGCAACTCGACCATGCAGCTCATTTATGTTCAAGTATTGTCGAACTGTGCTCCTTGACATAACCACACCATCTTTTTCCAGAGCAGCCTGTATTTCTCCTGAGGTTACATGTGGGTTTTTCTTTGTATCCCAAACAATTCTTCTGACAGTTGTGGCTGAAATCTTTCTTGGTCTACCTGACCTTGGCTTGGCATCAAGAGATCCTCAAATGTCCCACTTCTTAATAAGTGATTGAAGAGTACTGATTTACATTTTCAAGGCTTTGGATATTTTTTTATATCCTTTTCCATCTTTATAAAGTTCCATTACCTTGTTACGCAGGTCTTTTGACAGTTTGACAGTCTTTTGACAGTTCTTTTCTGCTCCCCATGGCTCATAGCCTGCTCACTGCATCCACATAAGAGCTAACAAACTCATTGACTATTTATACACAGACATTAATTGCAATTTAAAAAGTCACAGGTGTGGGAAATTAACCTTTCATTGCCATTTTGATCTGGGCTATTTGGGTGATTTCTGTTATCATTATGATTTAAAATGTGTCAGACAACTACGTGATAATAAATGGCTTCACACGATCACTATCATTCAATAAAATACATTTGTTTGCATGATCAGTCATATTTTCAAATTCAATGCAAAATTTCCAATTTCTGCCAGGGTATGTGTCAAGATTGGGTAACCTCCACACACAGTGTATAGGAAAACAGTAACCAGAATGAAGGAAATAAAGAGAGAAAGGTACATTTACCAGATCTTTGAGTGGCCGGGTTAAAATACGGAGTCAAAATAGAAAGCCAAGGTCAAGGACTCCAGAGATACTCAAAAAACGAAACGACAAGCCGAAGTCAAGGAACCAGATATACAGAAACGTAAAATACAAAGCCGGGTCAGTAACAAGAACCTTGTGGGACCGGAGACGTCGAGGCTGCCGCACAGCACCCCCTGGAAGCTGAATGTGCCACGCAGCAGTCCAAGGTATGAAAGTATGCAAACTTTTGAGTACAACTGTATAATCTATATACACAAAACAGAAGGATGACCAGCACTCATGGTTTTCTGAAGTTTAAAATTTGTAGACTTTAATGATATTTCATTTAAAATAGGACCGACGTTTCAGTCCACGTTCGGGATTTTCATCAACAATTGGTAATTATTGATTTGCTAATGCTTCTCTTATTAGGCAGACTTTGGCAATTTAATTTCTTTTAATTCCTTTGTGGATCTGGTCCAAATTATATATTCATGTGTAGCTAATTATTTATTATTCATTATTCAGTAAAAAAAAAGATTTACAAATGTAGGAATTGTTATACTACATAGTTATATAGGATAAAAAAGAGTTGTGTCTATCAGGTTCAGCCTTACTCATACAATTATGCAACAAACTATCAAAAAATTTCCTTCTCAACCACAAAATAGCAGTCAGAGCTCTCCTTGGATCAATATATGTAATAAATGATTGGAATGGTTCTTTGCGCACTATAGACAAGAACTTTTTATTTTCTTTTTTAATAATTTTAATTTCAATTTAAATTATATGCACCTGGAAAACAAAATATTAGACTATGAGTATGTAGCAACTTTTGATGTAATTGTGTAGCACATTTAAAGTCCCATTATAAAACTTTATACCGTTGGTCACATACACATACATCACATACAAATACATGCTGGAGGGGGTGTGGAGAAAGTGGATCTTGTAAATTTCACATGCTGTGTTCGCGCCCTAAAATGAGATCTTATTAGAATTCGATACATACATGAATTAAAACTGTTGACAATTCAATTGATAATTTGACACCAGAGCTTTCT
>OW240913.1:164107086-164167494 GCA_933207985.1 Pelobates cultripes | reverse complement strand
CTGTATTAATTAATATTATTATCTTATTGTGCAAATGTTTACCTTGTTTTAAAAAAAATCTTTAATAAAAATATTTGAATAAGAAGTTTAATGTCACCAATTAATGCAATGGAAGGACAATATATTATTGGTACTTGTTGGAAATCAGTACACATAAAACACTAAGAGGGAGTATTCTTACATTGCAGAGTAATGCATTTTAAATGGAATAGCGCTTTACAATATTATCAAAGAGGGAGATTTAACAATAAATGAGACAATTACAAACACTTACAGCAACAATAGGTTGAAGATGACCCTGCACAAATGAGTCTCACAGTCTAGAGGAGGTGGGGTATAAAACACAATAGGACAGGAAACAGCAGTCAAACAAGGTGGGAATGAAGCAGAGCTGGAATATTGGCTGGTGGTATAGTAATCCAAATGTTGTAATAAGTTTTCCAAGAGAGGCGGTATGAAGAGAAAGTAGAAGGTGACCAAGAACAGAGCCTTGGGGGACTCCAACAGAGACAGGACGAAGGGAGGAGGTATCATTAGAAAAGAAGACACTGAACGTGCATTGGGAGAGATAATAGGAAAATCATGAGAGGACAGTGTCACAGAGTGATTAAAGAGTTTGGAGAAGAAAAACATGATCAACAGTGTCAAAGGCAGCAGAGAGGTCAAGAAGAATTAGCATGGAAGAGTGACCTTTGGATTTAGCTGTTAATGTTGTTAGTAACTTTAATAAGAGCAGTCTCAGTACGATGGAGGGTGCGGAAGCTAGGCTTAAGAGGGTCAAGGAAAGAGTTGGAATTGAGGAAGCATGCCAGATGGGTGAAGACTAGTCTTTCTAGAAGCTTTGAGGAAAAAGGGAGCAGGAATATAGGATGATAGTTAGAAGGGGAAGATGGGTCAAGAGATATTTTTTTTAAAGATGAGTACTACAGTAGCATGTTTAGGGCAGCGGGAACAATGCCAGAAGAGAGTGAGCAGTTGAAGATGTGTGTTAAGGAAGACACAAGACATGAGGAGAGAGATCTGATAAGTAGAGATAAGCGGACACCTGGATGTTCGGGTCCGGCGGGTTCGGCCAAACTTTGAAAAAAAGTCCGGGTTCGGGCTCGAACTTGACCCTGAACTTGACCCCGAACCCCACTGAAGTCAGGGTGGGAGCCCTAAATAACAATAAGGGGGGACTTACTGTTCCCCCCCACCCCCAACCCTGAGAGGTGGGTGGGGGCCCTACATAACAATAAGGGGGGACCTAATGTCCTTCCCCCGGTACCCACCCCTGTGCAGTGGGTGGGGTCCCTAAATAACAATAAGGGGGGAGGACCTAATGTCCTCCCCCCCGGCCCCCACCCCTGAGCGGTGGGTGAGGGCCCTACATAACAATAAGGGGGGAATCTAATGTCCTTCCCCCTGGCCCCCACCCCTGCGCGGCGAGTGGGGGCCCTAAATAACAATAAGGGGGACCTACTGTCCTCCCCCTGGCCCCTGGCCCTGCGCAGCAGGTGGGGGCCCTAAATAACAATAATGGGGGACCTAATTTCCTCCCCCCCTGGCCCCCACCCCTGAGCGGTGGGTAAGGGCCATAAATAAAATTTGGGGGGGACCTAATGTCCTCCCCCTGGCCCCCACCCCTGAGCGGTGGGTGGGGGCCATAAATAAAAATTTGCTGGGAACTAATATCCTCCTCCGCCGGCCCCCACCCCTGCGTGGCGGGTGGGGGCCCTAAATAACAATAAGAGTGGGGAACCTACTATCCTCCCCCCCAGGCCCCCACCCCTGAGTGGTGGGTGTGGGCCATAAATAAAAAATGAGCAGTGGGTGGGGGCCATAAATAAAAATTGGGGGGAACCTACTGTACTCCCTCCCCGGCCCCCACCCCTGAGCGGTGAGTGGGGGCCATAAATAAAAATTGGGGGGGACCTAATGTCCTCCCCCAGCCCCTACCCCTGCATGGCGGGTGGGGGCCCTAAATAACAATAAGGGGGGACCTAATGTCCTCCCCCTGGCCCACAGCCCTGCATGGCGGGTGGGGGCCCTAAATAACAATAAGGGGGGGACCTAATGTCCTCCCCCTGGCCCCCAGCCCTGCACGGTGGGTGGGGGCTCTAATTAACAATAAGGGAGGGACCTTCTGTCCTCCCCCCCTGGCCCTCACCCCTGAGTGGTGGGTGGAGGCCATAAATAAAAATTGTGGGGAGGACCTAATGTACTCCCCCCGGCCCCCACCCCTGAGCGGTGGGTTGGGGTCATAAATAAAAATTGGGGGGGACACCTAATGTCCTCCCCCCAGCCCCCACCCCTGCGCGGTGGGTGGGGGCCCTAAATAACAATAAGGATAGCTTGGTTGCTTCATCTAAGTGTTGCTTCTGTGTGGTTGGAGATATTCTGGAGAGTTTTACAGAAGCTTCAACTGTCTAAGAGTTGTGCTAAGAGTTTTCTTTTCTACTGTTACAGGTAAGATTCATCTGTAGGAAAAGGTTACTGATTGCACAAGGTTTGATTTCATGTTGGTAATTATAAGGCATTTGATTTGATTAGTTAGCTACTTGCTATTGATTTCTGTTTAATTAGCTATTGTTTGCAAATAAGCAGAGGCCTACCCAGGTGTTAAACATTCCTAGAGGCTGGTGATAATGCATCTTGGACGTAAAAACCCAAGGGCAGAGTACAGAATATGTGATAGAGTCCTAACCTCAACATCTGAGGAAAGGGATTTAGGGGTGATTATTTCTGATGACTTAAAGGTAGGCAGACAATGTAATAGGGCAGCAGGAAATGCTAGCAGAATGCTTGGTTGTATAGGGAGAGGTATTAGCAGTAGAAAGAGGGAAGTGCTCATGCCATTGTACAGAACACTGGTGAGACCTCACTTGGAGTATTGTACGCAGTATTGGAGACCGTGTCTTCAGAAGGATATTGATACCGGATATTGATACCTTAGAGAGAGTTCAGAGAAGGGCTACTAAACTGGTTCATGGATCGCAGGATAAAACTTACCAGGAAAGGTTAAAGGATCTTAAAGGACCACTCTAGGCACCCAGACCACTTCAGCTTAATGAAGTGGTCTGGGTGCCAGGTCCTTCTAGGGTAACCCATTTTTTTATAAACATAGCAGTTTCAGAGAAACTGCTATGTTTATGAATGGGTTAAGCCTTCCCCCTAATCCTCTAGTGGCTGTCTCATTGACAGCCACTAGAGGCGCTTGCGTGCTTCTCACTGTGATTTTCACAGTGAGAGCACGCCAAGCGTCCATAGGAAAGCATTATGAATGCTTTCCTATGCGACCGGCTGAATGCGCGCGCAGCTCTTGCCGCGCGTGCGCATTCAGCCCAGGAGGAGGAGAAGGAGGAGGATCGGAGGAGGAGAGCTCTCCGCCCAGCGCTGGAAAAAGGTAAGTTTTTAACCCTTTCCCCCTTCCAGAGCCGGGCGGGAGGGGGTCCCTGAAGGTGGGGGCACCCTCAGGGCACTATAGTGCCAGGAAAACGAGTATGTTTTCCTGGCACTATAGTGGTCCTTTAACATGTATAGCTTGGAGGAAAGACGAGACAGGGGGGATATAATAGAAACATTTAAATATATAAAGGGAACCAACACAGTAAAGGTGGAGACTATATTTAAAAGAAGAAAAACTACCACAAGAGGACATAGTCTTAAAGCGGCACTGTCATGCCGAATCCTGTTTTTTTTTTAACCCCCTCCGGCCTCCACTATCTCTAACTTACACCCTAGTCACTCCCAAATGCCCCTAAGTCCCCCAAATTACCTATTTTTTATTCCTTAATTTCTGCCCTGATCTTTATTCATGGCGCAGCCATCTTTGTGTGGGTAAATGAAGTCCCTGTGGGACACGTCATCAGCCCACACTAGATAGCCTGTGAGATTCCCGTGAAACACCTGGACATGCGAACGGGAATTTCATCTATTCATTCATTCATCAGACAGACGAATGAGTGAATAGAAATATCAGACGAACAAGCAAACACTGAGTATCAGTGTTCATTTGTTCGTTCAGTTTATTACAAGGAGGGAGATACCGGCATGCAGCTTCCTCCTTGTAATACAGGGAGTGCAGAATTATTAGGCAAGTTGTATTTTTGAGGATTAATTTTATTATTGAACAACAACCATGTTCTCAATGAACCCAAAAAACTCATTAATATCAAAGCTGAATATTTTTGGAAGTAGTTTTTAGTTTGTTTTTAGTTATAGCTATGTTAGGGGGATATCTGTGTGTGCAGGTGACTATTACTGTGCATAATTATTAGGCAACTTAACAAAAAACAAATACATACCCATTTCAATTATTTATTATTACCAGTGAAACCAATATAACATCTCAACATTCACAAATATACATTTCTGACATTCAAAAACAAAACAAAAACAAATCAGTGACCAATATAGCCACCTTTCTTTGCAAGGACACTCAAAAGCCTGCCATCCATGGATTCTGTCAGTGTTTTGATCTGTTCACCATCAACATTGCGTGCAGCAGCAACCACAGCCTCCCAGACACTGTTCAGAGAGGTGTACTGTTTTCCCTCCTTGTAAATCTCACATTTGATGATGGACCACAGGTTCTCAATGGGGTTCAGATCAGGTGAACAAGGAGGCCATGTCATTAGATTTTCTTCTTTTATACCCTTTCTTGCCAGCCACGTTGTGGAGTACTTGGACGCGTGTGATAGAGCATTGTCCTGCATGAAAATCATGTTTTTCTTGAAGGATGCAGACTTCTTCCTGTACTACTGCTTGAAGAAGGTGTCTTCCAGGAACTGGCAGTAGGACTGGGAGTTGAGCTTGACTCCATCCTCAACCCGCAAAGGCCCCACAAGCTCATCTTTGATGATACCAGCCCAAACCAGTACTCCACCTCCACCTTGCTGGCGTCTGAGTCGGACTGGAGCTCTCTGCCCTTTACCAATCCAGCCACGGGCCCATCCATCTGGCCCATCAAGACTCACTCTCATTTCATCAGTCCATAAAACCTTAGAAAAATCAGTCTTGAGATATTTCTTGGCCCAGTCTTGACGTTTCAGCTTGTGTGTCTTGTTCAGTGGTGGTCGTCTTTCAGCCTTTCTTACCTTGGCCATGTCTCTGAGTATTGCACACCTTTTGCTTTTGGGCACTCCAGTGATGTTGCAGCTCTGAAATATGGCCAAACTGGTGGCAAGTGGCATCGTGGCAGCTGCACTTGACTTTTCTCAGTTCATGGGCAGTTATTTTGCGCCTTGG
Source organism: Pelobates cultripes (assembly GCA_933207985.1). Classification (NCBI taxonomy): domain Eukaryota; kingdom Metazoa; phylum Chordata; class Amphibia; order Anura; family Pelobatidae; genus Pelobates; species Pelobates cultripes. The sequence continues at coordinate 164,162,265 of OW240913.1, read as the reverse complement.
TTTTTCCACACGCTTCTTGCGACCCTGTTGACTATTTTGAATGAAACGCTTGATTGTTTGATGATCACGCTTCAGAAGCTTTGCAATTTTAAGAGTGCTGCATCCCTCTGCAAGATATCTCACTATTTTTGACTTTTCTGAGCCTGTCAAGTCCTTCTTTTGACCCATTTTGCCAAAGGAAAGGAAGTTGCCTAATAATTATGCACACCTGATATAGGGTGTTGATGTCATTAGACCACACCCCTTCTCATTACAGAGATGCACATCACCTAATATGCTTAATTGATAGTAGGCTTTCGAGCCTATACAGCTTGGAGTAAGACAACATGCATAAAGAGGATGATGTGGTCAAAATACTCATTTGCCTAATAATTCTGCACTCCCTGTATGTAAAGATAGAAGCGGCAGGGAGCAGTGCTCCCCACCACTTCATAAGCCCCCCAAGGTCCCCCCCTCACTCTATGGGGGTCAATATGACCCCCATAATAGCATAAGGGAGATTAAAATCTCCCCAATGCCACTATTCGCTATACCGCGAGTAGGGGCATGTCCAGTAAACAGTGAGCAGCCTGTGGCTGCTCACTGTAAAAAAACAAATAAAAACTATTGGCCCCCAACCCTAAACGATGGGTGGGGGCCCTAAAGTAAAATAAGGGGGAGACCTATTGTCCCCCCCCCCGGCCCTCACCCCTGCGCGGCGGGTGGGGGCCATAATGATAATGATGGGGGGGACCTACTGCCCCCCCAGCCCCCACCCCTGAGCGGCGGGAGGGGGCCATAATGATAATGGGGTGCTTTCAAGCCATCCAATCACAGTGCTCTGTGTCATTTTACACAGCGTGGGAAAGTACTTTGGAATTTTCCCACACTGTGTAATTTGACTCATAACACTCTGATTGGTTACTTAATCCACCAATCAGAGTGCTCTGTGTCATTTTACACAGCGTGGGAAAATTCCAAAGAACTTTCCCACGCTGTGTAAAATGACACAGAGCACTCTGATTGGAGGATTTCAAGCCAACCAATCAGAGTGCTGTGACAGGTAAATGTAGAGACTTACCTGTCAGTCTCTTCATTTACCTGTTAGAGCACTCTGATTGGATGGCTTAAACCCACCAATCAGAGTGCTCTGAGTATAATTGCAGGGTGGGGCAAGGCTTTATAAGCCTTCCCCCGCCCTGTAGAGCTCAGTCTGGGCGGAGCCCTCCATGGGTGAAGAAGGATTTTTTTTTTTTAAACTGCGTCGGTTATTCTGGATTTTTATTTGGCCTTTTTTTGGGGCTGAAAAAAGAAGATTTTAGAAGAAATAAAACATAAAATGGTAAGTTTTATTTTTTTTTACAGGTACTTAGCTAATGGTCCCCCCCTCATTATTTTTAAGGTAAGGGGGTAGGTAGGGGTAATTTTTTTGGGGGGGGAGGGTGACTAGGGGTTTGGGGACACCTAGTCACCTGGGGGAAGGGGAGAATTTTTATTTATGGTGCCCGTTCACAGCTCAGGGGTGGGGGCCGGGGGTAGGACATTAGGTCCCCCCCACAATTTTTATTTATGGCCCCCACCCACTGCTCAGGGGTGAGGGCCGGGGGGGAGTACAGTAGGTCCCCCCTTATGGTTATTTAGGGCCCACACCTAACTCGCAGGGGTGGGGGCCGAGGGGAGGACATTAGGTCCCCCCCCAATTTTTATTTATGGCCCGCACCCACCGCTCAGGGGTAGGGGCTGGGGGGAGGACATTAGGTCCCTCCCAATTTTTATTTATAGCCCCCACCCACCGTTCAGGGGTGGAGGCTGGGGGGAGGACAGTAGATCTTCCCCCTTATTGTTAATTAGGGCCCCCACCTGTCGTGCAGGGGTGGGTAGGCCCCCCATTTTTTATTTATGGCCCCCACCCACCACTCAGGGGTGGGGCCGGAGGGGAGAACAGCAGGTCCCCCCCCCAAATTCTAATTTATGGCCCCCACCCACTGCTCATGGGTGGGGGCTGGGGGGGAGAACATCAGGTCCCCCCCAATTTTTATTTATGGCCCCTGCCCACCGCTCAGGGGTGGGGGCTAGGGGGAGGACATTAGTTCCCCCCAATTTTTATTTATGGCCCCCACCCACCGCTCAGAGGTGGGGGCTGGGGGGAAGACAGTAGTTCCCCTCCAAATTCCTATTTAGGGCCCCCACCCACCGCTCAAGGGTAGGGGCTGGGAGGGACATATTATATTGTTATTTAGGGCCCCCACCCACCGCTCATGGGGTGAAGGCCAGGGGGAGACAGTAGGCCCCCCCTTTATTGATATTTAATGCCCCCACCCGCCACTCAGCGGTGGGGGCCAGGGGGGTAATAGGTCCCTCTTTAGTTTAAAAGCCCCCACTCCCGCATCGCCGGTGGGGGCTCAGGAGGGGGGAATTTTTTAGTTTTTTTAACAGTGAGCAGCCACAGGCTGCTCACTGTTTAATAGACATGCCCCTACTAGGCATGGCTGTGATGGCTTCTAAGGGCACACGAGTCAAACGCTTGTTGATTGGCTGCCCTGCAGCCTTTCACAACGCGTCATTAAATTGCCGAACACCGAATTCCAACCCGAACATACAGTGATATGTCCGTGTTCACGTCCGGGGCCCAAAAAACTTAATGTCCGGTACGAACCCAAACTTTTCAGTGAGACGGTGGGAAACTTAGCCCACTGTGATAGCCCAAGGAAGGAGCTAATAGAAATTAGTTTTGAGGCTGTTTAGGTCAAGGGTGGGTAATGGAAATGTTGAAGTCCTGAGTATTAGGATTGGAATATTAGAGGAGAGGAAGTAGGGAAGCCAGGCAGCAAAGTGGTCAAGGAAGAGAATAGGGGAACCAGGGTGGCGATAGATAATGGCAGAGATGGGTTTAAAAAGGTTAATTGAATGAATCTCAAATGAGGAGAAAGAGAGGGAAGGTGAGGGTGGGTAGTGGTTTGAAAGAGCATTTAGGTGAGAGCAGTGTAGGGAACAAGAAGCCAGAAGAGTTGCTTGGGATACAAAGAAAAATTGACAGGTAACCTCAGGATAAATACAGGCTACTCTGGAAAAAGACGGTGTGGTTGTTTCAAGGAGCACAGTACAACGATACTTGAACAAAAATTAGCTGCATCGTCGAGTTGCCAGAAAGAAGCCTTTACTGCGCCAATGCCACAAAAAAGCCTGGTTACAATATGTTTGACAACACCTCGACATGCCTCATAGCTACTGGCACACTGTAATTTGGTATGACAAGACCAAAATAGAGCTTTATGGACACAAGCACTATGTTTGGAGAGGGGTCAACAAGGCCTATAGTAAAAAGAATACTACCATCCTCACTGTGAAGCATGGTGGTGGCTCACTGATATTGGGGGGGAGGGGGGGAGCTCTAACCACACGTGGAATTTTGTGAAAATTGATGGCATTTTGCATTTTTCTGCATGAAGGCTGCGCATGGGATGCATTTGGACTTTCCAGCATGACAATGACCAAAGCACAAGGCCAAGTTGAACCTCCAGTGATTACAGCAGAAAAATGTGAAGGTTCTGGAGTGGCCATCACAGTCTCCTGACTTTAATATCATCGAGCCACTCTGCAGAGATCTCAAATGTGCGGTCCATGCAAGACGTTCAAAGACTTTGCATGACCTGGAGGCATTTTGCAAAGACAATTGTGCAGCTCTACCACCTGCAAGAATTAGGGGCCTCATAGACAACTATTACAAAAGACTGCACGCTGTCATTGATGCTAAAGGGGGCAATACACAGTATTAAAAACTAAGGGTATGCAATCTTTTAAACAAGGGTCATTTCACTTTTTTTATTTGTTGCCATGTTTTGTTTTATACATACATAAAACAAGTGGAGCTTTTAAATATCAGCAGGCTTTCTGTGAAAATAAAATACAAACAGAAAATAGTGCAATATGTCTGTAACACACTATATCGAAAATAGATTGGAAGATATGTCAAACTCACAAGCCTGGAGTCATACCCTCATATGACTCTGGTGGTATAAGCTTCTGGATCATTTGGGGGTTGTCCAGACCCTTCTTTGGCAGCGTGTTGAATGTTGAGTGGTTCCTTTTGTGCCCTTCCAACTGGTTTCAAAATAGGGATAAATACCCAGTGTGTCAGGGTTCTTTAAAAAACAATTTATTCCAAAAAATTGTACAAACAAGAAGTGACGAAACCCGGAAGTAAAAGACGGAATTAGTGAAACCGGCAAACGAGGCATTTAAAAAGCCACTAGAACAGACGGAAAATAGAACAGCCAACTGAGGAAGCCTTATGAAAAGGCGAAACGCGTTTTGGACTATCACTTTGAACTTGGGACTATTAAGTCTACCCAGTACTACCTGGGATAAGTATTCTTTTTTACTATATATATCTTGTTTGTACAATTTTTTGGAATAAATTGTTTTTTAAAGAACCCTGACACACTGGGTATTTATCCCTATTTTGAAACCAGTTGGAAGGGCACAAAAGGAACCACTCAACATTCAACACGCTGCCAAAGAAGGGTCTGGACAACCCCCAAATGGTCCAGAAGCTTATACCACCAGAGTCATATGAGGGTATGACTCCAGGCTTGTGAGTTTGACATATCTTCCAATCTATTTTCGATATAGTGTGTTACAGACATATTGCACTATTTTCTGTTTGTATTTTATTTTCACAGAAAGCCTGCTGATATTTAAAAGCTCCACTTGTTTTATGTATGTATAATTCTATGTTTTAAGTGGTGTAGGGGATACCACTTTACAGGTGTTTTTTGAGCTAGTGCATTACATTCACTTCCACGTTGTGCATACTTTTTGTTGTATATTCTACACTTATCAAACCCCTAGCACATAGTGGCGGTAACAGATAGACTGTTAAGCATCCTCTACAATATGGCCCTAATTGAATGTAGGGAATATTCTACTAAAAATATTGATTCAATGTTTGCATCGACGGAGAATTTTCCAATTGAAACAATATATGTTGATACTGACAATTGTAAATACAGTTTAGAAAAAGCCCTCATCAGAGAGATGAAAATAAAATGGGAGATAGTTACCCTAAAAAAATATGTAAGGGAACAAATCACCCCAAGAGGCCTGAGATTCCATAAGAATCCCTCATTTGATAGGGAGGATGAAAGTTTCATCACAGGATGGAACAAAATGCTAGAAGGCTTTGCCTTTAGCACCATAGGGTACATCGTCTCTAAAAGAGAAGAAACCCTGCTACAATTGGATAAAGAAATAAAAGATTGGAAGGATAAAATTAGCAACACAACAAAGCCTGAGATATTTAATCAAATAATGAGTGATTTAAACAATAAAGTAGAAAGAATAGAAAAGGAAGTCATTGATGTAAAAAAGAAAAAATACCTTAGAGACATAAACGATTATAAAACTGAAAATATATATCCCTCTAAAAAGCCAAAACCTCAATTTAATAACCAGAAGAGAGAACCATATATGAGACACAATTCTTATATACCAAATAGAAGACAAAATGAATATAAAAGGGAAAATATTTATGCACCAAATAGGAGACATAATGAGTATACACCAACTAGGAGACAGGCGGAAAAAAGGAGGAGCAAGTCCCGTAGCAAAAGTAGATCAAAAGGTAGACAAAGGGAATATATCCCAAGATCTCTCCATCAACCAACAAGGGAATACCACCAGCAACAGGAAAGGGATTACAACCCACAAAGGTGGGAAAACCGAAACAACATATACTCCTCCCCTTCAAAATCCACCAATCATGAAAATTATAGCCAAGGGACACGATCAAAAGCTCCCGATAATGTAGAAAGGAAGAACTTCTCTCTATTAAAGCCAACCCACTATAGGAGCTACAGTCAAGCCGTACGATCAAACCTCCCAGAAGGAAGGGAAGGGAGATACTCAATGCAAGAGAAGAAGGATAGAAGGAAGTTAGAAGATAGACACCCCACAACAACCCACAATAGGGAATTTGGTATAATAGAAGAAGAACCAGGTACATCAAAACAGGGATATTTGGCACCTAGTTTTTTTCGGAAGGACCCCTTTCACGAGAGATTGAAGGAAACACGCCAAATCAAGATATGGGAGTCCCCGGGCAAACGACAGAGATCAACAACAAAAGAAAGAGAAGTAGTAGAAGAAGGAGAAGAAGACAGACACAAGGAGAAGAGGGGAAAGAGGTAGAATCTGATGGCATTTTCAATTTAACAGACATAGAACTACCAAAGGAAGAAATTGAGGTTCTGCAGAAGGGGCTTAAATTTGCCCCTACTACAGACCTCAATAAGTTTGATTTCTATATAGACATCAACAAATTTATTAGGCATCTTTGCCTAAAAAAATTCTTCTTTAATAAAGAGAATAAACCGGATGAGGAAGCAGTATCAGAATATATACACACTAACCTCAAAACAAAATCAGAATTCTTTCCTAAACACCTCATTTCAGATGAAATAAAAACGTTTGAAATGATGGTAATGAAAGAAATTAAGAAAGTGAAACCACTGAATAAATACTCCCAGAATTTGTCTATTAAAGAAAGAAAAGTAGTAGAACAATTACAACACAACAAAGAAATTGTTATTAAACCAGCGGACAAAGGGGGTGGGGTAGTTGTCACCACAACAAGTAAGTATGTACAAGAAGCAGAGAGAATATTGTCAGACTCAGAGACATATAGAATATTGGACAAGAACCCTAGTGAAGATATTAAAAGGAAATTTGATGAGTTCATCAAGAAAGGTTTAGAAAAGAGAATACTAACCGAACAGGAAGCGGACTACTTATCCACCCCTTACCCTAAAATTCCGATATATTACCACCTCCCGAAAATACATAAAAATAGAGACAACCCTCCAGGGAGGCCTATTATATCTGGAATAGACTCCACCTCCGCCAAAATCTCCGAATATTTAGACCATTTATTGCAACCTTTAGTCATCCAGAATCCTGCATATTTAAAAGACACCATCCATATTTTACAAATTTTAGAGGAGACAACTTGGAATGAAGGGAATTTTTTGGTCACATGTGACGTGACTTCGTTATATAGCATAATACCTCACGAAAAGGGATTGGAAGCTGTGCAATACTTTTTAGAAAAACATAATTTTAAAAAAGAACAAGTTTTATTTATTTTAGAAGGTATACATCTTATCCTAACCAACAATTTTTTCTGGTTCAATGAAGTTTTTTACCTACAAGTTAGGGGGACGGCGATGGGCACCAAGTTCGCCCCCAGCTATGCGAACCTGTTCATGGCTTATTGGGAAGAGCAGTGCGTATATCAAGGACACCCATGGGGGTCGAACTTGGTGAACTATCGCCGTTATATAGACAATATATTTTTTATCTGGACAGGGAATGCTACGGACCTAAACTCCTGCATCTCCTATCTAAATGCCAATGAATGGAACTTAACTCTGACTGCACAGATCAACACGCAACACATTAATTTCTTAGATCTAGATATCCATATAACAGACATGAAGATTGCAACCAGAAATTATTTTAAAGAAGTTGATGCGAATGGCTACATTCGCAAAGAAAGTTGCCACCACTCTCCTTGGTTAACCAATGCACCCAGAGGACAGTTCCTAAGAATTAGGAGGAACTGTTCGAGTGACCAAGATTACTTAAGACAAGCTAATAAGATTAAAATTAAATTTTTACATAAAGGCTACGAGGAATCTTCATTACAGGCAGCCTTAGAAAATGTTTTACAAATACCGAGAAAGGAACTTCTGGTATACAAAAACAAAAAGAAAGACTCTAAATGGAGTAACAATAACATTCCTTTTATATGTAATTTTAACGGCAACAACAAGAAAATTAACAAAATTATAAACAAGCATTGGCATATCCTACGAGATGATCCAGTTCTCAAAAATATTCTGCCCGATAAACCAAAAATAATTTTTAGGGGAGCCAAGAACCTTAAAAATACCCTAGTACAAAGTTGCAATAGAGAAACAAAAATAAAGAAAAATTTCTTTTCAATCGACAAAGGATTCTATGGATGCGGACAATGTCTAGCATGCAAGAATACTAAAAATAAAAAAAGACATATAACAGATCTAGAACCCTTTATCAATAGGAAATTCACAATAAAAGATCATCTTACCTGCCACTCCAAAGGAGTAATTTACGTTCTAAAATGTCCCTGCAACCTCCTTTACATAGGTCGCACAATTCGAAGCCTTAACATTAGAGTGGCGGAGCATATAAGAAACATCAAAAATGGAGTGGAGTCACACAGTGTCTCCAATCACTTCAGAATTGCACACCAAAAAAACCCTGGAGGATTGTTTTTTAGTGCAATTAAGCAAGTATCAAAAGATTGGAGAGGAGGGGACTATATTAGGAAGATAGGGAAGGAAGAAATGAAATTTATTTTTAATTTTAATACCATGATACCGTATGGATTAAACAAAGATTTTGAATTATGCCACTTTATGAATTAATATGCATTTTTAGTATACTTTTCTTTTATGTGGATTTTAGTATCCATTATGTTTTTACCTCCCCTTTTTTTTTTTTTTATGTATTTAGCTTTTAGTCTATCCAGCTTGTTCACTTACTGTATAATATTAAGAATCACCTTTTACCATTCACTTTTATTATTATATTATATGTATGAGCCCTCACTGCACGAACTTTATGCAGACATGCTCACTTTCCTGCTTAGTGGTCCCTATGTAATCATTTCGCATGCATGGGACACTTCCTTATGCCAATAAAGCTTGTTGAACTATACACACAAGGAAGTCCGAGGACGAAACTGATGTTGGAACGCACGGTGCGTTCCAAAAAGACGCAAACCGGAAGTGACGAAACCCGGAAGTAAAAGACGGAATTAGTGAAACCGGCAAACGAGGCATTTAAAAAGCCACTAGAACAGACGGAAAATAGAACAGCCAACTGAGGAAGCCTTATGAAAAGGCGAAACGCGTTTTGGACTATCACTTTGAACTTGGGACTAGTAAGTCTACCCAGTACTACCTGGGATAAGTATTCTTTTTTACTATATATATCTTGTTTGTACAATTTTTTGGAATAAATTGTTTTTTAAAGAACCCTGACACACTGGGTATTTATCCCTATTTTGAAACCAGTTGGAAGGGCACAAAAGGAACCACTCAACATTTAACACGCTGCCAAAGAAGGGTCTGGACAACCCCCAAATGGTCCAGAAGCTTATACCACCAGAGTCATATGAGGGTATGACTCCAGGCTTGTGAGTTTGACATATCTTCCAATCTATTTTCGATATAGTGTGTTACAGACATATTGCACTATTTTCTGTTTGTATTTTATTTTCACAGAAAGCCTGCTGATATTTAAAAGCTCCACTTGTTTTATGTATGTATAATTCTATGTTTTAAGTGGTGTAGGGGATACCACTTTACAGGTGTTTTTTGAGCTAGTGCATTACATTCACTTCCACGTTGTGCATACTTTTTGTTGTATGTTTTGTTTTATGATTATGCCATTCTGTTATAACCTACAGTTGAATATGAATCCCATAAGATAATAAAATAAATGTGTTTTGCCTGCTCACTCATGTTTTCTTTAAAAATGGTACATATATTACCAATTGTCCAAGGGTTTGCAAACTTTTGAGCACAAGTATATACTAAACCAGGGTTCACAGTTATCTACACTAGCCTAATGTTGCTGTGTCGTCATTATTGCAAACTATCTGCTAATATCTGTCAATAGGTACTGTTTATGGTACTTTGTTCAAAAGAGTTGCCAACTGAGTCTTCCCTCCATTACTTTTCTAGGTCTAATAATCTGTTTCCCCTTCAACTTACATCAATGGCATTGTTGGGGGGACGCTTTACAGACTAAATATCTAAATGTTAGCCAGTAAAACCGTGGATCAATAAGATGTGCTGCTAGAAAAGTTATTGGTAAGCCATTACTTTATTTATTGAATTATTACAGAAGTACACAACTGTTTGTTGAAGTGGACCTGCTTCTAGGTAGGCAAGACATTCTGTAGCCCTTAAGAATTTCCTGGTCTCCTTCAGCCACCTTGCAACCAATCACATGTAGCTTGCATCATTATCACATGACTGCACTATGCCAAAGTACACTGACCTGCATGATACCAGGAGGAAGCACAGAGAAGAATTGGTTAAAATAGTAACGTGGAGCCATACTTCCTATTGCTGAAAGACAGGTAAGTACAAAGTAGGCAGAGTACTAAGGACATTATCCTATGCCAGTTTCACCAACCCATGGACCCTAACCATCTTTCCATTTTCTTAAAGGGATTTCTCTGAGCTCTACCTCCCTATCCTAGGCTTCCATTTACAACCAATGATTCCAGAGCTCAATCTGACTACTTGATTGCACATGTATTATTATTTATATATATAATTATTTATATTAAACTATGAGGAGGTGCATTGGTGCAGCGTTTTGCCGCGCATGCGCAATAACCTTCCAATGCTTTCCCACGAGAATGCATTGGATTGACTGAGATTATCACAATTGTTTATCTTGAAAGTTAGGGTGAGCCCCGGTGAGACCGGCACAGCGTGAGAAAAAAATAAAAACACCTATCCCATGCGATTGGAGTAGGGGCAGTGTCACACTCATTGACAGACACACACACTCACTGACAGGCACACAGACACCCACTGACAAACACACACTGACAGACAAACACACTAACAGACTAACACTAGTGATGTCGCGAACATGAAATTTTCGGTTCGCGAATGGCGAACGCGAATTTCGGCAAATGTTCGCGAACCCGCGAACCGGGTGAACCGCCATAGACTTCAATAGGCAGGTGAATTTTAAAACCCACAAGTTGTTTCAAGGGGACTATCACCTGGACTGTGGCATGCAAACTCCGATCCGCGGATGCATCTTGCAGCCGCTTAGTAGATAACTCCCTAATTCCCACGGTATTAGGGAGTTATCTACTAAAAGGCTGAAAGACCTAAATTGGTCTTTCAGCCACATTTACTAATACTAAGTAAAAATTACTTAGTATTAGTAAATTCTGCCCCTACTCGCTATGCAGCGAGTAGGGGCATGTCTAGTAAGCAGTGAGCAGCCAGTGGCCTAATGTCCTCCCCCCGGCCCCCACCCCTGAGCGGCGGGTGGGGGCCCTAAATACTAAAAAGGGGGGGACCTAATGTCCTCCCCCCCGATCCCCACCCCTGAGCGGCAGGTGGGGGCCCTAAATACTAAAAAGGGGGGGACCTAATGTCCACCCCCCGGCCCCCACCCCTGAGTGGTGGGTGGGGGCAAATAAATCACAATGGGGGGGGACCTAAGGTCCTCCCCCCTGGCCCCCACCCCTGAGCGGCGGGTGGGGGCCCTAAATACTAAAAAGGGGGGGACCTAATGTCCTCCCCCCTGGCCCCCACCCCTGAGCGGTGGGTGGGGGCAAATAAATCACAATGGGGGGGACCTAAGGTCCTCCCCCCTGGCCCCCACTCCTGAGCGGCGGGTGGGGGCCCTAAATACTAAAAAGGGGGGGGACCTAATGTCCTTCCCCCCGACCCCCACCCCTGAGCGGTGGGTGGGGACAAATAAATCACAATGGGGGGGACCCAAAAAAAAAAATTAGGGTGAGGGGGGTAGGTAGGGGGTTAATTTTTTTTGGGGGGGGAGGGGTTGACTAGGGGTTTAGGGACCCCTAGTCACCTGGGGGGGACACATTTTTTTAGGGCCCCCACCCACCGCTCAGGGGTGGGGGCCAGGGGGGAGGACATTAGGTCCCCCCCCTTTTTAGTATTTAGGGCCCCCACCCACCACTTAGGGGTGGGGGCCGGGGGGGGAGGACATTAGGTCCCCCCCTTTTTAGTATTTAGGGCCCCCACCCACCACTCAGGGGTGGGGGCCGGGGGGGACAGAAGTTCCCACCCTATTGTTTTTTTTAGGGCCCCCACCCACCACTCAGGGGTGGGGGCCGGGGGGAGGACAGTAGGCCCCCCCCGATATCATTGAGTAAACTTTGACAACCCCCACCCCCAAGCGGCGGGTGGGGGGGTTGTCAAAGTTTACTCAATGATATGGAATAGGGGGCGGACCGAAACAAGCGATGTTCGCCGGGAACTATTCGCCAGCGAACTGTTCGGGACATCTCTAACTAACACATACTCCCTGATTTGACACACTCACAGACAGACATACACCCTCACTGACAAACACATCCACTAACACATACTCACTGATTTGACACACTCACAAACAGACATACACACTCACTGACAAACACATACTCACTGATTTGACACACTCACAGACAGACATACAAACTCACTGACAAACACATACTCACTAACACACACATACAACATTCTCTCACATACTCACAAATAATTGTTATTAGTTTTAAATCAATTTACATCCAGCCAGCCTCCATAACATTGAGCGAGTTGCAATGGATTCTTTCCCTGGGGGGGGAGGTAAAGTATAGGGTTGCTCTGATGTTGGGGGCCGGAGTGACATCATATCCTGGCTCTCAGAATCACAGTGAGTGAGCAGTGAAGATTAATTCCCTTGCCATCTACCTCTGTTGTTCACAGGAGCCAGCCTTGGGGGACCCTAAGGTGGCCAGGGCTGACAAACACCCAGACGCCATGATAAAATTCCTTGTCGCCATGCCTGAGATCTGTCAAGCCCTGCAAAAAGCATTAATTTAATTAATAAATATGCTAATTATTTGTATATACTGTGCTTGGGTGGATGAATAGAAAAAGGCAGGTTGCCGTGGGTTTAATTTGCACCTAGCGTATGTCTTGTGGCAGCATGCTAGATTTTCTTTTCACCTTCACAGCAAATTGGGCAATAATTAAGTATCAATCAAATTAATAACTTTACAAACATTTTTGTATTTGTTGTATGTGTGCAACGGCGGAACTATTGTTGATGTAGACTGTGCGACTGCACACGGGTCTGCGCACTGAGGGGACACCCAGTGGCAATGTGTCTTTAGGGGCCTGGTCATGTGCTGCAGCCCTTTAATAGCATGACTGGGATAATGTCAGCCTCTGAGGAAGTGAAAGCCGGACAACACCACCAGGATAACACCAAGCATTTGTCTCTCTTATTTGTGGACAGAAGTTAGATAAGTAAAGGGAATTAAAAAATATGCCATCAAGTTTTGCTATGGGCCAAAGCTCCAGGAATTTTTAGGACCTAGCAACACACCCCTGACCTAAACAGTGAACATCATTCTAAAGTACATATAACATATATCTTTATTATCTTTTATTTTGTTTGTAATTCAAAGTTATTCACCAAAGTGAGAATTGTTGGGTATTCAATGTGAATTTAAAACTTAAGGCCAAAGTTACTGACCTGGAAGAAGAGCTGACTTAAAGAATCTTTCCAGTGTGACTATTTGGACATCACATTTGGTTACTATGAGAGTTAGGTGAGAATTCAAAGTGAATTCAAAGGACATTTCAAATGTAAAGCCAATATCAGCTTTGCTTACAATTTGGCAACTTTGTTCTTAAATCTGAAATTCACTTTGTATTTCTACTTTATTGAATAACCCTGTATGAAATCACTCTGAATTCCCAATAATTCTTACTTTAGTGAATAACCTTTCATGGATGTCATAATAATGGAATTTAACACATTTTGCCCCCAGCCAAGAGCATTCTTAATATATTTCTGAATTCTAACCAGTAAGAATTCACCTAAAAGTATGAAACTATTACATGTTCAGTGATTTGATTAAATTAAAAGACTGTCTGTTCCCTTGCCTTATACCCTGACAAAGTGATCAGTTAACGTTTTCATAAAATGGATATTTCAGGAAATAGATACTCTGCCAGCTAAATTTGGACACTGAAATGCCATAACAGTTTATAAAGGATAGCTTTGTGGATTGCATTTTCACCCAGCAGGCTTTGCAGATTTGATCTCTAAGGTCATTATAATTCCCAAAATGGTTGACCCAGCATGAATGGACGATGGACTGAAAATAATGTGTTGAAAGTCAAATCAGACAGAAAAAAGTCTCTCTCTATATATTAACATTGAAATGCTTATATCAAGATGTACCTACATTTAGAAAGGAACCTGCTTTTCTAATTATAAATTCACTGGAACTACATTCTGGAGCTTTTCCACATATTTCTGCCAATTGTAAATTCATCTTTTATTCATTAGTCAACGGACCGACAGATATGGAAAAAATGTAACATTTTTAGATACTTTCCTAAAAAGACATTGTGTAGATTCTGGTGAGCATTTTAACTTTATTAAGAAATTTAAGAGAACAGTTTTCTAATAGCTTTAAAGATGAAGGGTTTAAAATTCAGACAAAAATGTAATTATTTACATTTCAGACTGTTTCAAGTTTTAAATTGTGCCCTCTATCCACTGTGTATAGTTTATATACCAATATCTTCCCCCCGCCCAAAAAAACTAACCACCTAAATTTCATGCTGTCATCAAACAGTCATTTTAAAGGCACGTAGAATATAGCTCTATGATTTTAATAGGATGGTTTCTTTGGTGAGAAACAAACTTTGAATCTATATTGCATTTATTATTATGCTACTTTGTAAGGTTGTAATGACCTTTTAGTTTTCAAGATATTGCAGTTAAATTCTCTTCTCAAACCTCTCTTGATTACATCACGGAAAAAAATGTTACTGGTACTCCTCTATCCAGTACATATAATCCTGTCTTGACATGTCCTTGGGGTTAGACCTGCCTACTAGACTTAATGAGAAAGTTGAGTTCACCTGAATCATTTTTCCTGAAATAGAAATTTTGTTTGGGATGTCTGACACTTGTTCTTGTTGCAGTTCGGTTCAGCCAAATATTGTTAATGGAAAATATTCTGGGAAACATTCAAATAAATATTACGTGTATTATGTGTATTCCCACCATTTGGTTCACAGATCAAGTGAGAAAAAGGAAACAATAGATGTAAAGCAGTAATATATATTCTGGCTAAATGTGACCTCGCCACGGACTCGTGGAGGAGCCTGCTTGCCAGCCTCCAGCCTCAGGACATGCTGAAAGGCTTATAAAATACTTTGTTTGTGGGATTCCCTTGGACTGTTCGGGAACCGAACCAACCCACGATCTGCTGACCACCTCTGAGTAGTGATGCACCGAACGGTTCGCCAGCGAACAGTTCCTGGCGAACATAGCGTGTTCGCGTCCGCCGCGGATGGCGAACACATGCGCGGTTCGATCCGCCCCCTATTCGTCATCATTGAGTAAACTTTGACCCTGTACCTCACAGTCAGCAGACACATTCCAGCCAATTAGCAGCACACCCTCCCTAGCAGACCCTCCCACCTACTGGAAGGCATCCATTTTACATTCATTCTCAAGCTGCATGCTTAGTGAGAGGAGGGAAAGTGTAGCTGCTGTTGATTAGATAGGGAAATGCATAGCTAGGTTAGGGTTAGGGTATGCTTTTTTTTTTCTTCTGTGTAATGTAATTGCAGTTAGTTGTCTGCCACTGCTGCCAGCTTCTGTGTCAGGCTCACAGTGGATACTGTGCCCATTTCCCAGTCAGTGCCACCACTTATATCTGGTGTCACAATAGCTTGCATTTAAAAACAAAAAACTTTTTTCACTGTTATAGATTGAATAGCAGTCAGTGTCCTTAAAGCGGGTGTGTCAGGCTCACAGTGGATACTGTGCCCAGTGCCACCACTCACTCACTGGTGTCAAAATAGCTTGCATTTAAAAACAAAAAACTTTTTTCACTGTTATAGATTGAATAGCAGTCAGTGTCCTTAAAGCGGGTGTGTTAAGCTCACAGTGGATATGGTGCCCAGTGACACCACTCACTGGTGTCACAATAGCTTACATTTAAAAACAAAAAACTTTTTTCACTGTTATAGATTGAATAGCAGTCAGTGTCCTTAAAGCGGGTGTGTTAAGCTCACAGTGCCCAGTGCCAGCACTCATATCTGGTGTCACAATAGCTTGCATTTAAAAACAAAAATTTTTTTTTCACTGTTATAGACTGATTAGCAGTCAGTGTCCTTAAAGCAGGTGTGTTAAGCTCACAGTGGATACGGTGCCCAGTGCCACCACTCATATCTGGTGTCACAATAGCTTGCATTTAAAAACAAAAAACTTTTTTCACTGTTATAGATTGAATAGCAGTCAGTGTCCTTAAAGCGGGTGTGTTAAGCTCACAGTGGATATGGTGCCCAGTGCCACCACTCACTCAGTGGTGTCACAATAGCTTGCATTTAAAAACAAAAAACTTTTTTCACTGTTATAGATTGAATAGCAGTCAGTGTCCTTAAAGCGGTGTGTTAAGCTCACAGTGGATACGGTGCCCAGTGCCACCACTAACTGGTGTCACAATAGCTTGCATTTAAAAACAAAAAACTTTTTTCACTGTTAGAGATTGAATAGCAGCCAGTGTCCTTAAAGCGGGTGTGTTACGCTAACAGTGGATGAGGTGCCCAGTGCCACCACTCACTGGTGTCACAATAGCTTGCATTTAAAAACAAAAAACTTTTTTCACTGTTATAGATTGAATAGCAGTCAGTGTCCTTAAAACGGGTGTGTTAAGCTCACAGTGGATACGGTGCCCAGTGCCACCACTCACTGGTGTCACAATAGCTTGCATTTAAAAACAAAAAACTTTTTTTCACTGTTATAGATTGAATAGCAGTCAGTGTCCTTAAAGCTGGTGTGTTACGCTAACAGTGGATACGGTGACCAGTGCCACCAATTAGATCTGGTGTCACAATAGCTTGGATTTAAAAACAAAACACTTTTTTCACCGTTATAGATTGAATAGCAGTCAGTGTCCTTAAAGCGGGTGTGTTACGCTAACAGTGGATACGGTGACCAGTGCCACCACTTATATCTGGTGTCACAATAGCTTGTATTTAAAACAAAAAACTTTTTTCACTGTTATAGATTGAATAGCAGTCAGTGTCCTTAAAGCGGGTGTCAGGCCTCCTTCAGCGTGTGCTCTGCCAGTTTACAGTGCCACTCATATCTGGTGTCATAATAGCTTGCATTTAAAAACAAAATACTTTTTTCACTGTTATAGATTGAATAGCAGTTAGATGTCTGCCAGCAGATGTGTCAGGCTCACAGTGGATACTGTGCCCAGTGCCACCACTCACTCACTGGTACCCGGACGAAATTTATTTTCACAAAAGGCAATCCCCAACCTGTACTCGATTATGCAAAAGGAAAAAATTGCATGTCTGGCACACAGTGTTGGGGCAAGGGTCCATCTGACCACTGATACCTGGTCTGTAAAGCATGGTCAGGGCAGGTATATCACCTACACCGCGCATTGGGCAAACCTGCTGACGGCTGCCAAGCATGGAATGCGTGGCTCTGCAGAGGAGTTGGTGACACCGCCACGACTTGCAGGCAGGCCTGCTGCCACCTCCTCTACTCCTCCTACTCCATCCTCTTCCATAACCTCCTCAGCTGAGTCCTCTTCTGCTGCTGCGCCTTGCTCCACATCAACGGATAGGGGACGTAACAGGGATTAAACTGATAAGAATAGTACTACTTAACACACCACTCCTATCTGGTGGCACATTAGATTGCACGCGCAGTGCCCTAAATTTGTTGTGATCTGTGAGTAAGGTAAACGGTTGTCCATACAAGTAAGGTTGCAGCTTTTTGAGGGCCCACACCACTGCCAGGGACTCCTTTTCAATGGCAGTGTATCTACTTCCCTGGGCAAAAGTTTCTGGCTTAGATAAGCCCCGGGTTGCTCGCTGCCATCTGCTCCGACTTGGCTCAGTACTGCTCCCAAACCAAACATAGAAGCGTCTGTATGGACGAGAAAGCGTTTAGTTGGATCAAGAGCAGAAAGTACAGATGATTTAATGAGCGCCGTCTTGAGCTGTTAGAAGGCCTGTTCACACTCTGGGGCCCATACTACTATCTTTGGGAAGTTTTTACACGTTCCTATATGGCACTTACTGGGCTTTAGGGTCAGTCCGGCCTCCCTAATCCAGTCTAGTACGGCTCCTAAGTGGGTCAGGTGTTCGGGCAGGAGCAGCTAAAAATGGCTATATCATCCAAGTAGGCACAGGCATACTCCTGAAACCCATCCAGTAGCCGATCTACCATCCTCTGAAAGTTAGCCGGGGCATTCTTCATCCCGAATGGCATGGCCTTAAACTGATACAGGCCAAACAAGGTGACAAATGCCGACTTGTGGATGGCGTCCTCGGCTAATGGAATTTGCCAGTACACCTTGCACAGATCTATTGTGGTGAGGTACTGGCCTCTGGCCATTTTGTCTAGGAGCTCGTCTATCCGGGGCATAGGATAGGCGTCTGAGGTTGTTCACATGGAGCATGCGCTTGCCTCCCGTGCCTGTGACCGCACCGATCACAAAGGTGGTATCACAAACCTGCTCTACCACCTTGTATGGGCCCTGCCAGGAAATCTGCAGCTTGTCCTTGTGGACAGTGTCAATCCATATCTGCCAAGTGACCCTATGTAGGGGGAACAGTCCCTATTCTGCTCTGTGTCAGTGTGTATCAGGGATCCTTAGGACATGTGTCAATCCATATCTGCCAAGTGACCCAATGTAGGAGGAACAGTCCCTATTCTGCTCTGTGTCAGTGTGTATCAGGGGCTCTGAGGAAAGGTGTCAATCCATATCTGCCAAGTGACCCTATGTAGGAGGAACAGTCCCTATTCTGCTCTGTGTCAGTGTGTATCAAGGATCCTTAGGACAGGTGTCAATCCATATCTGCCAAGTGACCCTATGTTGGGGTAACATTCCCTATTCTGATCTGTGTCAGTGTGTATCAGGGGCTCTGAGGACAGGTGTCAATCCATATCTGCCAAGTGACCCTATGTTGGAGGAACAGTCCCTATTCTGCTCTGTGTCAGTGTGTATCAGGGACCCTTAGGACAGGTGTCAATCCATATCTGCCAAGTGACCCTATGTAGGGGGACCAGTCTCTATTCTGCTCTGTGTCCGTGTGCATCAGGGGCCCTGAGGACAGGTGTCAATCCATATGTCAAGGTGTCAATATGTCATATGTCAGGTGTCAATCCATATTGATTGTGATTTAGGAATGTTAGGTGATTTCTGCCCCTTATGGATTAAAACCAGACTCTGTATCAACTGTGTAATTTTCCATGGAAGTTTTGCCATGGATCCCCCTCCGGCATGCCACAGTCCAGGTGTTAGTCCCCTTGAAACAACTTTTCCATCACTATTGTGGCCAGAAAGAGTCCCTGTGTGTTTTAAAATTCGCCTGCCCATTGAAGTCTATGGCGGTTCGCCGGTTCGCGAACATTTGCGGAAGTTCGCGTTCGCCGTTTGCGAACCGAAAATTTCGTGTTCGCGACATTACTACCTCTGAGCTTATTAACCTTTGTTAACCTCTGCTGACACTTTAATCAGTGTGGGTTCTAATTGTGAGGCTGGGTGGCCAACGTTCGTATGCACGGATGAGTGGGAACTGTATTGGCGGCCATATTGTTCACGAGAATGCAGGGCAGCGGTGTTTGGGTGTCGATCGCATGGAACTAAAATTGGACATGTTTACTCCCAAACACCACTGAACTTTGACGAACACTTGCTTTTTCCCCATCCATGTCAGGAGAGCACCATTTGGTAGGTTTGTTCATATGAACCATACGAACAAACACTACCTATAAGCCAGAGTGTGCATTCGATATTTCTTTCCCATGGAACTCCTGAAAGGGACCGGCACCTCCCCTGAATTCATGGAACTGTTTTGGGCATAGTACCATGTGTGCGGCCGATCAGAACTTCCACATGGTGGCATTTCCCCTACACTGCATGGATATGAGCGCTATTTGGACAACTTGGGCGCTCAGATCCAGGCTATCTGGGTATGTATAGACTGTGTGGGTTCCTATGTGGGAAATATGTATTTTGATGTGTTTTTCATTTTTTGTTTTATGCTGAGTCACAGTGACACTGTATTTCTTGGTCATGTTGTGGGTGTGTTTTGGGCATGTCACTGTGCTCAGAGTTTGTATATAAGTGAGCCATTTGTCTGGTATAAACAGACTACTCCCAGCATTAAGCCTCTGCTCATGTGTGTGTGTGTGTGGGGGGGGGGTAATGGGGGGAGGCGGGAGGAGGGCAGCTATGCTGCTATAATCACTGGCTATACTCTCTTGGAGGAGAGGTCTTCCCACTGGAAGCTGGATTTGAGATGGTGTGGCACCAGACTCCTCCCCCAGAATTTGACTCCAACCTTTAACTCTGTAGCTATCATAGTTACATAGTTACATATGCTGTTGATCCAAAAGAAGGCAAAAAACCTAGTCTGTAGCGCTTCCAATTTTGCAGCAAACTAGGAAAAAATTCCTTCTTGACCCCAAAATAGCAGTCAGATGTCTCATTGGATCAAGCAGCTATTATTAAATTAATTAGAAATTATATCCCTGTATGTTATGTTTTTGCAAGTATTTATCCAATTTCAGTTTAAACATCTGTATGGACTCTGATAAAACCACCTCTTCGGGCAGAGAATTCAATATCCTTATTACTCTTACTGTAAAAAAACTTTTCTTTGCCTTAGATTAAATCTCCTTTCTTCCTGCCTAAATATGTGACCTCATGTCCTATGTATAGCCCTGTTTATGGATAGATTTCCAGCCTATAGATTAGGGAAGTGAGGCATGGGTGGCAGCCTATGGATTTGGGAAGTGAGGCATGGGGAGAGGCAGCTTATAGATTAGGGAAGTGGGGCATGGGGGGGCAGCCTAAATGAAGATTCAGCAAGGAGCAGTAAGGTAAAGTAAGAGAAGGAGCAGAAAGGCTAAGAAACAGAAATGAGCAGGAAGGGTCTGCAAGGAGTAGGGGCAGCAAGGAGAAGCAATGGTTTGCAAGGAGCAGGGGCAGCAAGGAGCAGGAAATGTCTGCAAGGGGCAGGAAGGGTCTGTAAATGTCTGCAAGGGGCAGGAAGGGTCTGTCCAAGAAGGACCACAAAGGTAAAGGAGCAGAAAAAAATAAAAAAGGAGCACAAAGGTAAAGTAGGAGAAGGAGCAGAAAGGGACAGCAAGGAGCACAAAGGTAAAGTAGGAGAAGGAGCAGAAAGGAATCAGAATGAGAAAGGAGCAGAAGGGTGCAGAATAAGCAGAAAGTAGCAGAAAGATAAATGAGCAGAAGGAGCCAAGGATAGAAGACAGTGTCAGAAGAAAAAGAAGACTGTCAAATGAACGAGAAGAAAAGGAAATTATAGCAGGAAGGACAAATGAAGTGAACCCTCCACTTTATTCTGGACACCACATCATAAGGCTTTGTTACCTGGGCCTGGCAGGGAAACTCTGGACCTTCTCATTTCCCTGGTAGAAAAAAATATCAGTGTTAATGTGTTCACTTTTATTTACTGAGTGTCAGGAAGCACAGAGTGCCACTGGGTGGGGGTGTTGCTGATTGGCTAGAGTGGTCAGCTGACACTCTAAGCCAATCAGTAGCTCCCCATTTATAAAAAAGTAATACATTTTTATGAACCGGGAACTACCGATTGGCTTAGAGCGTCAACTGTCCACTCTAGCCAATCAGCGGCACCCATGCCTGACGTCAATCTGCACTTCCTGACACTCCGTTTCAGATGCCGAATACCACTGAGCGACCTGGAGCTGGAGGAAGCCTTTGGGGTTAAACCATTTGAGAGCGGTTTAACCCCTTAAAGGAAAGAGAGCACCCAGAGGCTTCCTGGCATCATAGCATTTTCATTTAGATGAAGTTGTTATGGTGACCAGAAAGTTTCTTTAATTTGTTTAACCCCTTAAGAACCAAACTTCTGGAATAAAAGGAATCATGACATGTCACACATGTCATGTGTCCTTAAGGGGTTAAAGGAACACTATAGTGTCAGGAATACAAACATGTATTCCTAACACCATAGTTGTGAAAACACTATTCACCCTGGCTTTATGTGATAATGACTATGCTCCTCCGCTTCATGACACTGTCAAAAAGGTGCCAAGCATGGATGTCATTACAATTATGCCCCCCAAGAAAAAATTCCTGCAGACGCCCATGTATGTGATGTCTATGATATGCACTTTATTGGATTTCATATGGCTTCTTATTTTAATAATGAATATTTTACTCTCTCTTTTGACATATATTTTGTTACATATTTTGACTTACTAGGTTAGAATGTATAAGATAGGAGACTTATTTTTGTTAATATTGTATCATCATCATATTATATTTAATTCCAATGCATGTTTTCACTTTTGTCTGGGAATTTATGATCACTTTATAAAACAGTGACATGTGAAGAAGACTCTCAGCTAATGTAAGATGCTATTAACCGCTGGTTTAATTATTCACATTAGAGCCGCTTTTGATATTTACTGGTGATCGCATGCGCAGGACATCTGTGATCTGCACATGCGCAGTGCGCATTTGTGGTTGACAGATGTCGCGCGCATGCATGCATGATTATGTACAGTAACCGCAAGCATGGACTACGTAGACATGGTGCCGCTCTCGGGCAGATGGTGAGTCTCTTTAACGGTTAGTTAATATGTTTGCTTATTTACTTACCATTTGAATTTGTTTTGGCAATCCATCATTGGATATGAGGTCTTCAACACAGCTGTCACTAATTTTTTTTAATTTAAGATGAGTTACACTAATTACTGTTTAATTACACTGATTATTGTTTTATTGAATGGATTTATGTACCTATAAATTATGTGTGATATGTGTATTTGACAGCTTGACAAAGACTGTGTAAGTCAGGTAGACTGTGCCATTTCTGAACCTTGGAGTGTCTAAACTGGTTTGTCTCTCTCTGTGACTTCCAAGATGGCTTCTATCACCTAAGGGCACTGTAATCCCACCCCCTGGTGCTATGAGCCAACCATGGACCCTAAATAGAGAGGTTAATTGCATGCCTCCAATTATGGGCAAGTGGCTCTGCTGCCTAAATGCAGGGCCGGTGTTCTATCAGTCTGCTATACCCCGTCAGATTGCAATACCCCCGTCACTTCCGGGGAGGGGAATCAGCTGGATCCTGTGCTGCACATGCATGTTAGCACTCCTGCTACTCCTCCACAGCAAGGTCCTGGAAGGTAAGTAAAACTAGTTTTACACTTTCATTATAGTTAGTGCATTCACAAAGCTTAGGACATGGGACATTTAGGGTTAATGTTAGGGTTCAAATTAGGGTTAGGATTAGGGACTTGTTCATATTTAGTGATATTTCACATTAGGGGAATATCACTAAATTGTGCTTTCTCACACTTTATTTTAACTCTTACCCCAAGGGTTAGGGTAAGAATAGAGTGTGAGAGAGGTTAGAAGCACTTACCTAACCCTAATTTGTATCCTCACTTAACCCAGATGTGCCATGTGCCTAAGCTTAGTGAATGCACTAACTATAATGAAAGTGTAAAACTAGTTTTACTTACCTTCCAGGACCTTGCTGTGGAGGAGTAGCAGGAGTGCTAGCAGCACAGGATCCAGCTGATTCCCCTCCCCGGAAGTGACGGGGGTATAGCAATCTGACAGAGTATAGCAGACTGATAGAAAACCGGATTAACATGGGGGCTGATGGAGCTGCAGCTCCAGGCCCAGGCCCAGGCCCATGGAATAGGCCCATTGATTTATAAAAAAAAAAAATAGAAAATTTTATTTTATTTTTTACATTTTTTTTTTTACACACTACTCTTAGGGATTCCACCTGGCTTTTATTTTATTTGCACAGGCAGTATTTGAGGCTGCCTGGCTGGTGCCAATATTACAGTGATACTGGCAATACAAATGCTGGTATTTTTCGCAGTATAAACAAGAGATTACTATGCAATACCAGCACTGGCCAGTAGGGGTTACTATGTGTGGAGACAGGCAGGGATAGAAAGTTCCATCATATCCCTCCCTGCCTATCTATACTCATTGATCTGCAGGAGTGCAGCTACAGAGAGTCCAGACAGCAACTCCCACCCTGCAGAGACAGGCTACAGCTCAGGGAAGTAAGGGATGGGGGGGAAAGGCTGCAAAGGCTGCACATCACTTGAGGCACTAGGAGACATGGAGGCACTAGGAGACATGGGGACAGTGAGACACTGAGACACTAAGGGACACTGGGAGACATTATGGCAGACACTGAGACACTAAGGGACATTGGGAGACATTATGACACAGAAAAATGGGGACACAGTGTCCCCATGTCTCCCAGTGTCCCCATGTCTCCCAGCCAGTGTCCCTCGTGTCTCAGTGCCCCCTAGTCTCCCAGTGCCCCCAGTCTGTCAGTGTCTCACTGTCCCCATGTCTCCTAGTGCCTCCATGTCTCCTAGTGCCTCAAGTGTCTCAATGTCCCCATGTCTCCAAGCTAGTGTCCCTAGTGTCTGTGGCCCTGGTGTCTCCTTGTCCCCATGTCTCCCAGTGCCCCCATGTCTCAATGTCCCCATGTCCCCAGCCAGTGTCTCTAGTGTCTGTGTCCCTGGTGTCTGTGTCCCCATGTCTTCAAGTGTCCCCTATTTTCCCAGTGTCCCCATGCATCCCAGCCAGAGTCCCCTAGTCTCCCAGTGTAACTGGTGTCTCCGTGTCCCTAGGTCTCCCTGTGTCCCCAGGCCTTACCGTCTTCCTAGTGACATGAGGACCCTGGGATACATGGGGACACAGGGAGACATGGGGCATTGAAACACTGTGATACATAGGATCACTGGGAGACCAGGGGACATGACACTAGGGGACACTGGGAGACATGGGGCACTGATACATAGGAACACTGAGACCTGGAGTAATCGACACATGGGGGCAGTGGTGTATCCTGGTTTTGTGCTGCCCTAGGCAGGACAAAACGCAGGCGCCCCCCCCCCCGTGCCAACCCCCCCCCGCCTTCTAAATACACACACACACATTCACTGACAGATACGCATACACTCGCTAACAGAAACACACACACACACTAACAGACACACTCACACTCACTAACAGACATACACTCACTAACACACACACACTCACAGGCAAACACACTCACACAGTCAGACACACTCACACAGTCAGACACACACACACTCACTGACACACTAACAGACAAACATAGTCAGACACACACAAACAGACACACTCACTCACTAGCAGACACACACACACACACTAACAAACACACACACATTAACAGACACACACACACTCACAGGCAAACACACACTCACTGACACACACACACACAGGCAAACACACACTCACTGACACACAGTCAGACATACACACTAACAGACACAGTCAGACACACACACACTAACAAAACACACACACATTAACAGACACACACTCACTCACTCACATTAACACATTTTTTTATTTATTTTTATTTAGCCCCCCCCCCTTACCTTTGGGAGTGCTGGGGGGGAGGGGTTCTTTACCTCCCTGGTGGTCCAGTGGATGCCGGCTGGGCTAGGCAGGCGGCTGGCGAGGGAGCTCTTCCCCTGAGCGGTCTGCTCAGCTCCCTCGCGCGCCGCAAAGTGAGGCTGGGAGCCGGAAGATGACGTCATCTTCCGGTTCCCAGCCTCACTCTGCGGCGCGCGATGGAGCTGAGCGGACCGCTCAGGGGAAGAGCTCCCTCACCAGCCGCCTGCCCAGCGCCGCCCGCCAGCCCAGCCGGTCAGTTAGCCGCGAGGCTAACAAAGCATTTGCCTGGGCATTTGGGGGGCGGCGTTTTTTGCCGCCCCCTGAAAAATGCCGCCCAAGGCAAATGCCTTGTTTGCCTCGCGGCTAAAACGCCCCTGCATGGGGGCACTGGGAGACATGGGGCCACTGGGAGGAATCCATCTATACAGCAGAATCAAACTAAGTAGTTTTTGGGTGATTTTACAGCATTTTCTCTTATGTCACTCCTTGTGATTTACATCATGTGATGTCACCCATACATATTTAATTATGCAAATTAGCAAGGCCGGTATGTTTTTCCAAGAAAGGTGGCAACCCTAACTACTTTTCACATACTCTTATTTAAGTATGGAAACTTAAGAGGGATGTATGGGAACAAAACTTGTGTGGACTGGTTGACAATGAATATAGTTAAAGGGACACTAGAGTCACCAGAACAACTACAGCTTATTGAATGTGTTCTGGTGAGTAGAATCATTACCGTCAGGCTTTTTGCTGTAAACACTGTCTTTTCAGAGAAAATGCAGTCTTTACGTTACAGCCTAGTGATAACTTCACTGGCCACTCCTTAGATGGCTTGTAGAGATCCTTACTGGGTCATGGCTGCCTAAAATGCATCCAAACATTCAGTGTCTCCTCCCTCTACATGAAGACACTGAACTTTCCTCATAGTGATTCATTGATTCAATTAATCTCTATGAGGAGATGCTGATTGGCCAGGGCTGTGTTGTAATCATGCTGGTTCTGCCCCTGATCTGCCTCTTTGTCAGTCTCAGCCAATCCTATGGGGAAGCACTGTGATTGGATTAGGCCACCACTTCTAATGATGTCAGCAGACTGCTTGTTTTTCTGAGTCTAACAGCATGCAGAGTTACAGCTTCAGGCTTGAATAGAGTAAGATTTTGCTATATCTATGAAGCCATGAGGGGCCCAGGGGGGCTAGATGGTGGTGTTAACACTATAGGATCATGAATTCAAGTTTGTGTTCCTGACCCTATAGTGATCCTTTAAGGTAATGCTGACTGTGGTCTCTCTAACACTGTGGCATGTTCCCTTTCTTCTACCCTCACTACATACAGCTTGTCTTTGTCCTAGACTATATACCAGGAGCTTCTGCCTGCTAGTAAGAAGGTAAGGAGACAAGTGGACCAGCGAGTGCCAGGGGACAGTCCTTAGAAAGCATTGAGCGAGCACATCATTAGATGCATTTATGCCAAGCTCAGGGTGCTGTCTGCATAGTATGCCCTTAGTTGGCCAGCTGCATGATTGGCAGGCAGCCTGACCTGCATTCATACCAGGCTGGCCTTCTAATTCTTTGGGCAGACATATCCTCTTTTTGGGCATGTTCGCCCCTTTTGGCAGGTTACGTGATTTGTGTCAGTGGCATACCCTTTTACTGTGCCCATTGACTTCCTGCTTGACTGGACACTGCTGTTAGGGGTTATGGATTTACTTGAAAGATGAAAACATAAATTAGTGAGAGATTAGCCTAGGGTATGTGTTTTCTTATAGCTGCTGTTTTCTTTCTCTCCAGCACCATCTCCATCAGATACATGATGCTTGGGAGTGTTTTACTGTTTTTAGTCGATATGATTCTGTAATTAGGCCCGTCATAATTGTCAGCACCAGGCCCACTGGGCTCTTAATCTGGCCCTGCCTAAATGGCAACTGAAATTCTTCATTAAGGGAGTCTAGGTATGTGCAAAACCTGCAGAAGCAACAAAGCTTCTTTACATTGCAGAACTGAAATGGGTAAGACTAAGACATGAATAAGACAACATAATGAATAAGACATGGATTTTTTTTTTTTTAATTTGGCACACTCTGGCAATGGCTAGAATTTGTTAATTAACCTTTTCCCATTATTGGTGTTTCTAAACTATAAAAAATATTTTTTCCCCTACAAAAATTGGCAGGGTGTTGCCCCAGATGCCCCTATGAGTGGGCCTCCACTGATAGCAAAATAGATATGTGTTTTGATTTTCTATCCAGGTGTCATGGATTCAGTTTTAGATATAGAAATGAAATTGTTTTATTTTTGTTATTATAAAGTTTAAATGAGATTTGGGGATTAACAGTAAGGAAGTGTTGTGGTTTGTGGTTTTGGATAAATTCAAAAGGGTTTAACAATAACTACTGTGTTAAATTTTTAGGAGAACCAAGATGGCTGCTGACTATGTGCTTCAAAGAGCATCAAGATGGCCACCAGTCATGTGTCCTGGTGTAACCTAGTTACACTAACAATAGACATCACCCAGTTACACTAACAATAGAGTTAATGGAAGCCCACATATATTTGCAAGCATTGGCATGTTTATTAACCTTTTCAGTGCTTAAAACTGGCATTTATGTAGGGAATATCTATTAAATTGGGAACTTATAACTTTGAGAGTTATGAGTGTAAAAGCACATTTATTGTATTTAAATGGTAGTCATATTTCATGTCCATAACAGGCAGTGAGCTTATTGAGCAGAATTATTGGTAGCAAAACTGACTAAAACAGTTTTGAGTCAGTTATAGTCAGTGGAGAATCCATCTGTGGTACTAAAAGAAAGCTCATGAGAAAAAATATTTACATGCCGTCATTACCGAGTAGGGATGTGCATGTGCAAAAAATTTGGTTCGGTTCAGAAATTCAGGTAAATAAAATGTGTCTGCTTCGGCAATTCGAACCAATAGCATTTGGTTCAGTAATTTTGAACTTCGGCAATTCAGACCCTAACCCCTTACCCCAGTCACTTGTTTTGCCACTTTTCAGAAATCTGAAGCACTTTGGAACTTCAATTCGGCACATCGGAAATTCGGCAATTCGAACATTCGCAAGCATCCGAATTGCACGAAATTTGCCCAAATGTACATTGGGAACGAAATGAATTGCACATGTCTATTACCGTGTGATAATAGCATTCAAAGGGAGATCTTAGATTGCCAAGAGTAGCAGTAGAGGGCTATAATAGTAGAGAAGTCAGAATGATGAGGTGAACATAGAAGACACTGAGCAATTGATATATGTGAGGGAATAAAAGAACCAAGCGGGAACAGGTCCACTGTGCCAAGTTCATCATAATAGCAATTATTATTCAGGAAGAAGAATAAACTGTAGATTTTCCATCATGGATTAAATGGACACTTTGGTTGGACCACTTTAGTAAGTGACAAAAGAGAACATCTGTTTGAAGAGGATTAATTAAGAATCAATTGAGAAATGCAAACAAAGGAATAACATGATGACTAAAACTTACATTTTTAATACACTTTCAAATTTGCACTTTTATTTGTTGAATATTTTTTTAAAATATTTAGAAATCTGTCTCACATTACTTACTCTAGCATATTAAAATGCACTCTAAAAGCATATTTCAGTCTTCTGGGGCCCTATTGAGTTTTGGAATAGTACATAAGGCATTTATTATATAACAGCAGCCTTATTTTGACAAAATGAACAACCTGGAGTAAATTAATATGCAGAAGGATGATACAGTGAAAAACATGGAATGCATTTTTTAGTTGTACTAAATGTACAATAAACAGTACTGAATTAGTTCCTGTTTTCTTGTACCTGCCGAAAGAACATACAAGAAGGTAATTAGATGGGCTACATTAATGCCTTAACGCCGTTACGGCGTTCTATGCCGTCGCGGCTTTAAAGGGCTTTAAAGCCATTGCTGCGGCATAGAACGCTGTAACGGCTTTGAGCCCCAGGAGGTAAGATTTATTTACCTCTGCCGCAATCCTCTTCGGGAGGGCTGCCTGACAGCCCAGGCAGCCCTCCCCCGGCAGATGAGGCCCCCGGGGGGCCATGTGATCGCTCTCAAAGAGCGATCACATGGCCCCCTATAGCTGGCTGTGGATCTGCCAGCAGGAGGGCTGTCTGAAATATCAGACAGTCCCCCTGCTGGTGGGAAATATAAAAAAATAAATTAAACATGTGTAAAATTAAATTAAATTTATTTTTATATATATATAATATACATATATATATATGTAACGTCATACATAGTGTATTTTAATATTAATATTAGTATATATATTAATATTAAAATACACTTAGAATGACGTTACATATATATAATATGTATATATTATATATCTAATAGATATATACACATATATTATATATATACGTATAATTACAATAATAAATAAATAAAATAATAAAATAAATAAATAAAATATTGAAACAAAATTTAATATAAATTATATATTCATATGTAATTTCATTCTAACTGTATTTTGTTATTAATATATATATATATATATATTGGTAACAAAATACACTTAGAATGACATTCTATATATATCTATCTATCTATATATAAAATACAAATAACCGCAAATATATATATATATAGATAAATACATATAGTTACATAGTTACATAGTTACATAGCAGAAAAGAGATTTGCGTCCATCAAGTTCAGCCTACCTCACATTTGTTTTTTGCTGTTGATCCAAAAGAAGGCAAAAAAACCCAGTTTGAAGCACAATTTTGCAACAAGCTAGGAAAAAAATTCCTTCTTGACCCCAGAATGGCAGTCAGATTTATCCTTGATCAAGCAGTTATTACCCTACATTGAAAGATTATATCCTTGAATATTCTGTTCTTTGCAAGTATGCATCTAGTAGCCATTTTGAACATCTGTATGGACTCTGATAAAACCACTTCTTCAGGCAGAGAATTCCACATCCTGATTGTTCTTACAGTAAAAAAACCTTTCCTTTGCCTTAGACGAAATCTTCTTTCTTCCAGTCTAAACGCATGGCCTCGTGTCCTATGTAAAGTCCGGTTTGTGAATAGATTTCCACACAATGGTTTGTATTGGCCCCGAATATATTTGTATAATGTTATCATATCCCCTCTCAGGCGACGTTTTTCTAAATTAATAGGTTTAAATTTGTTAACCTTTCTTCATAGCCGATATGTTCCATTCCTTTTATTAGTTTTGTAGCCCGCCTCTGCACTTTTTCTAGTGCCATAATATATAATTACATAAAAGATTACATTAGTATACACATAGAATTTAAATACCTATAAATGCATATATATTAAAATTCTACGTGTATATTTAAGTAATCTTTTAACATAATTATGTGATTTGATTAATTAAAATTTGATTGACATGCCTGACAACACAGGGAGAAAGTGCAGAGAATTTAATTTGCAAGCACTATATTTGACCCTGTAACTCTCCAAGACACCATAAAACCTGTACATAGGGGGTACTGTTTTACTCGGGAGACTTCGCTGAACTCAAATATTAGTGTTTCAAACTGGTAAATTGTATTACAACAATGATATTTTAAGTAAAAGTTAAGTTTTTTGCATTTTTTACAAACAAATGGCACTTTTATGGACAATATTATTGTTGTAATATGTTTTACTGTTTTAAAACACTAATATTTGTGTTTAGTGAAGTCTCCCAAAAATAACAGTACCCTCCATGTACAGGTTTTATGGTGTTTTGGAAAGTTAGAGAGTCACATATAAGGCTTGCATTTCATTTTTGTGACATTGAAATTTGCCAGATTGGTTATGTTGCCTTTGAGACCGTATGGTAGCCCAGGAATGAGAATTACCCCCATGATGGCATACCATTTGCAAAAGTAGACAACCCAAGGTCCAGTCTTTCTTAGTAGCCACTTAGTCACAAACACTGGCCAAATATTAGTTGTTTGCTTTTTTTCACACAAAAATAAATATGAACGCTAACTTTGGCCAGTGTTTGTGACTAAGTGGCTACTTAAAAAGACTAAACATACCACACTTTCAATACCTTGGCTTGTCTACTTTTTCAAATGGTATGCAATTTTGGGGGTAATTCTCATTCCTGGGCTACCACACCGTCTCAAAGGTACTAATCTGGCAAATTTCAATTTGAAAATGGAATGTTCTATATTTGACCCTGTAACTTTCCAAAACACCATAAAACCGGTTAATGGGGGGTACTGTTGTACTCGTGAGACATCGCTGATTACAAATATGTGCATTTTTTGCAGTAAAACCTAACAGTATTATGACATTTACAGCTAAAATGTGAGGCGGAACTACAAATTTAAAAAAAATATTAAAATTTCTCACAGTTTCTTACATTTTATTCATAATAAATTATGTTTCATAGCTAAATATTTGATATGAAATGAAAGCCCTGTTTCTCCTGAACTAAATGATATATAATAAGTGTGGGTGCAAATTCCAGTTTTTGTTTACATTTTGTTTTGATCAGAACGTGTACTATTGACTCCGTCCTGAAGGGGTTAAAAGTGAATAGCCAAGACATCAAGCAAGATAAACATCAAAATATACAGGTCAATTTTTAAGAGAGAAAATGTTGACTCATTGAAATATGAAATGGGTATGTTAATGAGGATTAGCATATAGTGTAGAATAACCAATAATCTGTTTTATTAAAAATTGACACCAAATATATAATCATCACATGTGGGATAATATGCAGCGGCAGTTTAATAAATTTAAGATAAATACACACATTATTTATTTGTATAAACGTTTGAACTTGATGGGCTTGATTCATCTTCCATCCTATATTATATCATGTTTGATTAATTTTCTGATACTGACCATGGCATGGCTACCTATCACTCTACTGTAACTACACTAGCTGACCTCAGATGTCAGTGAACAATATTGCTTGGTATAATAGAGAAAAAAAGTCATACATATTTTATGCATTTATTAAAATAGCAAAAGTATGACTGCATTTTTTTTTCAAATGGATTTCAATCTTAAACATAGTAATGTAATGCTATAGCACATATTAAAGAACATAATTGACCTATCATTTGTGCCCAGGACTTTTGTCTGTTCTAATGTGAAGACTAATAGATCTTGTCTGCTCTCTGTAACCTCCTCCTTTGTCTTTATGCAATGGTCCAATTTAGCAATCTATACAGCAGGAAACACTCTTGATCTCGCCTTCACCAATCTCTGTACTGCCTCTAATCTCTCAAATATTAATTTTCCTCTATCTGACCACCATCTGCTGACTTTTCACATCAGCACACCTAAGACCCAATTGACACCACCATCTGAACAACAATCTCACAGAAACCTCAAATGGCTTGACCTATAGCATTTCTTCACTAATCTCCAAACTCTCCTTTTACCTATCTCAAACCTCACCTATCCTAGATCTGCAACCTCCTTCTACAATTCCATCCTCTCCTCTCAACTAGACAGGCCCGGACTGGCCATCGGGCACACCGGGCAAATGCCCGGTGGGCCGCGGTGGCCATGGGCCGAGGCCGGCAGGGGAGGTCCCAGGATCTCCCCTGCCGGTCTATGCAGGGCCGGCACTCTCCGAGCGCCGGCCCCGCTGTTTGCCACGACGGGCCGGTGGGGAGATCAAGGATCTCCCTGACCGGCCCACATGCGGCCGCCGGCGGGGAGGGAGGGAGACAGCCAGCCAGGCTGGAGAGAGGACCCGGCGGAGCTCTAACTTGCAGCTCCGCCGGGTTCCTCTCGCGAGATCCGGCGCGTTGCCATGGCAACGACCGGATCTCGCGAGAGTGAACTCTAGCCTCACAGGCTAGAGTTCACTCACCCACGAGGACCACCAGGGAACACCGCGTGCCGGACCCCCCCTCCCAGTCCCAGCGTGCCGGTCCCCCCCCCTCCCATGCTAAAGGTAAGAAGGGAGGGGGGAAATAATGACTTTTTTTTATTTTTATTTTATTTACCCCCCCCTACACACACACACAATAACATTTATACAGCACTCTCACACCCATCACACACAGCACTGTCACACCCATCACACACAGCACTCTCACACCCAGCACTCTCACACCCATCACAAAGCACTCTCACACCCATCACTCTCACACCTCTCACACCCAGCACTCTCACACCCATCACACACAGCACTCTCTCACACAGCACTCTCACACCCATCACACTCACAGCACTCTCACACACACACAGCACTCTCACACCCATCACACACAGCACTCTCACACCCATCACACTCACAGAGCACTCTCTCACACACACAGCACTCTCTGACACAGCACTCTCTCACACAGCACTCTCACACCCATCACACTCACAGCACTCTCACACACACACAGCACTCTCTCACACGGCACTCTCACACCCAGCATTCTCACACCCATCACACACAGCACTCTCTCACACAGCACTCACACCATCACACTCACAGCACTCTCACAGAGCACTCTCACACACACACAGCACTCTCACAGAGCACTCTCTCACACAGCACTCTCACACCATCACACACAGCACTTTCACACACACAGCACTCTCTCACAGCACTCTCACACCCATCACACTCACAGCACTCTCTCACAGAGCACTCTCACACAGCACTCTCTCACACCCATCTCACACAGCACTCTCACACCCATCACTCACACACGGCACTCTCACACACATCACACACACACACGGCACTCTCACACACATCGCACCCTCACACACACACATACACCGCACCCTCACACACACACAGAACCCCCCCAACACACTGCACCACACACATACACAATACTTCCAAATATATATATATATATATATATACACACACACACACACACACTACACTCTTAAAGGACCACTCTAGCCACCCAGACCACTTCTGCTTAATGAAGTGCTCTTGGTGCCAGGTCCTTCTAGGGTTAACCCATTGTTTTATAAACATAGCAGTTTATCAATGGGTTAAGCCTTCCCCCAAAGCCTTTAGCAGCTGTCTCATTGACAGCCGCTAGAGGCGCTTCCGTGCTTTTCACTGTGAAAATCACAGTGAGAGCACGCAAGCGTCCATAGGAAAGCATTATAAATGCTTTCCTATGCGACTGGCTGAATGCGCGCGCAGCTCTTGCCACGCGTGCGCATTCAGCCGACAGGCCGGATCGGAGGAGGAGAGCTCCCCGCCCGGCGCTGGAAAAAGGTAAGTTTTAACCCTTTTCCAGAGCCGGGCGGGAGGGGGTCCCTGAGCCACATATGCATCACATTACACCACAAACACAACACGACTAAAACCGACCTTATTACACAATACCACACCACGACCAGCTCACTCTACACACATGCAATACCACAAGCAGGCTCCAAACACATGCACAATACTCTTTCCTGGCCTTTTGTCTCCTGGTATCCATTTATAGAGACACCAGAGACAAGTTGCAAGGAAACACAGTGCAAGCATGTTATTAAATTTGCTTGCACTGTGCAGAACAAATACAGAACTTTTTTCTCATGCTAGAGCTCTTCAGCAGAGCTCTGCGCATGGTCTGCCCTGGAAGAGCATTGAACCAACATGCTCACTTTGAGAGGAGGCGTGTTTGTCATTGGTGATGACAAAACACACCTCCTCTGCCCCGCCCCCTTTTTAGTGGGCCGCTGTGTTAAAAAAATGCCCGGGCCGAATTTTTCTCCCAGTCCAGCCCTGCAACTAGACATCATTTAAACGCAGCAAGCGCCCCCAACAACAACCTTGGTACACCAAGATGACTTGACACCTCCAAAAATGCTCCAGAACTGCTGAACGCTGTTGGAGAAAGTCTCACTGTGTCTGACTTTCTCCACTATATATTTATGCTGCGCTCACACAGCTTAGCTCTTTCCTCTGCAAAAGTAAATTACTTCAATACCCTCATAACCACACTCTCCCGCAAACCCAAATGAGTATTTCACACATTTAACTCTCTTCTTCGCCCTAATGTTCCTCCTCCAACTACTAACTTGACCGCTTAAGACTTTGCAACTCACTTCACTGACAAGATCTCTACAATCAGGGAAGAGATCTCTCATCTTTCTTCTTCCCCTTACAATACTTCCCCTAACCTCACTCCCTCTGCTCTTCTATGTTCATTCAAACCCGCTACAGCGGAAGAGGCTTCTACTCTGCTCCAGTCCTCCCGCCCCACCACCGGCTCCTTAGATACAATTTCCTCACATCTCATCCATACTATGTCTTATTCTCTCTCTCTACCTCTCACTAAAATTCTCAATCTCTCTCTCTCCTCTGGCATATTTCCATCGCCCTTCAAACATGCAACTATAACCCCAATTCTAAAGAAGCCCAACCTTGACCCTATCTCCCCATCCAACTACCATCCTATCTCGCTACTGCCCTTTGCATCCAAGATCCTTGAAAGAGTTGTGTATGTGAGATTGACAGACTTACTCAAGTCCAACTCTCTGCTAGACCCGCTTCAGTCTGGTTTCCGCGCTAAGCACTCTGTGGAAACGACACTGACCAAAGTATCCAATGATCTACTCACTGCAAACTCTCATGGTCACTACTCTATCCTAATTCTCCTTGACCTTTCTGCAGCTTTTGACACTGTTGATCATCAACAACTTTTTCTCATCCTCCACAATATCGGCCTACAAGATATTGCTCTCTCCTGGTGCTTCTCCTACTTCTCCCAGGGCTCTTTCAGTGTTTCTTTCTCTGGCTCTGCTTCTTCTCCTCAACTCCTCTCTGTTGTTGTCCCCCAAGGTTCAGTCCTTGATTGCCTACTGTTCTCTATCTATACTGCCTCCCTTGGTAAACTTATTAGCTCCTTTGGCTTCCAATATAATTTCTATATGGATGACAAGCAAATCTATATGTCCTCTCCTGATCTCTCTCTATTCATCTTGATTAGTGTCTCTGACTGCCTCTCTGCTATTTGTAACTGGATGTCTGCCCACTTCTTTAAACTCAACTTGACCTAAACTGAGATTCTGGTCTTTCCTCCCTCAAGTGTTGCTATTCCTGTGTCTGTCTCCCTCTAAGTTAACAGTGCTACCATCAGCTCCACCAAGCAGGCTCGCTGCCTAGGTATTCTTTGACTCCGACCTCTCCTTCACGCCTCATGTTCAGTCTATCGCTAAATCCTGTTGCTTCCATCTCAAAAACATTGTGCGCATCAGACCCTACTTAACGCCAGATGTGACTAAGGTGCTGGTCCATTCCACTGTCCTTTCTCGCCTTGACTACTGTAATCCACTTCTCAGTGGTCTTATGTGCTCCCAACTTGTGCCGTTAAACTCCATAATGAATGTGGCGGCGAGGCTTATCTTCCTGTCCGCCCACACCTCCCACACCTCACCATTCTGTCAGTCCCTACACTGGCTTCCTGTAAGATATAGGGCTCTATTTAAAATTCTGGTTCTCGGTTTCAAAACTCTTCATAATGCTGCTCCCACATATCTATCCTCCCTAATACACAAGTATGTCCCATCTAGGCACTTGTGCTCTGCTGAAGTCTATCTTCTGTCCGCACTCCCACCTCTGATGCTCGCCTTCAAGACTTTGAGGGCTGCAGTGTTCCTGTGGAGCTCACTTCCCTCCTCCGTTAGATGCTCACCCAGTCTCCACTTCTTCAAAAAAATCATTCAAAACCCACTTCATAAAAGCATATCAATTAAACTATTAATAGCTCCCAACTGACTCCTCTCTTGCAGCTGTCATTATTCTTCCAATATCCTTACCTTTTGTGTCACTTTACCCCACTCCCTCTAGCAGGGCCCTCAACCCCTCTGTTCCTGTGTGTCCAAATTGTCTGGTTACAACTACATGTTTGTTCATCCACCCACTGTAAAGCGCTGCGGAATTTGTTGGCGCTATATAAATAACATAATAATAATCATAATACTTGTGTAAAAAAGCCCAATTACGCTCACTTAGTACAAATTAATGATGTATAGTGTTTTATTGTGTGAACTTTGAATTGGTTGAAGGGTTGAGTAATTAAATGTACAGTACCTTTAAACACCTAGTATTTTTAGATACAGAATCCAGGGTTTCCATTTTATTCACTATCAATCTTACAATAAAAATATATTACACTTGAAATCTTTCTTTCTTCTCTCATAGATTTTAGCCTTATTTTACCTTATTTATATTTGGAATTAATTAATTTTAATATTAGCAAATCACCAGCATACTGTCTAAAAATCAATCATTCATCGGTACCACAACATTTGCAGAAATAGACAATTTAATTAGATATCTAGAGAAATTTATTCAGTGTAAATTCCCTCCAGATACTTAAATCTTATATATTATTATAGTGTTAAAGTATGCAAACTAATACACATCCAGGTGGATCCCATTTATTCACTTATGCGTAACCTTAGGGATAGTAGATATCTATAATCAAATATTCATATCTCATTATTTCCTTTTCTAAAGTGCTATACTTAAATTTGATTTCTTTAAAATTCATGTAGCATATATTTTGTTTTGCATTTGCAAAGAATTGCAATGTAAGGAGACATTTCTCAGCAAAATTTGCTAGAAATACATGTGACTAAAAAATGATGTAATTCCTTAAAGGGAAGCAAAGTCAAAAGAAATAAAAATTTTATTTAGGGCCCCCACCCGCCACTCAGGGGCCTGTAGGGGTTCAACTTTAATGCCACAGAGGGTAGGAGCTGAGAGAGGAGGAAATCCCCCATCCTCTAATCTAACAGAGAGCGCTCCAGCCGGGCACTGAATAAGAGACTAGGTAAGGAGAGCTTCCTGCTGGTCTCACAGATTGTTAAATTGAATGTCTTACATGATGCAAGGCAGATTGAAGAGATCAACTGACCTCCCCAACCAGGCTACAGCAGCTCCGGACCCTGGACTGCCGCAGGCCCTTGGTCCATGGCCGATATGCCCGAGTGGTCAGTCCACCCCTGATTGACATACATGATACAACAGAGACCAGAGCTTACATGTACATTTAGAATTGTTAGAGAACAACTAGTTTCAATTCTGGTAGCTTTTGATCAAGGAAAGTACTCCCATGATTAATTATATAAAGCTTAGTTAAGTATACAGAAATTTTGTTTCCTTAATGACATATTCTTGGCAGCTCATTTCACAGCTGCACATTTTCTTACAGCCAGAAATTAATTTAAATATTTTCTGTCTGGACATCTTTAAAAACATCTTTAAAACACATTTTAAAGAGATACTATTGCACAATTTGCACATAATACAATCTTTTGCTATTGTTCTCTTGCACACAATATTAAATTAATCTTGAAGATTGTATTCTAATATTTTTTCTATAAATGCTGGTGAACACTGGGTACTATTGGGACAACCTTAAAGGAAAACTGTAATTTTTAATTCTATTTTTTTTTTTTTTTATGGTTACTGAAAATAAAAGATTTAAAGGAACAGTCCAAGAACCATAACCACTAGAACCTGTGTGTTTTTAAGAGGCCAAGAGTGCACAGGTGGCATCCTATTGTTATGTGTTAAATCATATTAGAACAACTTAACCAAGTCCTCTAGATGCCCTGGATCCAGATGCTTATCTACTTCCTGAACTCAGCTAAACCTTATAGACTGTAAGCGTGTTTGAGAAGGGTCCTCTTCAACCTATCGTTACTGTAAGTTTTCTTGTAATTGTCCTATTTATAGTTGAACCCCCATCTTATAATACTGTAAAGCGCTACAGAATCTGTTGGCGCTATATAAATGGCAATAATAATAATAATAATAATAATAATAATAATAATAATACAGTACCGGACTCATTGTCTGAGAAAGTTGTTTGACAAATTACACTGGGATGGCACCAGGGTACTCTTGGGACCATAACCACTACAGCATGCTCTAGTAGGTATGGCACTTGGAGTGCTCCCTTAATATATGTATTATGTAATATATCTCTGTTGTGTGTTTATTTGAATGACTGGTATCTCTTTTCTCTTGGCCAATCCTTGCTATGTGGTCATTCCAAAGAATACTAGTGTTCTACAATAAGAAGAAAAAAATCTTACTTAATATATATTAAAAAGCACGGTTAGTATCCTTTTTATGGATTCTATCACAAAGTAATGGGATAAAAAAATCCATCACAAACAAATAGTCAAGTAACAAAATGCAACAAAATACTGCCCAATTAGCAAGAGTGATCCGTCTTGACAATTTTGTGCTCAAATACAAACTTTGTATGGCAGTGTTTTTTTTTGTATTAAACATAGCTTGAATTGTATGTATCCTTTCAATATACACATGGATGCTGAACCTACACCCAGATAACCAGTTGTTATTTTTGGGAGAGATTATGAAAAAGTATTTCTAGAGATGATATCCTTTTTTTTTGAATGACTGTACTGTCAAAATTTCACCTGACATGGAGTATGAACCTATTGATTTTTGTGGACTCAGAGGAGACAGGATACACATTATACAAGAAGGATGCTGATAGTCACACCATACTGAGGACTGAATCCCACTAGATGCATACTACAATTGGAAGAAATTGATTCACATTTCCTAGCACCTGAAAACAAAAGGTCATGGAATGGGAAAAAAGCAATTTTTGTGGGAGCAAATAAGCAGCATAGTTTGACATGATGGACAAGAAGTCTATCCAAACGTGCTTATTGAACTGGGACTCCTGTCTAATCAAGGGGCAGCATGAAAACGATGTTTAATGATTAAGGGAATGCCAGTTAATGTTGATTTTATTCACAGACCAAGTTATAACTGACCAATAGAGAGAAAAAGCTGTAAACAGTCTCTACTTCCAAATATGATTTTTTTTCAGACACTTTGACTGCAGCTACTTAGAGAGACAGATATGCAGTTATACAGTGTGTTTTACACTGTCTGTGCCTGTGCAAAAGTGGGACATAGTCTGGGTTATTAACATTAGTGAGAATAGGCTTAACTGTTTGGAGGGAAGAAAATCCTTCTTGTCAGAGTGTAGTTTTCAATGGAAAAAAAAAGTTCCTGTTGCCTAGTCTGGGTTATTAATTCTAGTGTGATACTAGGAGTGGCTTGCTGCTGGATATCATTAGATAGCTAGTTAATGCCAGGGGCATTTGAAACAACTTTGAGTGAGAGGAGATTGCCATTTTGTCATTGATCCTAGTCTGAGACTAGGTCACCAGAATACAGTTGTTAAAAGTTGTATTGTGGTGAGGAGAGTGGAATTCAGTAAAAAAGAAAAAAAAATGTTCCTATTGCGAAGCCCGGGTAATTGACTCTATCATAAGACTAGGTTTAGCTTGCTGCTGTATCTAGCGAGATAGCTACTAACCAGAGCACTTGATTAACTTTTTGGATCATCAAAGATTGCCATTTTGCAATTGAGATTATGTTATCATAATTTAGTTGTTAAAAGGACACTATAGTCACCTGAACAACTTTAGCTTAATGAAGCTTAATGAAGCAGTTTTGTTGTATAGAACATGCCCCTGCAGCTTCTCTGCTCAATCCTCTGCCATTTAGGAGTTAAATCCCTTTGTTTATGAACCCTAGTCACACCTCCCTGCATGTGACTTGCACAGCCTTCCATAAACACTTCCTGTAAAGAGAGCCCTATTTAGGCTTTCTTTATTGCAAGTTCTGTTTAATTAAGATTTTCTTATCCCCTGCTATGTTAATAGCTTGCTAGACCCTGCAAGAGCCTCTTGTATGTGATTAAAGTTCAATTTAGAGATTGAGATACAATTATTTAAGGTAAATTACATCTGTTTGAAAGTGAAACCAGTTTTTTTTCATGCAGGCTCTGTCAATCATAGCCAGGTGAGGTGTGGCTAGGGCTGCATAAACAGAAACAAAGTGATTTAACTCCTAAATGACATTGAATTGAGCAGTGAAATTGCAGGGGAATGATCTATACACTAAAACTGCTTTATTTAGCTAAAGTAGTTTAGGTGACTATAGTGTAGTTATAGACTATAACATTTTTAGGTTTTTTTTGTTAAATGTTCGGAGAAAGAGAATCCCATAGGAGCGATTCTATTAAAGAATTCGAGACATATATGTTTTAAAAAATAAATGATGATTAAAAGAATTGTTTAACACACCTTCCATCATCTGCCATGTGGAAGACCAAGAAAATGCTACTAGCGTGCATTAACTGCTGAAAGTCTGTTTAGCAGCTGTGATCAAAGAGATTGATAAAAGAAAAATTGTTTCATGTCATCTGAACATAATATTTTTTTATATATTTAATGAAGGCAGTACTAGCATTAAGCAATATGAAATTCTAACATTTTGTTTTAATTTGTATTAACCAATGCTATGAACACAGAAACGAATATGCATTTCAGACAAAATTACATTTTCTTCACTAAAAAAATTATAATTGTTGCCGAAATGTAGGTACAAAGCTATCCCTACCAGTGGTCACTGACTCACCAACTCTAGCATTGGTTCATTTACCATGATTTTTTTTATGTGCCTGATAGAATCCCTGACTCCTTATAATCTCTAATTTATCAAATGCCCATAACCAATACAGTGTCCTTTATGAAGCTCCTTATATTTTCAAGCTATTTACTTTGTGTTCTCCTTATTATCTTTATTCCACTACAAATAGAGATGGAGGTGGGAAGCAAAAGAAATCTGAGGGTGGGGGCGGAGCCTAACTGCAGAGCTGGAAAGACGTGTTGAACATCAGCTCCTGACTAACCGCAACAGAATTAAGGGTAAATACCCCGAAAACCAGCGCGGCCACCAGCCGGAGAGCATGAGGCAGAATGAGGACACCCGGGGGCACCAGATGACACTAAACTCGAGACCCCCGCAGCCCGGAAACCCACAAAAAGCGCTTGAGGCCTACCAGCGACCGAGCCGGGGAGAGGCGGCCGCTCCCCTCGATGGCAAAGCCGCGCATAGAACCCTTGGTGCACCCGCCTCCCCCCCCTCCCGAACCGGCGGGGGTCATCCAGGTCCACACTAGACACCGGGCCTGCCAGCTGACAGTGTCTCAAGCCTGAACCGATAACACAAAGATACAGCACATCACATGGCACGTCCAAGATGGCGGCTGGAGGCATGGTGAACACAACGAGCATGCAAGCGACGCATGAACAACAATATAGCTCCCTGCAGAGTCTGGAAGTGCTTCTCAACAGATTCTGGGATAAACTCATGGAAAGGCAATGAGCAGCCCAATCTGAGAGGCCTGAACGACATAAGCAACAATATAGCTCCCTGCAGAGTCTGGAGGTGCTTCTCAACAGATTCTGGGATAAACTCATGGAAAGGCAATGAGCAGCCCAATCTGAAAGGCCTGAACGACAGGTGAGCGGAGCTGCGGGCGGAGGGAGGTGAGGGGAACACCCTTGGGTCCAACGCTATCAGACCCACTTACCCATACCCCACCTGGCCCACCTGGGATGCAGACCATGGAGCAGAAAGCCCAGAGGCATCTTCCACCCCTGCAGAGACGCAAATGTCGCAAGCAACAGAAGACCACCAGCCCCACCGTCACTCCCGTGCTCATCCTAGAAGTAGCCGAGTTTGTGGCCAACAGATGCAGGTCTGCACACCAGCCTAGGGCTGGAGGGACACCCCCACTACCACAAGCACAGCAGCGGACCGCCGAGACCCCCTGACAAGCACCTACAGCTTCCACAAAGCGGCATCGGTTGAACAAGACTTATATGGAGGCCACCAGTTCACGATGACATAAAACCAAACAAGGACACTGGCCACACCAAGTCACACAACCAGGACTATTAAGCCTAATGGGCGGTACGACCACCGAGAAGACCCCAGACCGCATTGAAACCTCAAGCATACTGTTAACTCGGGCATAGCTCAACATGTTTATTTTAAATTGTTAGATGTCTCGTGATTTTGTGCCATATAACTCACCGCTCACGCAGCCAACACCCACGGTAGCCAGGGTAGACATCTCTAATATGACACCCCGTGTACAGCTTACACAAGCAAATCGAGCATGTCAATTTCCCTACTGGACATACAACACTCACTCCGACAGCAAGGTCTCCCTGCCGTATCAATCACCAGCGCCACCACACTACAAAATCAATGTAATTTGACTAACTCATGTTCTTTACTCTTAGTGACTATGACATGGTAGTATGTGAGTCAAACACTACGGCGACAGGCACGACAGCTCAGTACATAACCGAACACTTGCACTTTGCTGTATTTTAAGGCACCGGCATGTCAACATGACTAACGCACGAGTCGCCTAGCCTGTATACCAGTGAGTTAGACCAGACAAAACTATAATAAATGTTATCTTGTGTTTATAATATCATAAAATTGTGCATATAAAATCTAAAACCCCAACTGTAGCGCAAAACCCCAAACCCGTGGATTGCCGTTGGGGTATCACAGGTCTGTCTGTATTAATTTAATCCACAGCAAAAATACAAAAATTTTTTTATTAAATCTGAGGGTGACATCCCTATCACGACGTTCCTTATGATTTTTAATCTTAGCCGAAGATGCAGGGTGAATGTGTCGAGAAAGTAAAAGTAAATAAAAATTACCTTTCAAACCCTTACAGTAGGTGTAAACACTAGGGTAACGCTACAGCA
Source organism: Pelobates cultripes (assembly GCA_933207985.1). NCBI lineage: Eukaryota > Metazoa > Chordata > Amphibia > Anura > Pelobatidae > Pelobates > Pelobates cultripes. Next base: position 164,118,417 of record OW240913.1, on the reverse strand, counting down.
TTAGGGACACGTTTTAAATTCTAATGCATTAGTGATCCTTTAAGTATCAATATCCATGGGTTCTGTCTTTGTCATCCTGCTTTGGGTTTCCACATCCTCCTAATGGCTAGGACCCAAATTTATCTGTATCTACATCCCCGAAACATGTGCTTTGTGTCTGCCCTCCACCCATCTTTTTATGTCTGTATCCCACCCAGGGCTCAATCAGTCAAACACTGCAGATATAGCATTAAGAAAGGAAAGGAAGAATCTTATGATTTATTTAGCACCTAGCACTTTTAAAAATAGGAATTCTTATGATAACCAATTAATGAATTGTTCTAGGCAAGGCTTTTATACATGCGGGCATTGTAAAGTCTGTAGATTTTTACCTAAAATCATATCTTTCTTCCAAAGTACTGTCACTAAAGAATTTTTTATGATTAAGGATTATGCGTCCTGTTCTTCCACATACAGTTTGTAAGTGCTTGCATGTGAATGTGGGGCTCAGTATGTTGGGAGGACAGGAAGACAAGCTAAAGTCTGCTTTTTGGAACATATGAATAATATTAAAAAAATATTAGTATCACATTCACTTCCCAGTCATTACAATCAACGTCATTGATCCACATAACCCTCATTCACTGTCATCGAACAGGTCAAATTAGATGAAATCTAATGTTGAAGCTAAGAAGAAGATAGAGATTTTGGATACACAGCAGTGTATTAATTTGAGGGAGGTAAGGGGCAGTATATGAATTTTGGAAGGGTGTGGGCCAATGTATTAACTTGCGTGAGGGAGTGGGCACTGTATTAATTTGGGGAAGGAAGGGGGCAGTGTATTATATTGGGGGAGGTAGTGAGCAGTGTATTAATTAGGAGTTTGATGATCTCAGTCAAAGTGAAGAACACACTCATAGGAATTTAAAATCAACAAGATAATGTCGTTTTTGTTTTTTACAGCTGTGCAACAGCATAGATTCATCATTTCAGTCTTATTTCCAAACTTTTCTTAATATGCCAAGGTAGTTAGACAAGTGCACATCTCCTTAAAATAAATCTCTCTCGTAAGGTTTCAGTTAGGCAACTTTTTTATTTTATAAATTTCTCTTTATTTACATTTGTTTTAATGTATTACAAATACAATAAAATACAAAATAAAAAAAATTGCATAATCTTTGAGATAAAATACATATACAGATGCAAAGGTAAATATAATTATAAAATCAAAAGTGAGTAAATATATAAATAAATCCTCCCTTCCCTTTCCTCCTTTCTCTTAAACTCGTCTTTCTAGTCAAAAACGTATTACGACATAGTACTTATATCATAACATTTACCATTCTGTGTCAGGGAAAAGGGATAGAAATTAATAATCAGCAGCAGACCCTCCCTCCCAGACTCTCCCACCTCCTGGACAGCTCACTAAGAATGCAGCTTCACAATAAATGTAAAATGGATGCTGTCCAGGAGGTGGGAGGATCTGGGAGGGGGGGTCTGCTGCTGATTGGCTGGAATGTGTCTGCTGACTGTGAGGTACAGGGTCAAAGTTTACTCAATGATGAGTCCGTGGCGAACCATTCGTGACGAACCGTTCGGCAAACCGTTCGGGACATCACTATTTATAATTATTCATCTCACTGGCCAGCATCTCTTTAATTCGGGAGCTAGAGAAGCGAATTATAACATCTCTAGTGCTGTTTGATTGAATTAAGTTTTAAATCCTCTTTTTTGAATTGTTTTCCTTCCTTTTTGTTGTTCTTTTCCTTTTCTCCTTTTTTTCTGTTTTTTCCTTTCTTTTTGTTATAACTCTCTTTCCCCTCTTTAACTCTTTAACTTTACATTTTCTCTTTTTTCACTCTTATCCTCTTCAATTAGTCACTTACCTTTTATCACTTATCACTTTTGTTCTTAAATAACTGTGTGCTATATGAATTTATATATCAGCCAGCATTTTTAGTCAAGACTAGATTCGTACGTTTTGTACCTTAGTGTAATCAGCCTGTTGTGAGCCTACTTATTTGTAGATCTCTGTTGAAATCGTACTCTAGGCTGTAGAAATGCTAAAATTGCACTCCTCTGACTGTCCAGCCATGGATACCCACTCCACATGGAGAGGCAGACAAAAATTAATCCCCTGTGTCTCACTGAAAGCTGCCTCACGGGCATCGGTCAACCGGTCCTCTAACAAGCTGAAATCAGGCTTATCTACCATGGGGTTAGTATTAAATCTCCTGCTCACTGTGTTCGTTCCAGTCCCTCAGTCTCCAGCTCGTCGTGGCATTCAGGCAACTCGATCCTCGGCACCCCGATACGGCTCAAACATATGTGCTGTGTCACTCACATCACGTCATACACTCTCCTAAACAGACAACTAGTCAACTTTTTTTTTATACTGTACTTTTAAAAATAAACCTACGTTTCTATGAAAACTGAAGTTTTCGTTTTTTTGCGGCCCACATTAACTTAAACCTTCTTTATTTGAACCATGTTAGCCTTTGAGTTTGACATGCTTGCTTTACGGTTATAAAAAAAGTTTTACGTTGAAATGATCCCCAAGTCAGTTTCAGTTGAAGTAGAACAATTGATGGGAGAAAAGTGTGTAATTTTTTTAGATATTTTTTTAGTTAGCTTTTGACCAAACAAAGTACTTCAATTATTAATTTAATTGAGGTTGGCTAAACACAGAACATTCTTGTTTCCTTAACTACAACTTCTTGGCAACTTATTTCACAGCTGTAATTTCTCTTTTTTGTTCAGACAGGAACTAACTTTCATTTTCCTGTCTGGAAGTCTTTAACAATAAATTGGTGAGAGATAAAAGATAATATGATTTGCATAATATATTCCTCCACTTTTGTTTTATTAGGCACAGTATTAAAGTAAAGCATGCATTTCTTTTCATTGCCAACTAATAGGTAATAGCAGAGATACTAAAGCCTTGAAGGAACACTCCGAATTAAAAAAAAAAAAAAAAAACTATTTTAATTTTTTAAAATGTATTAGATATAACCCCAGTGAAAACACTTATTTATGCATTTTTTTTAATTGGAGGAATATCTAAAAAGAGCTTGCAAAAGCTGCAGATCTCTTTGTTTCCAACCTCTCTACTTCTTTCACGGCCCAGACTGACCTAAACATTCAGGAAATGACAGGGCTGGTTGTCTGACTGACAGCCTTTAAGGGTGTAAAATGTTAATTTTTTAAGTGCCAATTTTTATTGAACTCAGCTCTGTTTTTAAAATGAAAAAGGGAAACAGTCTTCACACATGAAACACTTCAGCAAGCAAAGTGCTTTACAGAACTGAGAGTGTCAGATGAGATGATTTAGGACCCAGTGCCCAAAGTCCAGGCACCATATCACTTCAAACCATTGTTCCTTCAAAGATAAATGTGACACCTATTAACCTATCCAATCAAAAGATTAACATTTTTCTAACCAATCACAGTTCTTCTCATCACCTTATTGGTTCTAAAGTAATTAATTTAGAGCAGGATATTATGTATTCTCCAGGATATTTAAACCTGATATTATTACCACGCAACCTGAAACATGAGGTTATAGCTGAAACTCTTAGTCTAAGTTGCAAACTTCTTTAGCATGATCAGAATGTGTTTAACTGAAAACAAACAATAAAACCACATGTAATTAGAAGTTTAAGCAAATGGGAGATTATATTTTTACTACAACATGCTCTTCTAGCCAAGAGACAAGTGGGATGATTCTCAAATATACTATATATATATATATTTATATATATATATATATTTATAATATTTCACTGCAAAATGATTATTGAGTATACCTGCATATTGACTAGCTATAAATACTATCACGTTTTCTATATTAGCATTCTATTTCTCAATGGAATATTTTGGTTTTAATTTAACTATACCTTGGTTTTTATTATTTCTGTTTTTTAATGTTCTCTATTATTTAATTTTTTTTTTTTTTACAGATTCTCATTATAGTATTATTAACTGTTAAGAGTTTATTTGAAATCCTCTGATATCCTCTTAAAACCCCTTAAGGACACATGACATGTGTGACATGTCATGATTCCCTTTTATTCCATAAGTTTGGTCCTTAAGGGGTTAAAATACAACCTCGTTTTATATTTAATAATTTTATTGATTATTCATTAATAGTTGTTTTAATGAGTTCCAAAACATCAGAGCCAGATTAATACTAAGGTGGCTTAGGCAGCTGCCTAGATTCTGGGCTCAGACAGTGATCAAACCATTTCCTTGTTCAGCCTTGAGTCTCCTCGCCTGCTTCAAGGAGCATAATGGGGAGCTCAGTCTGAGGGAGCCTGCACCTGATATTGGTACTAACCAAAATGCTCCCTCATCTTCTTTACTGCACATATTGTTCATGGGATCATGCTAATGTGTTTATACTGGGATATATATATATATATATATATATATACACACACACCAATTGAGACTCTGGGGGGAAATCTCAGCAGTAAAGCCATTAATTATCATAAAAATATGATAGATTTGATAACTGCACCGCTGATTGGCTGAGAGAGGTCAGATGATGCCCTAATCCAATCAGTGACTCCCAATTCACAAAACTGGCTTGAAAAGGTAAATTTCTTCCACACTAGAGTGTTTCAGTTGCCGCTCTGAGCCAATCAGTGGCGCCCCTGTCTTCTGGGAGGAGTGGTCAACACTACTGGAGGCAACGTTGGGGTAAAATTGTTTGAGAACAGGTTAACCCCTTGAGATAAGAGTGCATCATTTAGATAATTTAATTCAGATTTGATTTGAATATGTTTCATGTATTAACATCCATGCTTAAACGTAGTGATTAACTAATTTTAAAACATTTACTAATTTTGTGCCAGTTTACCAAAATGGTAGCAGTTTTCAAATTCAACTGTAAATAGTATATGGAAAATAAATGAAATAGAAAAGGGGGTGCACATTTATAAGTAAGAAATAGTGCGTAAAACCAGTTATTATACATTACACATTTTCTGTTGATTAATCTGTAAAAAAACATTAAAGCTCCCATAGCATAATATTGTTTTAAAAATATACATTTAAAATCAAAGGTAATGGGTCACTCACAAAACCCAAAGCCACTTATAGCAGGCTCTGGCTGTAAGGGTGATGGTTAATAAACTCCATAGACGATCTTCCCCAATGCTGTCTACTCCTTCCTTGATAATAAAGAGTTCTCCAGAATGGTAGAAGTTTAAAAGAAATTTTACTTGGAAATAAATTAAAAACAAGCAAAGCAAATAAATTGCATACAAAAGTTCAAGTACAGCGCATTTCAACCTTGATGGTGTTCTTCCTGGTGCATATATTCCTTCCCTGTATCCTTTCCTTATAAGTCCGGAATACAGCAAACTTACCTTGGTGTCTTGCATAGGACGTCATCGCGTATATCGCGGTGATGTCAGTGGCGTAATGCCATTGTCAAATATCTGCCTTTGTTTCTGCCCACTTTTGGTTGAAGTGGTGGACGCCATTTTTATATCGGGAATAAATTTGTTTTGTTATAAAAATAAAGGGGCAAGTTGCAATGTCCAGTCTTATACTTTGTTGAGCATTGGATTTATATAAAACAAACATGCTAACATAAATTGAATTACCTACATCAATTAAAATACACAGTAATGATAGTAATTTCCTAGATTTTTGAGAGAGAAAAGAGAGAAATATATAAGTATAAGACCAGTGTTAAATATGGATAAATTCTAAAGAGGTCAGACATAAAAGTCAGACATAAGATCATAATAAAAGTCATTTTAAAACACAGTAAAAAAAATAATTCCAAACATAATTAAAACCTCCCATTTATATATAATTCTCTATCTAAAAAATTAGAAAAAAATATATATACCTAAAAAAAATAGATATTTTATTAATATATCAAAAAATAAGAATATATAAATAAAAGATGTGTATTAACACCTATATATAGATTTAAAGAATTATAGATAGAAAAAAATGACATATCATTAAACTGGAAGTTTAATATGTTTAAAATAGATTAAAACAAACCTATAAAACCCCGACACACCCGATATACGCAATGACGTCATACGCAAGATGCAGATGGGGAGGAGCTACATAGCATCCAAAGGCGGAAAAATGAATTTCCTGTATGCTGGACTTATAAGGAAAGGACACAGGGAAGGAATACATGCACCAGGAAAAAGACCATCAAGGTTGAAACGCATTGTGCTTGAACTTTTATTTGCTTTGCTTGTTTTTAAATTCTTTCCAGGTAAAATTTCTTTTAAACTTCTACCATTCTAGAGAACTCTTTATTATCAAGGAAGAAGTGGACCAGCATTACGGCAGATATCCTAAGGAGTTTATTAAGCATCACACTTACAGCCAGGGCCTCTTATATGTGGCTCTGGGTTCTGTGAGTGACTCATTATCTTTGATTTTAAATCTGAATTTTAAAACAATATTATGCTATGTCAGCTTTTATGTTTTTTTACAGATTAATCAACAGAAAATGTATAAAAACTGGTTTTACGCACTATTTTTACTTATAAATTTGCACCCCTTTTTCTATTTCATTTATCTTCTGTTTTAACTTTGTGTCTTATTCGTGGTTAAGGACACCAGGGGTTGTTGCAATTTATATAAGATGAGCGCCAATCCACCCATTACCCATTATCTGTCTGGGCTTTTCACTACTGTAAATAGTATATACAGTGAGGGGGAAAAGTATTTGATCCCCTGCTGATTTTGAATGTTTAACTATAAATAGGACAATTGCAAAAAAACTTACAGGAACAATAGGTTGAAGAGGACCCTGCTCAAATGAGCTTATAGTCTATAGGAGGTGGAGTATAAAACCAGGGCCGGACTGGCCCACCGGGATACCGGGAAATTTCCCGGTGGGCCGTCAGCACCTGGGGCTGGGCTGACACCTGGGTCTGCTGGCGGCCGCTGGGGAGGTCTTCTGGGGGCTTCTGGCGGCCACTGGGGGACTTGTCCTGGCGGCCGCTGGGGGAGCTGCGCTGGCTCTGCTCTCCCGCCCTCGCGCGTTGCTGAATGAGACCAGCGCCGGAATATGACGTCATATTCCGGCGCCGGTCTCATTTAGCTGCGCGCTGGGGAGCAGAAGAAGACCCTGTGAGGGTCGAAACGTCGATTGCTTAAAGATTTGCACATGTAATTTGCACTATAGAATTAACTAAACTTTGGATGAAGACCTGTGAGTGCTCCTTATATATTGATTTTCGTTATATGCCAAACGCTGAGGATTGCACCCAGGAAAGATTTAATTTTTTGAAACAGTAAGGGTGAGTGCCAAGATTTCCTCTTTTATATATATACATATTACTTTTATATATATATATAAATATATATATTACTCAATCATCTGTCCTGGCAAGACATAGCCTTACATATTACACGCGACAATATATGGCGCAGTGACTTATGGGGCTGGCACAAATTTTTTTTCCAGGGCTGCTTTGTATCCCCAGTCCGGCCCTGTATAAAACACATTAGGACAGGAAATAGCAATCAAATAAGGTGGGAGTGAAGCAGAGCTGGAGGAGAGAGTAGAGTGCTGCCCTTTAGGAGAGAGCAAGAAACAGGTATGTGAGGTAGAGGTTAGTCTGGGAGGCCATAAGCTTTCCTAAATAGATGTGTTTTAAGACACTTCTTAAATGATTGTAGATTAGGGGAGAGTCTGATGGCGGTAGGCAGGCTATTCCATAGGAAAGGAGCCTCCCACGAAAAGTCCTGCAACCACGAGTTGGCCGTATTGGTGCGAGCAGTGGACAGGAGAAGGTCACGGACAGAGCGGAGAGACCGAAAAGGGGCATACCTATGGATCTGTGATGAGATATAAGAGGGGCTAGAATTGTTCAGTGCTTTATAGGTAAGAGTTAGCATTTTGACTTGACTCCTATAAGATGTAAGGACTGACAGAGGGTGTGAGAGGACTGGCAAGAGAGGGAAATCAGTCTGGCGGCAGCATTCATTACAGACTGTAGAGGGGCAATACAGCTTTTGGGAAGACCAATCAGGAGAGGGTTACAATAATCCATGCGGGAAATTACTAGTGCATAGACAAGATCCTTGGTAGCATCTTGTGTAAGAAAGGGGCAGATGCGGGCTATGTTCTTCAAATGGATTCTACAGGATTTGGCAACATACTGGATGTGAGGCTCAAAAGTGACACACAAGCAAAGGTGACAGACGCCAAGACAGTGCTCTTGAAAGGATGGACTTAAGTGGATACCACTAACTTGACGGGAAAGCGAAAGTGGAGGATCAGTATTAGGAGGAGGAAATACAAGGAGCTCAGTTTTAGAGAGATTTAGTTTCAGAAAGCAGGAGGACATCCAGTCAGAGATGGAAGATATGCAAGCAGGGACACATTGCAGGACGGCAGGGGAGAGGTCTGGGGAGGAGAGATATAGCTCGGTGTCATCAGCGTACAGGTGGTAGTGGAATCCAAAAGAGGTAATAAGTTTGCCAAGAAAGGCAGTATAAAGAGAAAATAGAATTGGACTAAGGACAGAGCCTTGGGGGACTACAACCAAGACCGGACAAGGGGAGGAGGTGCCATTAGAAAAGGAGATGCTGAATGAGCGTCGGGAGAGATAAGAGGAAAACCACAAGAGGACAGAGTCATAGAGACCGAGTGATTGAAGAGTTTGAAGGAGGAGAGAATGATCAATGGTGTCAAAGGCAACAGAGAGGTCAAGAAGAATTAGTACGGAGTAGTGGCCTTTGGATTTAGCTGCGATTAGGTCATTAGCAACTTTAATAAGAGCAGTCTCAGTAGAGTGGAGCCAGATTCAAGAGAGTCAAGGAGAGAGTTGGAATTGAGGAAGTGAGACACACAGGCAAAGACAAGTCTTTCCAGAAGCTTTGAGGAAAAAAGGAGCAGGGATATGGGTTGATAGTTAGAGGAGGAGGACGGGTCAAGAGATATTTTCAGTATCGTTACTACAGTGGCATGTTTAAGGTCAGCAGGGACAATGCCAGAAGAGAGAGCAGTTGAGGATGTGTTTTAAGGAAGGCACAAGACAAGGGGAGAGAGATCTGATAAGGTGAGATGGGACAGGATTGAGTGGGCAATTGGTGGAGCGAGAGGAAACTAGAAGCACAGCCACCTCTTGTTCAGTAGCCGAGGAGAAAGTCTGAAAGGTAGGAAAGGCATAATCTATGTTTGGTTGAGAAAGAGAATGGCAAGGTGGGGAGAATTATTTCCTTAACTGTACAATCTTGTCGGTAAAAGTAGCATGCAAAGCTATCGGCTGTAAGGTTAGTTTGAGGGGTGGCCACAGCAGGTTGAAGAAGAGAGTTAAAGGTGTCAAAGAGATGCCTGGGATTGCGAGAGCATGAACTAATGAGAGAGGAAAAGTATGACTGATTGGTGAGGTCAAGGGCTGCGCTGTATGAACACAATACGGACCTTCTCACCAATCTGCTTGGCGATGGTCTTTTAGCCCAGAACTACACGGGAGGATCTTGTTAATGATATCAAGGCAGCTGGGAACATAGTAACCAAGAAAACAATTGGAAACACACTACGCCACTGAAATCCTGCAGCATCCGCAAGGTCCCCCTGCTTAAGAAAGCACATGTAGAGGCCCGTGAACATCTGCCAATTAATTGTTTGCCAATAAACATCTGAATGATTCAAAGGAGAACTTGGTAAAAGTGTTGTGGTCAGATGAGACCAAAATCGAGCTCTTTTGCATCACCTTAACTCGCCGTGTTTAGAGGAGGAGGAATGCTGCCTATGACCCCCATCCCCACCATCAAACATCGAGGTGGAAACATTATGCTTTGGGGTTGTTTTTCTGCTAAGGGGACAGGACAACTGCACCACATCAAAAGAACGATGGATGGGGCCATGTACCATCAAATCTTGGGTGAGAACCTTCTTCCCTCAGCCAGGACATTGACAATGGGTCGTGGATGGATATTCCAGCATGACAATGACCCAAAACATACAGCCAAAGCAACAAAGAAGTGGCTCAAGAAGAAGCACATTAAGGTCATGGAGTGGCTTAGCCAGTCTCCAGACCTTAATCCCATAGAAAACCTGTGGAGGGAGCTGAAGGTTCGCGTTGTCAAATGTCAGCCTCGAAACCTTAATGACTTGGAGAGGATCTGAAAAGAGGAGTAGGGCAAAATCCTTCCTGAGATGTGTGCAAACCTGGTGGCCAACTACAAGAAACGTCTGACCTCTGTGATTGCCAACAAGGGTTTTGTCTCCAAGTACTAAGTCTTTTTTTTTTTATTTGACAATTTTTATTGTTTTCAATATGTCACAACTGGTAGGGGCTATGGGGGGGTACCGAAAAAAGAAAAAAGAAGAGGGGGGATGTCATCCAAATTTACTAAACCTCAACAGTTACAGACAAAGCATTGATTATCTTGTTGTCTATGCAGTAACATTCGTATATGAAATATTTTCCGGTTCCTGTCTGACAGTCGCTATTTAGTACAATTCGGATGGCTATCTACTTTACCCATATCGGTTTGTGCTTAAACTGCTATTTAGGGTGTGACCGTCTCCATTTGTCCCAGGCCCCCCAGGCCGCCCTGGTCGTTTCGGTAGGTGGGCATATGTTGGTGAAACGTTGTTCGTATATTTTTTGGTTATCTAACTCAGAGAGGACCATCTCTAAAGATGAGGTATGACTAGATTTCCACGCGCTCGCGATTACACATTGTGCTGTGAGGAGCAGGTGATAGGCAATTTTCCGGGTATGTGGGCGTGTCCCCAGAGGGATTGAAAGTAGTAAGTATGTGCGTTGGTTGTACTGTAGTTCGATGTGTGCGATTCCTATTAGCGTTGTGCAAATGGCCTCCCAGAAGGGTTGGATCTACGGGCATTGCCACCAGATGTGTAGGACGGTACCTATATGGGAGGTGCATCTCCAGCACTTCGGGAAGCTGGATGGGAAGAGTCTATGCAGTCTCACCCGTACAAAGTACCATCTGTATATCATTTTCGTATGTTGTTCTTGGAGGGTGGCCGATTTGACCAATTTTTTGGGAGTGACAACTATGTCTTTCCATTGCTGCTGAGAGATCTCCTTTTCAAGGTCTAGTGCCCACTGCTTTGCAGGTGTGGCGTCGGGCAGTGGCATGTAGTCTAGGAGTAACCTGTCACACATGGAGAGCGACCTGCAAGACCTGGGCAGTCTTTTGTTAATACATGGTAAACCAAAACAAAGAAGATTCGGGATATGGCTGTATAAATCTACAGGAAAAACATAAAACAAAACATAGTGTGATATTGTTATGGGACACAGTATAAACGCTTATACCGTTCATATCTTGTGAGTGAAAAAGATTACTGCGCACAGTATACTGTGTCCCATAACAATATCA
>OW240913.1:164054948-164103526 GCA_933207985.1 Pelobates cultripes | reverse complement strand
TTTTTAAAAAAACAAACGAAATCTTTCAACATTGAAGTTGCTGTTTAGTGGATAGGTGAGTGCGCTGGATCTTGTGTATTGTATTATTTTGGCCCCCAGCAGCACCCCCATTTATGCATGTTAAGGTGAGTGCAGCCAACCCCCTCTTGTTTTATATATATTTGGGAGTCTAGCCAACTCCTTGGTTTTGCACCCTCCCTGTCACAGGTGCCTCATCCCAGGGCCCTATTTAGCCTTGTACTGCAGAGAGCCCCAGATGGAATTTTTTTCCCAAGTAGGTTAATCTCATAAGAGCAGACATTAGGCTGTTAGTGTAGGACCTGCCAAAGATGGGGTACATTGACGTTGTGGCAGGCTTATGCAATGTATGATCATATAATGTAAATAAACCCCCATTATTTTTGCCTAGATTAGGTGTTTTAAAAAAACCAAATAAAATCTTTCAACATTGAAGTTGCTGTTTAGTGGATAGGTGAGTGCGCTGGATCTTGTGTATTGTATTATTTGGCCCCCAGCAGCACCCCCATTTATGCATGTTAAGGTGAGTACAGACAACCCCCTCTTGTTTTATATATATATATATATATATATATATATTATATATATGATCTAAGTATATAATAATTTTTTTTTACACTTATAAATAGTGATGTCCCGAACGGTTCGCTGGCGAATAGTTCCCGGCGAACATAGCGTGTTCACGTTCGCCACGGATGGCGAACATATGTGATGTTCGGTCCGCCCCCTATTAATTTACTAATACTAAGTAAAAATTGAAAGCTTGAAAGCCATCCAATCACAGTGCTCTGTGTCATTTTACACAGCGTGGGAAAGTTCTTTGGAATTTTCCCACGCTGTGTAAAATGACACAGAGCACTGTGATTGGATGGCTTGAAATCCATCCAATCACAGTGCTCTGTGTCATTTTACACACAGCGGAAAGTTCTTTGGAATCAGAGTGTTCTTAGCCTAATTGCAGGGCGTGGCAAGGCTTTATAAGCCTTCCCCCGCCCTGCAGAGCTCAGTCTGCGTGGAGCCCTCCATGGGTGAAGATGGATTTTTTTTTTGCGCTCGAGATTTTTATTTTATTTTCAATTCGATGGTTATGATGGTTTTTTATTTGGCCTTTTTTGGGGCTGAAAAATGAAGATTTGAGAAAAAAGAAGAGGGGGGTAGGTAGGGACTTTTTATTTGGGGGGGGGGTGGGTGACTAGAGGCTTGGGGACCCCTAGTCACCTTGGGGGGGGGGAATTTACTTAGGGCCCCCACCCACAGCCCAGGGGTGGGGGCTGGGGGGGGAGGACAGTAGGTCCCCCCTCCTCATTATCTTTATGGCCCCCACCCACCGCCCAGGGGTGGGGGCCGGAGGGGGGGTGGACCGTAGGTCCCCCCCTCATTATCAATATGGCCTCCACCAGCTGCGCAGTGGTGGGGGGCCAGGGGGGGGCAGTAGGTCCCCCCTCATTATCAATATGGCCCCCACCTGCCGTGCAGGGGTGGGGGCCGGGGGGGGCAGTAGGTCCCCCCCTCATTATCAATATGGCCCCCACCTGCCGCGCAGGGGTGGGAGCCGGGGGGGGACAATAGGTCCCCCCCTTATTATTATTAGGGCCCCCACCCACCGCTCAGGGGTGGGGGCCGTGGGGGGACAATAGGTCCCCCCCTTATTGTTATTAGGGCCCCCACCCACCGCTCAGGGGTGGGGGCCGGGGGGGACAGTAGGTCCCCCCTCATTATCTTTATGGCCTCCACCCGCCGCCCAGGGGTGGGGGGGGAGGAGAGTAAGTCTCCTCCCCCCCCCCTTCAACCAGATAGAGTCCCTGTGTGTTTTAAAATTCGCCTGCCCATTGAAGTCTATGGCAGTTCGCCGGGTTCGCCCGGTTTGTGAACATTTGCGGAAGTTTGCGTTCGCGGTTCGCGAACCAAAAATTTAATGTTCGCAACATCACTACTTATAAACTTTTATTTTATTTTAATTCAGCCAGCAGGGGGACTACCTGTCATTACAGGCAGTCCCCCTGCTGGCAATACAGCAGCCAGCTATCCCGGCCATGTGATTGTGAGGTCCTCGCAAGGACCTCACTCTCACATGGCCGGGGGGGGGGCTGCAGGAGGCTGGATGTGCCGTGGGGGGCTCCCTGGGAGTCCCCCCAACCGCGATCGCCGGCGTGGGATCGCCGGCGACCGGGTAAGTAAAAAAAAAAACGGAGGGCGTACTATTACGCCCGGCGGCGTTTAGAGCCGCTTAAAATAGGGCGTAATAGTACGCCCTCTGGTCTTAAGGGGTTAAAGTGAATGATAATATGAAGTACTATTTGCCCACTAGCAGCATTGGTGATGGTGGGTTTGTCTTTCTTATTAGAATAAATTAGGTTTGAATGAATGTGTATTTTGTAAACAAGCTCAATTTTATATAGCATAGGTGAAACATGGGTGTTTTTGTTGTAAAATGGATTGGTGCTTGGTTTATTTACTACTTCATTGTGGTTGGCACAACACTGCGCAGCGCTCACACACGTGCACAGCACACACTGGGCTGGACATACTCCGAATTTTTTTTAATTTTTTTTACTTTCTCGAGACACTTGACACTAACCTGAAATTACCAATTTATAATTTAACGGATTTTGGTTAAGTGGCAGTGGCTATTGAATGAATGCTTCAATATGCACTTGGCATATCATCCAAGCCTTTAACTAAGAAAAAGATGACATGAAAATTAGTTATGAATCATACTTATGTAAATAAGGAGAATACGACTCACTATATACATCACTCTCTACACAGAGAACCTATATTCTGTTTCTTAGGTTTAGTAGCTGGCTGCATTGTAAGAGGGGTGATCGGAGATAACAAGGGCAACTTGGATAGCTTATACTGATTCCTGAGGATGCAAAACAAAACAGTTTGAACTAAACATTAGGTAAATTAAAAACAAACAATCAAACAAAAGACATGAAAATGTTATCTGAAATAAAAAATTAAAATAGTAACATCTTAATCATGAGTATAATTTGTGTACATAGAGTTGTAGAATTCTGCTGTCTAAGCTATAACTGGCCTTCAATTCTACTATGTAGTGAATAGACCAATAGTAAAAGAATTCCCCTTTAGTCACTTCTGTTCCAAGTCCACGTGTACACATGTCAACAGGTAAAGTCATTTTGGGGTCTTTATTTTAATATCCTTGTAAAAATGTTTTATTCATATATTCTTTCCTTCTATTTTCATTTATGAACTTATTTGCTGTTTTGTAATTCAATTTGATTTGTATGTGTAATTCTGGAATTTCAATTGAATTAATTAAATCTTAATTGCATTCGATTATGTGTAACATTGGAAAGCAATTCAATTTTAAGTATAAGTTGCCTTTTATAATTCTCATTACCACTTTGTATCACAACTTATAAATTAAAGACAAATCAGAAATGTTAACTATGTGTTTGAAAAAGACCCAGAGAGACAGGCAGTGTGATGTCAGATGCTAAGCATGCTGGATCAAGGAAGTGAAGGAGAACGGAGTGGAAGAATGCAGGGGTCTGAAGCCTTATTGGAACACCAGCTGATAAGTTGGACTTTGCACCCATTACCCATACTCTTCGTTTTTTATATGGTTTTGGGGAAAAAGTACATTATTCGAAAGACTGTTCGGCTGTTTTTCTCTGATGTAGATAAGTGTGCTGTGAGTGGGATCCAACCTACCCTAGGGAATTGATCCTCCCTTAGCTCTATAGTGAAGGGTTGCTCTTATACCACTCCTACCTTATGAGTTACTTTCACATATGGTGTTCCCCAAGGCTCCACACTAAGCCCCCTACTATTCAAATTATTTATAAAAGATCTACCGAACATCTGCAGAGCCTCAACTGTACACATGACAACACTGTAATCTTCAATAATAAATACGATCTACTGCAGCTTGAGGCTGTGCTCCAAGACCAGTTCGCAGAGGTAGAAAAGTGGATAGTTGTTAACAAACTCTTCCTATGCAGATGTGTAAGTGGTTGTGGTGGCAGTCTTGGCACTGGGACTGCCACCACAACCACATCTATAGAGCTTCCAGTGCAAGGACTGCCACCACAGCCACTTACACATCTATAGGGCTCCCAGTGCCAGGATTGCCACCACAACCACTTACATATCTATAGGGCACCCAGTGACAGGATTGCCACCACAACCACTTACACATCTATAGGGCTATCAGTGCCCAAACTGCCACCACAACCACTTACACAACTGTAGGGCTCCCAGTGCCATGATTGCCACCACAACCACTTACACAACTGTAGGGCTCCCAGTGCCATGATTGCCACCACAACCACTTACACATCTATAGGGTTCCCAGTGCCAGGAATTAGCTTATTGGTCAAGATTCCTGTCATCATTCACGTAATTTTCCCTCCCTCTCTCTTCTACAGAATATTGGGGAGTCCTCTGCAGACCCCAGAATGACAAAGCTGATGTCGGGAAAACTGACAGTGGATAGAGTAAAGAATGCTCTCCCTTATGTTAATATTCTCTAATCGCACTGTCAGTTTTCCTGATGTCAGCTTTGTCATGTCTGGGGTCTCTGGAGGACTCCCAAATATTCTCTGATATAGCCACCTATTAATCTATACCCTGTAGTTATATAGGCAAATACCCTCTTTAAACTCTATCGTTAATACTATAAGATATACCCATAGTCATTTGGCAACTACTAATCGGGTTATCTTGCTATATCTATTTACTTATCCGCTGTATATCTCCCCATGGATACTGTTTCTTTGCTACTCTAGATCAGTATCAATATTTGGCTAATTTGTACACTTTGTACTTATTAGCTACAGCAGTCAGTCCTATTTTATATATATATATATATATATATATATATATATATATATATATATATATATATATATATATATATATATATATATATATATATATATATATAATTATATTTTCTTTTTCACACCAGTATTATTTTTCACCTTTTCTGTGCTTTGGTATATTTAGACGTGTTTACTCTATTGGGGCAATACAGTTTTTCTTATTTTATTTTTAACTTCTTTCAGTACTATTATGCTTATGTAAATTAGGCAATATATGCCATTATCTTTACTTGGTCAATTTTATTAGGGTAATAGGACTGGGATCGGGTGTGCTTCTCTTGCGAATCCTGTCCCAGAATCCTGTCTCTATTAATATCACAATTCTAATCAATTGTATTCTCATTATTTCTTTAAAGGTATAATGAACACATTTTTTTAAAATACATATTTGGACAATTTAATGTTTTTCAGTGCTAGTAGTGAACACTAATCTGTATACCAAATTGCATTTTTCCTCTGTTACACGCTTTGCATTCTGCATACTTATGTTATGCTGTTATTTATTTTAAAGAATTTTGCAGTGAATGGGTTAATAATGTGGAAAAAGGAGAATGTACAGCAAAAAAATTGCTTTCCACGTATGCCTTTGGAACCCAGAAATAAAAAGTCTTTGAAACAATCTTGCTGTGTGTAGTCCAACCACTCGGTTCTTACTGGTTCACAAACACATGGAGCAGGAGGTCTGGGAGATATACCAAAATCCAAACTCAATGGCAATTATCATATTTACTAAATCAAATACAATCGGGGTTCAGTCGGCCCGAGTATACCTGCAGCAATCACCTGGATGCATTTGGTGTCCACATAAAAATCTGTCTTTTTGCATTCAAATCCTATACAAAGTATAGAATTCACAAACCACTCATTTTAAACTGAATAGGGACCTAATGTATCCAGCAGGATTCACATTCACAAATTATCAATCATTGCTTTCATGAAAGTAAATGAGAAATTAGATAAACACTATTTGCATATTAATGTAAGGGAGATTTTTAATCTCCCTACTCCCCCCACATGCCAGCATGTAAACTGAGTTGTTAAAACTAACAACTGGACTGTCACTGCTGCCCAGTCACTAGAAAAGGCCCCATCCCTGTGAAATAACAGGAGGGGACATAGTTTCCTCATAGTGCCCTTACCCATATACATCAGGACAGGAACTTTAACACAAGTAATGAGGGGTGGACAGTGAAACTGCCCCACCTGTAAATATTAAGGACAACCTTATGTCACCCTCACCCATTGGCAGCATGTGGTGGCCGTAATATTAATATTCATAGGGGAGGACCTAATGTATTCCTCTATCTCTGACCCACAGATAGAGGCCTAAATATTATAATCTGGAGATACTTAGTGCCCTCCCACTAGCCCCCACTCATGGGTAGTGTGTAAGGACTCTAAATAATTAAACAATTGGGGGAAAGACATGCCTTTGTCCACCTCCTCTATAGTGGTTTGTTCCCATACATTCATTATTAATACGTACCATAAGAAGAATTCATCCATACCATAAGTACTCTTCTTTCTTTTCAGTTTTCTGATATTCACCCCCAAAACCAGAGCATAAAAAAAAAAAAAAACGATGCAATAAAATTAATCCATGTTCACCCCCACAAACTGAGCTCTCACTGAAGGGAAAACATTAATTTTACTTACCGTAAATTATTTTCCTTAATATGGTGGCAGTACGATAGGGATATGCTTTTTCCTGGGACAAGCATCTGAAAGAAATTAATGTAAAAAAGACCCTACCTCATTGGGTATAAAGCACTAACCTTCCATGATCCCACAGTTTGCAACAATAAAACACCAGAGACCTCTTACTGCAAAAATTTAATTTATTATCAAAATAAGGGGGATGAGGGACTTGTACTGCCACTATATTAAGGAAAAATAAATTTAGGGCAAGTAAAATTAAAGTTTTTCCTAACATATGGTGGCACTATGATAGGGATATATTCAGACCCCAAAAAAACAACCTGGTTGGGAATTAGGTAACCACTGCTGAAAGCACCTTACGCCCGAAAGCTGCTTCAGATGCAGAGAATATGTCTAGCCTATAATGCTTCAAAGGTGTTGAAGGAAGACCACGAAGCAGCTCTGCATATATCCTCTGGAGATGCTTGAGCCTTTTCCGCCCACGAGATAGCCATAGCTCTAGTTGAGTGTGCTTTTAACGATGAAGGCAAAGGCAATTTTGAGGAAGTGTAGGCCAATTTTATGGTATCTACTAGTCATCTAGCCAGACTAGCTTTGGAAGCTGTGAGACATTTAAATTGTCGAAAAAAATGACAAAAAGATATATTAACTCTTGCACTGCTTTTTAATTGGTGGCTGGTAGCTCTGACAGTCGGCAAATAGTTAAGTTTTCTTCTTTAATCCGGGCATGGATTTCAAGCATCTAGTCCTGGATTTGAACTAATTGATCCAAATTTCAGCCATATAGTAGTGTTCAGGATGGCTGATCCAGATATTGTTAAAAAGTGTGAACAATAACTGGAGTTAGCATTTCAAAAAGCCCCATATGCAGGCAAGTAGTTTTACCCAATTTGGTGGGGGCCATTCAGACTTTAGTGAATAAACTGAAAGCCAATTGAACTTTTATCATATATTTTTATCTTCTAAATATCTAGATACCAATTAAGTTTAATTTTATGCACAAATGCTTGACCAGCACAAACAACAAATTATCAACTATATTTAACGATCTTATCAACTCAAGTCTAACATCAAAAACATGTATGTGTAATACTCAGGGACAATACATTAACAAAACTACAACATGAATAAAAATAAAATAAAAAAAAACAGTAATATGCTGAATCGATTAAACAAATGTTTCAAGATAATCCTGTTGGTCAACATAGTTTATCATTACGGAATTACATAGAAATCACTACAGTAGAAACATGGTGCCAACCAAACACAGTGCTCTGTCTGAATATTCTATGTGGGATGGTCAGTCATCACAGAGCCCTACAATCAATTTGGCTGGTGGTCAAATATGTATTTTTTGTAATATATATATTTTTAGGTCAGTTTATTTTTTTTTTTACATGCAGTTGAGTCTGTACATTATAGGGTTTTTTCTCTGGACATTTTGTTGGCTGAAGAAAAATGAATTAAGAAAGAAGATCTTCAATCAAGCCTTTCAAAGGTAAGTATAAAATCTATTTATGGGAGCGGAATGACCATCAACATAGACAGTTGCACGCTGCATGTGCTCTGAGACTCTTGGCTATAATTGTCTGAAATGTGACCTACTTACCGATCGAATAAAGACAGGTTCCTGGAGTATCGAATAAGGTGATAGCGCACAAATGGTTATTGCAAATCACAGCAATACAGGTATGTTTGAAGGAATCTATTAAAGGAAACATAAAAGCAACATAGCACAGACTGTATAATGTGGTATCTGCATAAAAGATATATAGGACACTTACGGATTAAAGAGCCCTCAAGGTTGGCTCTGAACACTGTTGGTATTTTCAACACTTTCTGGTTGATGTGGTGTATTAAATTTCCTCAGTGTGTTCCTTCTGGATGCAGGATCATATTTCAGAGATCAGGAACCAAATAAATATCAAATACACTTTATTTAAAACACAACAAACAGAAATGTTATAAATAATAAAGCACTACGCGTTTCGACCCACTACATTTCTTCCTCAGGTGCATCTACCAACAAAGGTAAGGACATACTTTATATATGCTGCTTAATAGCAGAAAGAGAATCAGGTGTGCAAATATAATAACCATATCTGGTATTTCCGGGTGTTATTTCCGGTTTTCCAATATAAAAATATTACCAATTACATTGGTAGGCTTCAAAAATGTCCCAAATAGGGCTTGGGTGCATGATGACCCGATGTGAAAATTCCATGTTGGAAAACTGGAATGCACTCCCTCCAAATAACTTATTTTAGCCCCCAGAGAACCCGACACACCTATACATGGGTAGTATCACTGTACTCAGGAGATGTTGCTGAACACATATTGGGGTGTTCTTTGTCAGTAACACACATCAGGAACTGAGAATCGGTTGTAGAATATATGCATGGAAAGTGTTAAAATACCACCATTTTAAATACCCTGGGGTGTCTACTTTTCAAAAATATATGGTTTGATTGTGGTAAATTGCATTGTCCCAAATAGGACAAGGGTGCATGATGACCAGCTGTGAAAATTCCATGTTGAAAAACTGGAATGCGGACCCTCTAAATAAGGTCTTTTAGCCCCCAGAGAACGCAACACACCTGTACATGGGTAGTATCACTGTATTCAGGAGATGTTGCTGAATACATAGTGGGGTGTTACTTTGGCTGATAATCCATGCCTAATGTACAATATGTGTGAAAAATAACACCAAAAAATTACTACCCAAATGTTTGACAAAGACTGATAGTAGAATTAGTGCATGGAAAGTATTAAAATATCACCATATGAAATATCCTAGGAAGTCTACTTTTCAAAAATATATGGTTTGATGGGAGTAAATTACATTGGCAGGCTTTAAAAATTTCCCAAATAGGACATGAGTGCATTATGGCCAGATGTGAAAATTCCATGTTGGAAAACTGGAATGCGCACCCTCCATATAAGGTCTTTTAGCCCCCAGAGAGCCCGACACACCTATACATGGTCACTGTACTCAGGAGATGTTGCTGAACACATATTGGGGTGTTCTTTGGCAGTAACCCTTAAAGTTCTCAGTAAGTGTATTCTTAAATTGCTGTATGTGTCAAAAAAATCACCAATTATTATTTTTTTTTTTAATTTGGCATAGATTGGTGGTAAAACGGTTGCATGAAAAGAGTCCAAAATACCCCAAGTTTAATACCTTAGGTTGTCTTCTTTTAAATATATATATATGTTTTTGGGCGGCTGTAGATACCTAATAGATTTTGAGGGTCAAATTTGGAAAAAGAGCTTTTTTTAAAAAACATTTTCATCATATTTTATAAAATAAAATGTATAGTAAATTATATGATATGATGAAAATAATGGTATCTTTAGAAAAACCATTTAATGGTGAGAAAAACAGTATATTATATGTGTGGGTACAGTAAATGAGTAAGAGGAAAATTACAGCTAAATACAAACACCGAAGAAATGTAATAAAATTGAAAAACAGTCTGGTCACTAAGGGGTTAACAAAAAAACCTAACAAATGCATACAACTAATAATAATTACTAAGAGTGTATTATTGCAACATTGTATTAATATTGCTTTATATACATGCAGTAATACTTGAGGATTTTTGAGGATGGTACTATTTCACAAAAATAATGAGAGCATTTTTTTTTTTTTTTACAATGACTAGTAAACTAGAAATACTTTCAACGAATACTAGCAGAGGCTTAGCAGAGGATTTTTGAGGATGGTACTATTTCACAAAAATAATGAGAGCATTTTTTTTTTTTACAATGACTAGTAAACTAGAAATACTTTCAACGAATACTAGCAGAGGCTTTCTGTGACATTACTATAATGATACTTACATTTTATTATATGACTGAGGTCAGTGATATTCATAGGAGACCCAAATAGGTCAGAAACAAAACATCCTTTGAATAATTTGAGGCGTTTTGGATATTAGTGGGATACTGTTTTTGTCCCAATAATATGACTGTGAGAAACTCCCCTTTTTAAGTGAGTTTGCCACAAGTTCCTGGAGGAGCCTGCTTGCCAGCCTCCTGCCCACAGACTATGGACCTTGTAAAATGTGATATAAAAGTCTCTGTTCGTGTATTTTGACTATATGGTTCGAGAACCGAACAGCTGCACAAACCGGAGACCACCCTGGAGCTTGTTAAGCCTAATTGCTATGTTGTAACAATTTCCACCTCAGTGTTTTAAGCGTTCGCCTGGGTGGACGCAATTCCTATGGACGACCACGAGGTGGTGGCCATCTTGTTCGCATGAACACAGGCAGCGGTGTTTGTTCGTCGAGTTCATGGAACTATTTTCGGATACTGAAACTCCTGAACACCGCTGGAATTCCATGATTGCCTGTATTCGGTTCGACAACACTTAGAAACACACTCTTTGGTGAAAACGTTCCCACAAACAAGGGGAACAAGCCCCAGGGTAAGACTATTGACTATGTTCGGTAGTTTGTTCGTTTTTAAACTACAGAACTAGACCGACCGCAAGCCCTGATTCTCTGAATCTGTTTTGACATGGGACCATGCATGCGGTCGATCAAACAAATGACTTCCAGGAAATTCCTTAACTCCTGAACTAATCTGGGAGATTTTTGGATATGTTGGTAACCCAGATCACGGCTATCAGGGGATGTATCTTTGGTTTTATGTATTTTTAGGGTTCTTTTGGGGTGTTTGGGAAAAAGTTTTTTCTGTGCTTTGAGATAATTCAACGGGGAAATTCCTTGTAAGGACTAGAGCTCCCAGGACTTAGTGTCGTATGGTGCCTGGGGGTGTCTAGAGCGTATTTCCCATTCAGCTCCAGGAGAGAGCAGTTCCAGGGCCCCAGTCAAGCCACGGTGACTGTGGGTAGAAGTGCTGAGGTTTGTCCCCTGCTCCAGCTAGGAAGCGGTCCTTGACGGAGGTACCCACCCGGTGTACAGGGAGCTCCGCTACAATGACTATCACAAAGTGATTTGTTTATGAACTACATTCCTAAGATATTAAGATAGAAAAACAGAAAGGGGAAGGAAGAAAGGAAGGAGATAATTTTATTTTTAGGTGTATGCTTTCACACTTTTTTAATATATTTTTTTAGTCCTTCATTTTGCGGACCTATTTGTATGGCTGATCCAAGGAAATACATGTGTGTGGGTTTTTTTTTTTTTTTGTTCCTTCCTTGTAAATTATTTGATATTTCTACTCTTTCATGAGACCTATCCCATTCCCCTTGTGTCTATCTTTAGAACACAACAACCGAGTTTGGGTTGGGCACTAGCACCACTAATTGTGGGATTGGCTCCTATCAGTGAGATTTTCTTGTCTGATGGGAGGCCAGTCCATTCCAAAATGGTTACCAACAATTTGGTTTTGTTTTCTATGTTTTGTTTACGTATTTGTATTGTTATGTGTAGATGCAACGATGAGGGCTTTTGGGAATTTCTTTTTGTTTGAATGGTTTGAACAATCTCAGTGAACACTCAGAGTCTCTTCTCATAAGAGAGCATTAGTTTATCATTTTTTGAGCAAAGAAAAGGTGGACATGGGATTTCTTCAAGAAACTCATTGGAAGGGAATCGATAATGTTAAATGGGGTGTATCTAGATTTCCCATACTATTACAGGCATCTATCAAATATAAAAAGCAAACAGATGCTGCTATAATTATTGCTCAAACAGTAAAGTTTGAACTACTATTTCAACATGCAGATGCTGAAGGTAGATTTCTAATCGCTATCTGTATAATAAATTAAATCATATACACATTGGTTAATGCATATTTGCCAAATGACTTTAAGGTGGTAGCATAAAAAAAAATCTTGTAACAAGTGGAATCATTAAATGCAGCTTCAAAATGGATGCTGTCCAGGAGGTGGGAGGGTCTGGGAGGGAGGGTCTGCTGCTGATTGGCTGGAATGATGAGTCCGCGGCGAACTGTTCGGGACATCACTAGTGCTAACTGGTTTAAACTACACAATGGAACAAGACAGGGTTGCCCGCTGTCTGTAATTCTGTATATCATCTCTATGGAGATACTGGCAATTAACATCAGATATAACAAAAAAAGCAAAGAGATCTAAAATTGAACCTATATGCTGGTGGCCTAATTCTGACTATAATCACTCATGTCACATCTTTAAAGGCTTTCATTCTGGAGTGTAACAAACCACCTCTTTTACAGGTAGGATTGTCACCGATCTTGCAGTAACCACAGCCTTCTAGGGTATACAAAGTCCAGGACACCTTCAGCTCAGTTTTCCTTTTTATTCAGTAAGAAAGCAGGTACTTTAAATAATAACAAAAACAAACAAAATCCCTTGCTCTTACTTGAGCTCTTACTAGACAGTAATTGCTATCTGCAATTGGGTGGCTTTCCCACTTACCATTTTTCCAAACAAAAGCAATGTCTTTGCAATAAACACAATCTCTCCTAGCTGTCTTTTTCTCCCTCACTCTGCAGCAGGCTGCTCTCTTCTTTTAAAGGCCTGTCTACTAATTGAGTAGCTACAGGTGAGTGCCAATTAGTTAACTCTTAAAATCAGATCCAAGCTGTGGTCTGTTATACAGCAACTAGTGCTGTTGGAGCATTGGCCCACCCTGCTCTCCAAATACTCCGCCCCAGGGACCCATACCATGTTTTGCAGAGCATCAGCTATGCATATTGCAAACTTTAACCTCTCTCCCTGGGGCATTTAACTGAAAATCCTCTGGTTGCTGTTTAGCAAATCAGGTCTGATGTATCTCCCATCAACCACTATTCCACCTTTACGCTCACATATCCTCCCCCCCAGCTCATACCCATGGGTTTGAGCGACCATGGAAATCAGAGAGTGTACCCTCGAAAGCCCATCAGCATTACCTTGTTGCAGACCAGCCCTGTGTTCCACAGTGAAATTAAAAGATTGTAAACTCAAAAACCATCTGGTTACTCTGGAGTTATTTTCCTTGTTCTGATACATCCATGTCAGAGGTGCATGGTCCGTTATCAATCGGAACTTTCTGCCTAGCAGGTAGTATTTAAGAGAGTCTAATGCCCACTTAATAGCAAGACACTCTTTTTCAACAATAGAGTAGTTCTTCTCATGTGGGTTTAACTTCCTGCTCAAAAAGAAAACCGGGTGTTCTTCACCCTGGTATTCCTGTGAAAGAACAGCCCCCAAGCCAACATCAGAAGCATCTGTCTGAACTATAAAGTTCCTGGAAAAATCTGGGGTCACCAAGACAGGATGGCTACAGATAGCTTCCTTCAGACTCTTAAAAGCCTTTTCTGCCTCAGGGCACCATTTAACTATGACTGGGGATTTTGCTTTAATAAGGTCTGTTAGGGGTGCAGCAATGGTAGCAAAATCTGGAATGAACCGCCTATAATATCCAATTAAACCCCAAAATGCCTTTACTTGTTTCTTTGTAAGGGGCTGTGGCCATTTTTGTATGGCTTCTACTTTGGCTTCCTGTGGTTTAACCAAACCCCTCCCAATAGAATAACCTAAGTACTTAGCTTCCTCTAAACCAATCGTACACTTGGAAGGATTGGCAGTTAAGCCCGCTGAGCGGATAGCATCAAGCACCGCTTGAACTTTGGGGAGGTGGGATTCCCAGTCTGCACTGTGGATGATGACATCATCCAAGTATGCTGCAGCATAACGAACATGAGGTTTAAGAATTCTGTCCATCATTCGTTGGAATGTGGCAGGTGCCCCATGTAACCCAAATGGCAATACAGTGTACTGAAACAGGCCACTGGGTGTTGAAAAGGCTGTCTTTTCTTTGGCTCTTTCAGTGAGAGGGACCTGCCAGTAACCCTTTGTTAAATCCAAGGTTGTTAGATAACGAGCTTTACCCAGTCTTTCTATTAACTCATCAACTCTGGGCATTGGGTAAGCATCAAATTTTGAGATGGCATTTAACTTGCGGTAGTCATTACAGAACCTCCATGTGCCATCAGGTTTTGGCACCAATACAATAGGACTACTCCAGTTACTCTGGGATTCTTCAATGACTCCAAGTTTTAACATGCTCTCAACCTCTCAGTTTATAACCTCCCTCCGGGCCTCAGGAATTCTATAGGGTTTGAGGTTAACTCTTTTCCCTGGTTCGGTTATTATGTCATGTTTAATCACCTTAGTCTTTCCTGGAACTACCGAGAAAACATCCCTATTTCTTCTGATGAAGTCTCTGACCTCTTGCTTTTGATGTACAGACAGAGTCTCAGATACGTTCACCTCTGGTTTTACTATAGGAGGTTCTGAAGTTTTTAAAGCAACCAGGACCTCCCTGTCCTTCCATGGCTTTAACAGATTTATATGATACAACTGTTCAGGCTTTCTTCTTCCTGGTTGTCTGACTTTATAATTGACATCACTTACTTTCTCTATTATTTCATAGGGTCCATGCCAAGTCGCAAGGAACTTATTCTCCACAGTAGGGACCAGAACCAATACCCTGTCTCCAGGTTGGAACACTCTGACTCTAGCATTACGGTTATAGCTGTTTTTCTGAGCCTGCTGGGCTTCCAGCATGTGTTCCCTGACAATAGGCATGATGGTGGCCATTCTATCCTGCATTTGAGCTATATGCTCAATTACACTCCTGTGAAGAGTAGTCTCCTGTTCCCAGGTCTCCTTAGCAATATCCAATATTCCCCTGGGATGTCTTCCATATAACAATTCAAAAGGAGAGAAGCCCGTGGAGGCCTGTGGAACTTCCCTAATGGAAAACAGTAGATATGGCAATAAAAAAAATCCCAATTTCTTCCATCAGCATCAATTACCTTGCGTAGCATACTCTTAAGGGTTTTGTTGAACCTCTCTACTAAACCATCAGTCTGTGGGTGATATACTGAGGTCTTAAGATGTTTAACCTGCAAGAGCCTGCACAACTCTTTTGTGACTTTGGACATGAGCGGGGTCCCCTGGTCTGTCAGGATTTCTTTAGGGATACCCACCCTACTGAACATCAACATAAGTTCCTTAGCTATTAACTTTGCAGAGGTATTACGCAAGGGAATGGCCTCAGGGTAATGAGTTGCATAGTCCAAGATGACTAATATATATTGGTGTCCTCTAGCAGACTTTACCAGTGGCCCCACTAAGTCCATAGCGATCCTTTCAAAAGGTACATCAATTATGGGTAAGGGTACAAGTGGAGTACGAAAAGTCTTGAAAGGAGCCCTGTACTGGCACTCTGGACAAGAGGAGCAATAGTTTGTAATAGCAGCAAACACTCCAGGCCAGTAAAACCTTCTAAGGACTCTCTCTCTAGTTTTTTCAACTCCCAAATGTCCCCCTAATATGTGGCTGTGAGCCAACTTTAGCACTATATTTTGGTAAGTCTGAGGAACCAACAACTGCTTAATGATGTCTGAATCCCTTTTCTCTACACAGTAAATTAGGTCATTTTGTACTTCAAAATAGGGGAACGGTAGGGCTTCTCCTGGCTGATTAGCAACCCCATTTACAACTTTAATATCATTTCTAGCTGTCACTAAAGTGGGATCTTCCCACTGAGCACTTTTAAAATTACCTGGACTGATTCCAATATCAATTAAGTCCTTATCTTTGTCTGCAGTATTAGTAGGCTCCTCACTAGTTTGAGCTGGGTTATCTCCTATTAATACTGGTTTAGGGCAGTACTTTCTCCTTTTTCTTATTTTTCGATCACAATGGTCAAAACCCAAGTCAATATCGGAAAAAGGGAACACATTATCCTCGGCCGATTGACTAATTTCTGATAAAGTTTGGTCCCTCTTTTGTACAGCTGTCCATAATTCTAGAAAGTGAGGAAAGTCTCTACCGATCACTACCTCATGGGCTAATCTAGGTACTACACCCACTCGGTACTTTAAATCCCCATACTGGGTTCCAATATTTACTTCCGCAGTGGGGTATTCCTTTTTATCACCATGAACACAGATAATGCCTATTTTCTGTACATGATCAGGTTTTACACAAGGTATTACAGACTCTGCTACCAACGTAACCATACTACCCGAATCAAGTAATGCTTTAGACATTTTACCATTCACAGTTACACAGCATTTATGAGGGTTATTATCATAGTCATTGTTAACAGTACCATAACAGTTGAGCAAAAATGAACGTGCTCCCTCATCTTTGCCCATATTGCATTCCATAGGTTCATCCTTCAATGGACAGTCTTTGGCCATATGACCATCCTCTTTGCACTTGAAACATTTGACAGTAAAATCTGCCCACCAATTAGTTCCTCTCCCAGGCCTATTAGACCTGGATGCCCCCCTGGTGTTTTGTGTATAGAGCTGCAGCTCTTCAGCTCCCCTTAAACCTTGAACAGTCTTACCAGGCCTTGCAGAATCTTGGGGCTTAGGATTGCGAGGGTTTGCCTGTGAAGTAGGACATAGCAGTTCTCCTGCAGCCACATATCTTTCCACCAAGGCAATCAGTTGGTCAGCTGTATGGGGGTCACTTTGGCTGACCCAGCGACGCAGGGAAGCTGGTAAACCACGCAAAAACTGGTCCATTACTAAGGTTTCCACAATGTGGCTAGCTGAATGGATTTCAGGTTGTAACCATTTCCGTGCAAGGTGTATGAGGTCAAACATTTGGGAACGTGCGGCTTTGTCTAAAGAATATGACCATGAGTGGAACCTTTGGGCACGTACTGCAGAGGTTACACCCAGTCGTGCCAAGATTTCAGCTTTCAATTTGCTGTAGATACTTGCATCGGCTGGTTCTAGGTCATAATATGCCTTCTGCGGCTCTCCACTTAGGAACGGTGCCAGTATGCTTGCCCACTCACCAGCCGGCCATCCCTCCCTCTCAGCAGTGCGCTCAAATGCCAGAAGGTACGCCTCAACATCATCTGATGCGGTCATTTTCTGAAGATAGTGGCTCGCCCGAATCACCTTTGGCCCCTGGTATCTTCCATCAGGGTCTCCATTCAGTTTTTCAGAGATAGCTTGGATTTCCTGTTGTAGTCCCTGGGTGACTTTTTGCTGCTCCTCACGGGCTACTTTAAACATCTCCGCTTGTGTCACAACAAGCTGTTTCACCAAGGACTCAGTGCACTCCATTTGTGTTTTGGCCAGGACTTTAGCACACTCTGCCTGGGCCAGCACCAGTTGCTGCAGGGCTGCACTGTTTTCTGCAGCTCTCCTGTTAGTCTCCTGTTGCACAGAGGTGGATTGGATCAGAGCCTTGATAACATCCTCCATGTTGAGCTTTAAATGACTTCTACCCTCAGGCTTACGTGGCTGCCCGCATTCTCCACCATATGTAACAAACCACCTCTTTTACAGGTAGGATTGTCACCAGATCTTGCAGTAACCACAGCCTTCTAGGGTATACAAAGTCCAGGACACCTTCAGCTCAGTTTTCCTTTTTATTCAGTAAGAAAACAGGTCTTTAAATAATAACAAAAACAAACAAAATCCCTTGCTCTTACTTGAGCTCTTACTAGACAGTAATTGCTATCTGCAATTGGGTGGCTTTCCCACTTACCAATTTTCCAAACAAAAGCAATGTCTTTGCAATAACCACAATCTCTCCTAGCTGTCTTTTTCTCCCTCACTCTGCAGCAGGCTGCTCTCTTCTTTTAAAGGCCTGTCTACTAATTGAGTAGCTACAGGTGAGTGCCAATTAGTTAACTCTTAAAATCAGATCCAAGCTGTGGTCTGTTATACAGCAACTAGTGCTGTTGGAGCATTGGCCCACCCTGCTCTCCAAATACTCCGCCCCAGGGACCCATACCAGGTTTTGCAGAGCATCTGCTATGCATATTGCAAACTTTAACCTCTCTCCCTGGGGCATTTAACTGAAAATCCTCTGGTTGCTGTTTAGCAAATCAGGTCTGATGTATCTCCCATCAACCACTATTCCACCTTTACGCTCACAGGAGGTAGAGTATTAAAGTACTCTTCAACTACAACATTTATGTAAATCAACTGTATTGGATGTGAATGTAGACAAAGAGAGCAAAAAAATAGCTACAATTAAAAATAGCTACAAGTTTACCCTTTTGTATCTCGGTATTATTTTGACTAGAGATATGTCTGACTTAATGCAGAATTTTTTTTAATCTGTGTTAGGAAAATGCACAGTTCACTGAAAAAAAAATGAGGTATGTTGAAATCACCTGGTGGGAGAGAATTAACTTGATCTATGCCTATCTTTGACCTAAATGGGCCTATTTGTTTTGAATGATCCCTTTAAAAGTAACTAGACCTTGGCTAGACATGATTCAAAACACAGTTACAAATTACATGTGGAATGTGAAAAGACCAAGGATTAATAAAACAATTTTGGCCCAAAAAAACTAAAGACAGAGGTTTGGGTTTCCCCAGTATTATGAACACATATCTCGCAAACCTAATTTTCCACATTTGTAGGACTCATTTAGATAGGACTTAAAATTAAGGCTGGTATCATTTGGAAAGTGAGATTTGCAGAATAAAAGATTGAAACACTCTTTTCTGGTTTAGGAGCACTCATCTCCAAATATGTTGTGTATAAATCTAGTATATGGTAAGAGACATTATTGGACGGTTGGAAGTTGGTCAAAAAGAAGTGCGGCATAGAAAATACATTTCCCGCAAATACCAAACTGGCATTGATACCATTTTATAGGCATGTGCATGGGCAAAAAATTTGGTTCGGTTTGGCTCTTCTGAAATTCAGGACTTCGACAATTCAGCACCTCAGCAATTCGGCACTTCAGCACTTCCGAATTTCGGCAATTCTTCAGCACTTTGGTTCGGCAATCAGAAATTCGAGACTTTGCATTTTGGCAATTCAGCACTTCGGTTCGGCACTTCCGAAATTCGGGACTTTGGCAATTTGGTTCAGCAATCCAAAATTCAGGATTTTGGCACTTTGGGACTTCAGCAATTCCCTAAGCCTAACTGTATCCATACCCCTACCCCTATCCATAAACCTAAATCTACCCCTAACCCTACCCTTACCCCTAACCCTACCCCTAACCCCTATCCCCAACCCTACCCCTAATCCCACCACTAACCCTAACCCTACCCTTAAACGTACCCCTAACCCTACCCCTAACCCCAATCCTAACCCATCCCTAACCCTACCCCTAATCTTATCCCTAAACCTATCCCTAACCCTACCCCTAATACCTTCCCTACCCCTAACCCACCCCTAGCACCACCCATAACCTAACCCCAACCATAACCCCAACCCTAAACCTACCCCTACCCCAACCCCCACTCTAACCCTACCCCTAACCTTGCCCCTAACCCTAACCCCACCCCTACCACTAACCCTAACTCAACCCCTAACTTTACCCCTACCCCGAACTTTACCCCTAGCCCCACCCCTAACCTAACCCAAATCTACCCCTAACCCTACTCCTACCCTTAACGTAATCCCTATCCTAACTCCACCCCTAACCTAACCCCAACCACAACCATACCCTAACACTACCCCTAATCCTAATAGGGTTACGGTTAGATTCCTGTCATCATTCCCTTAATTTTCCCTCCCTCTCTTTCCTTTTTTGCCACTTTTCAGAAATCCAAAGCACTTCGGCACTTCCGAAATGCGTCACTTCAGCACTTTGGCAATTCTGTTTGGTTCGGCACTTCCGAAATTTGGCACTTCGACATTTTCGGCAATTCGGAAGCATCCGAATGTCCAAATTGCTGAAATTCTTCCGAATTTAAAAACAAATTGCACATGTTTACAATTTTATGTAAAAAATGTAAAGCTAAACAGGAGGATACAAAATGATATCTGTTGGGAGAATGAAGAATGATACAATTAAACTTTTTGAATAGTTGATGCAGAAATTTTAGTTACCGAAGAATTAACTATTTACTTATATAAGGCTTAAAAATGATATAACCCAAATTATTATTCATAACCCTTCTGATGGTATCAAGATGCTATATGCAGTGTTTGAATATGAAAATGTGTATAAATTAGCTTCAAAAGTTTTTAGAGGCTTATTAAAATTAGAAACTCCTACTGTTATTGTTGCATGTCAAAAACTGGAAAAATATTTAAAGATAAAATATTAAGAGAGAGGAGTGGTGCTTGGTACTTCCAAAAGCATGTTAATGTATTCACTACCTTAATATTTAAAAAAAGCCTTAATTAAAGTAATGAACAGATAGTACCTTGTGCCATCTAGACTAGCTAGAATGTATAGTTCATGCTCTCTGATATGCCGGAGCTGCCTTCAACATGGATGCTGTCCAGGAAGTAGGAGGGTCTGGGAGGGAGGGTCTGCCGGAGATTGGCCGGGATGTGTCAGCTGACTGGAGTTCGCCACGAACGGTTCGTAGCGAACCGTGGCGAACCGTTCGCGGGAAGTTCGCGAACGGTTCGCGACATCTCTACTAATAAAGTGTTATTTTGCAGGTTTAAATTTTTTTTTACAAATTATCATGTGATGCATGTCTATTTAAAGGGATACTACATCCACCATGACTACCTCTGCTATTAGAAGTGGTCAAGATGGTAGGAGTCTGTATGTGCAGCGTTTCAGCTTGAAACACTGCACATCCAGAGATATTTGTACTTCTGTTCCAGGGGCAAGTTGCACCTCCAGCATATGTGACTTAGGCAGGCTGGAACTCTGTTCTAGTCTACCCAATATTAATTCTATGTAAATATTACATCTGTCTCATCAGCACACAACAGGTGTATTGAGCATCTGCATTGCAGGCAGCGCACTTGCAATGGAAAGCTTTGCTCTCACCTCCTTCTCACTTTCCTCCATTGATCTTTTTTTTCTCTTCTAAAAACTCGTCTCCCTCTCCACTCAGTCCCTCTCCCCACCAGCGCACAAGCTCTCTGAACTATTGGAACAATCCAATTAAATTTTCCTCTTTAAGAAGCATTTGATTTGACCCCCTGAGGGCACGGATGTGTCAGACCAAGACATGGAGGGCAATGCTGAGAACTTTGTCCAGCACTAGATTTCAGGAAAATGTAATTTATTTTTTTTTGCAAGTTTTAAAGGAGAAGGGGACCCCCCAAAAAAAGCCCAATAGGGCATTTTAAATTACCGCCTTCCCCCCACCAATACTTAAAGGAACACAACATGTATTCCTAACACTATAGTGGGGAAAATCACAGTTTAGGTACCCAGCTCCACTTGCCTCCTTTTAAACGTTGTTTTACTCACCTCCGTTTAACCTTGACTCTGTTTAAAAGTTGTTTTACTCACCTTTTTTCCAGTGCCACACTGGTCTCAATGTGACTGGCCCTGCTTTGCTCTGCCTCCATTGGTGAGATTATCAATGTTGTCAATCTCAGCCAATCCAATGTTTTATAGTAAAGCATTGGGAGGCTGATGTTCAGCATCTCCTCATAGAGATGCATTAAATCAATGCATCACTAAGGGGAGCATAAGGTGTCTTCATGCAGAGTGTGGAAACACTGACCCAGGAAGCACCTCTAGTGGTTGTCTGAGTGACTGCCACTAGAGGTTACATAGTTACATAGGCTGAAAAGAGACATGTGTCCATCAAGTTCAGCCTTCCTCACATCTATTTTTTGCTGTTGTAGACCGAGTCTAGCAACATTCTGGCCTGCTGCCAGCTCTTCTGCTGGGGTTGCAATCTGCCGCTGGGGAGGGAGATCGTCTGTCGCTACTGCCGGTAACTTACTCTCCCACTGGGGAGGGGGTCGGTACTCTCTTCTCTCTGAAGGACCCACTGCTGCTGGGGAGATATCTGTGTTGGGGATCAGGGCCAACTGCCCAGCATCCAAGGATTACACAGGTGGAGACTATAGTCCCCTCCACCAACACAGGACAAATATCCTCTTTTAGTAGTTAGGGACCGAGGCCTACATACATTACACACACCCTACACCTACAATGGGCACAAGTGATTTAAACATAGGAGTCATCCAGGGATCTAATTGATGTGTCCATCCTATGTTCTCAATGATGGTGACTACCGTCACACTCTCCCTCCCTGGGTGCATCAGGTGTCGGCTTTAAATTAAATAATGGTGGGTGGACATATCACTGTATTAAAAATATCCCCCCTCGACTCCCCCTGTGATCAGTAGATAAGTGCTATTGCAATATAACGGCCTCCATCAATTGGTAGCAGAAGTTATTCTGGCTTTTAAAAAGCATAATTTCTGGTAATTTGGTAAGTTGCACATAGTTTTGTTTAAAGGAAAACCATGCCAATTAGCATTATCCATCCCCACTTCCCCAGGTGGCTAGGGGTCCCCTTAATTTAAATTGACCATACCTACCACTTTACAAATGTAAAATTAAAATCCAGCATACATGCCACACCTACATGCCACACCTTTTGTAAAAAAAAAAAAAAAAGGAAAAAAAAGAAAGAACAAGCCTTAATTAGGTCCAGATTTCAGCTAGACCAAATGCCGTCAGATGGCTGAAAGACAGAGCTAATTCAGGCTTTTTTGGAGCCTAAATTGGAAAATCCCCACTTTCTTAAATAGGGTGAGCTGCTATGTGTGGCCTCATTTGCAGTTGGATGGTTTTAAACCCTTCCATTAGTGAGCCATTCAGACTTTAGTGAAAAACAGGATCTGGCATTAATCTATGGTGAACAATATCTATTTTAAGGAAGTACTTCAAGGTTTGTAGAGTGTCTGAAAGAGCTTCTTACCTAAATTGGCAACGTTATTTGTTGTTCTAATTAGCCACTTCTGTTTTCATTCAATGTTGTGCAAACTCAGCATGTACACTGTGAAAAAAAAAAATATTGGAAGCGAAAGGTTATATTCAGAAGTCATTCTACGAGCCATGCTAGTACATAGCTCAGAGATACTGAGAATGACTCATTTTTACTACACTGGAAGATATTTTCCAGAGCAAGTTGGGCGGCACAACGTATTTAATCATTTTTCTTTAAAAAAAAACTCACATAATGAATATATAAACAAATTGCACACAGCCTGAAAATATTTTGCCGAGTGCCACCAGGGTTCAAAAGTATGCAAGTAAAAAGTTGAGAAAGCTGCACTCAGAGTCTCCGTTTAAAACTTCAAGGCTTTATTTAGTATTCATTAAAATAAATTTACGCTTCAGTACCACATTCAGACTTTTCTCAGGATTAAAACATGTTAATCCTGAAGAAAGTCCGAATGTCGGACTGAAACATTGATCTATTTTAATGAATACTAAATAAAGCCTTGAGGTTTTAACCAGAGACTATGAGTGCAGCTTTCTCTACTTTCTACATATATATATATATATATATATATATATATATATATAACCAATGGTATTTACAAGTTTTGGGTACATCGATGGGGGCGGCCATTGCCCCCATGTATGCAAATGCATATTTTTTCGTATATGAACAAAGTAACATCTTGATACCATATGGCCATCTAAAACAGGGATACTATCGTTATATAGATGACTTGTTAATTATATGGAATGGCACGACGTTTGAAGCATACACCATGGTAGAAGAACTAAACAAGCTCCCAACACTAATCAGAATGAAGGCAAACATAAATTCCGAAAAAGTTCAGTATTTAGATGTGGAGCTGTCCATTGGAATAAATAGAATAGACTACAGTCTGTATATGAAAGCTATTGATCGTAATACATTGTTACATGCGCAGAGTGCTCACCCAGAAGCACTGAAAAAATCTCTCCCAAAAGCCCAGTACCTAAGGGTTATATGAGAAATAACTCGAATGAGGATGTAAAAGAGAAACAGCTATTGAAAATGACGGAAAGGTTTTTGGAACGTGGGTACCATCGCTCTACCCTCGATAAGGCTCTTGAGGAAGCTAGGACTCCTCGAGCACATAGGGAGGCAGCGGCAACCCAAAGAATGGTATTCCCTACGACCTTCCATCAATCAACTACGCAAATTTCTTCACCTATTAGAAAAAAATTATTGGCTGCAGATGACACTCTCCCACAAGTCTTTCAGGAACGTCCTCTAATCTGCTTTAAGAGGAATAGGAACCTAAAAGACCTTCTGGTCCACACAGACCCTATACAAAGTTATAAGGAGAGGGCATCGCTCCAGCATTAGGCTGGCATATAAGGATGGGACGTCTGACAAGCCTGTGGCCAAACATTTTCTCGAGCAGAAACATCCGCTAGCCACCTTGAAACTTGTAGCCATCGACCATGTCCCTATATCACAAAGAGCGGGAGACCGGGGAAAGATATTACTGAATAAAGAGACTTTCTGGATTTATGAATTAGACCCAGCATCTCCAAGAGGCTTAAACAAAACTATCTCCTTCCACTCCTTTTTATAAGTATTTTTTGCATTTTTATAGGTATTTTTTTGCATTTTTTTGAATTATTGTATAATTATCTTTCTAGGCATTAATTATTTATACATATTCATAGTGCTCCTAATTAAATTTTAGGATACATAGTCCTGGACATACGATATACTACTTTAGACATTAGTATAATACGGCCAGTACGGTGGCGTATGGCCAGAAATATAATGTCTATAATATACAATATTCAATATAGTGATATATAGCCAGTTGGCCCCTATATTTTTATAGGAAATATCTGCATTAAGATGGTGGTATGCCCAGAGATTTTTTGTATGTATTTTTTTAATATGTGTTTTCTGTATGTGTTTATTGTACAGTGATATATATGTTTTGCATAACGTTTTATAAATATTTTTATATACACTTGGGTTGTTGTATACAGCCATAGTGCATATAGTATCAGTGATTGTTTGATATATCCCATATATATTGGCACTTTAAGTATTAATATGTCTGCACTTTATCACTACAAGCACTTTATTACAATAATATGCACTCATCACTTTACAGCAATCACTGAGCTTATCACTATTACATGCACAGGTTCCACTTCCCATACCTGTTACTTTAATATTGCACTTTATTTATGCCCAAGGGTTACTACTGGGCATCAGCACAATATTTGTATATTACTATGCACATATAGTTTCACTGCTATTCACTGCTATACACTGTATCCTTAAATGAATCTGTCTGGTGGATTATGGAAGTATCCCTTCGATCTTGCATGATGCTACTATCTCACGGCACGGTTGTTTTCTGTTATTTATTACCATAGCAACGCTTTTGTTACCCGCTTCGCTATGGAAATGGATACCAAGTCATCACGTTATGACGACACAAGGGGGCGGAGTTTGGCCGCACATGCGCACTGTGAATGGCAGAACACTGGTCAGATATCCTTTTCACCTTGGGGTAAGTCAATTTGGTTAATATATTCATGTATATAAACAATGAATGTTCATTATATGTTTGTATTTGATCCTGATGAAAGTCCTCTATGCAAGACTGAAACGTTGATCGTTTTTAAACTTTGAACTAATACATTTTGGACTTTTAAATCCAAGAGTGCTGCTACATTTTTGGAGGAATATATGTATATATATATGTGTGTATATATATATATATATATATATATATATATATATATATATATATATATATATATATATATCACCCTTTTTGTACTCATTCTGTTGGGGTCATAGTAGGAATTTTAGATTATATGCTCAGAACTGTGATGTAACAATTGATTTGTACAGACAAAGGGTTTCAACATTCTCTGTAACACACTGTAAAACTTCAAATGCTAGAAAGCTCACCTGGTACCCAGATGAACATACTTGTATTGAAGTTTTCACTTCCATACTGACAGAGATGATAGAATGCAAGTAAAGGGGAAAAACACATTTGTTTTTCTGGTGTTGGGAATATTTAACAACATTTTTATGAGAGATAGATAGATAGATAGATAGATAGATAGATAGATAGATCTTAAATCACTAGGGACTACGTTGTTTTATGTATTTTTCTGCACTTGGCAATTATGACAAATTGTGGAGCTTAAGGCATGCTTTACCCTTTGTTAGCTTGAGCTTCAGAGAAAAGGCAGTGTTTACATTGCCCCCTGGGACATCTCCAAGTGGCCACTCCTCAGATGGCCACTGGAGGGGCTTCCTGGCTCAGGGCTGCACAATAGGCAGCCATGCCATTCAGCGTCCCCACACTCTACATGGGGATGTTGAATTTTCCGTATAGATTCAAGGCATCTCTATGAGGAGGTGCTGATTGGCCAAAACAGTGTTTGGGAAAGCATTTGATTGGCTAAAAATCGGCAATTTTGATGATGACACCAAGGGAGCGGGCCAGTGCCGGCGGACCCATGGAGAGCTGGAAATAAGGTTTTAACCCATACTGAGAGGGCTAAGGGGGAGGGGGGGGGGAGGGCAAGCCACCTAAATGGTGGTTTTCACTATAGGTTCAGGAATACATGTTTGCACTTCTCATTGAGCTGTATTGGGAAGACTGTGAATGTAAATATTCAAAAATGGAGTAAAGAGTTAAATGTACAGATTCTAAAGTCTGAATGGGACCAAGTATTATATCAAACAAGTAAAATAATCCATTGTTTGAATCTTCTTGAGGTATTATTTAAATTAATGAACCGCTGGTATTTAGTTCCCACCAGACTGTCCAAAATGTACACTTCTAATTCCGCACTGTGTTGGAGATGTAATGACAAAGAGGGGACTTTTGGACATATATGGTGGGACTGTAGTAAGGTAAAAATTCTGTGGTTTATGGCTTTTGAGTCATTGGAGTATATTACAGAAACAAAAATCCCTAGAGGCCACCAGAATGGTCTATTTCACCTAAATCTGCAATCACTCCTCTTTAAGAACAAATTTATTTATGTCCATTTTGTAGCAGCAATAAAAATAATAATCGCAAGGAATTGGAAGAGTAGCGCAAATTTTACGCATGCTCAGCTGTATTCACAAGTCCAATACCAATTAACCATGGAAGCCTTGGGATACCAGTCTATAAAAATTAGAGATGTTAGCAATTTCTGGAAAGAAAAAATGGAGAGTCTGATTAGATAAAACCCTGGACAAAAAATTAATAGAATAATGTGCGTTTTTTCATCTTTTCCTTTCCATTTCTTTTAAGGTAGTAAGATAGAGGTGCCACTGTACTACCCCAAGTAGAGTCTGCAATACAAGTCTGTTTCTGTATGTTTGTTAAGTACATCATACTAATGAATCCTAGTAAAGCCAACTATTTAATAAAATTAATAATAGATAGTGAAGAAGGATGACCATTATGGGAGACAAAACTTTAATCTTAGAAGGACGGTTGGACGGAAATTTCTGTCATACCCATTGTTTTTGTTATTTTGGTATATGGATTTGTTTAATGAATAAAATATAATTTAGTAAAGAAATAGGGAACAAGTAACAATAGTGTAAACATATGATAATGAGCAATATTTAATATATATGTATATATGTAATACTACATGTCCTATTTAATTAGTGCTAAATGTTTACATTTGCTAATGTCTTTCTATATTAGTATGGATGTCGCTAATGTTTCGTACGTTTTGTAAAGGAAAATTGAAATAAATAAATTATAATAAAAAAAAAACAAAGGGTTTCAACATTCTCTGTAACACACTGTAAAACTTCAAATGCTAGAAAGCTCACCTGGTACCCAGATGAACATACTTGTATTGAAGTTTTCACTTCCATACTGACAGAGATGATAGAATGCAAGTAAAGGGGAAAAACACATTTGTTTTTCTGGTGTTGGGAATATTTAACAACATTTTTATGAGAGATAGATAGATAGATAGATAGATAGATAGATAGATAGATCTTAAATCACTAGGGACTACGTTGTTTTATGTATTTTTCTGCACTTGGCAATTATGACAAATTGTGGAGCTTAAGGCATGCTTTACCCTTTGTTAGCTTGAGCTTCAGAGAAAAGGCAGTGTTTACATTGCCCCCTGGGACATCTCCAAGTGGCCACTCCTCAGATGGCCACTGGAGGGGCTTCCTGGCTCAGGGCTGCACAATAGGCAGCCATGCCATTCAGCGTCCCCACACTCTACATGGGGATGTTGAATTTTCCGTATAGATTCAAGGCATCTCTATGAGGAGGTGCTGATTGGCCAAAACAGTGTTTGGGAAAGCATTTGATTGGCTAAAAATCGGCAATTTTGATGATGACACCAAGGGAGCGGGCCAGTGCCGGCGGACCCATGGAGAGCTGGAAATAAGGTTTTAACCCATACTGAGAGGGCTAAGGGGGAGGGGGGGGGGAGGGCAAGCCACCTAAATGGTGGTTTTCACTATAGGTTCAGGAATACATGTTTGCACTTCTCATTGAGCTGTATTGGGAAGACTGTGATTGGATACCCACAAAAAAGTCTGGGCGGGGTTGGAATGGGAGAGCTTGCAAAGGTAGCAGGCAAGAGAACTGCAGGTTTTGAAAGTTTGTTTTAGATATTTCCCCAATGAAGAAATACATAATTAAATGCATGCAAGTTTTCATTTTGGGTATATCTACTAAACATGAATTTTATTTATTTTGTATTC
Organism: Pelobates cultripes; assembly: GCA_933207985.1. Taxonomy (NCBI): domain Eukaryota; kingdom Metazoa; phylum Chordata; class Amphibia; order Anura; family Pelobatidae; genus Pelobates; species Pelobates cultripes. The sequence continues at coordinate 164,074,655 of OW240913.1, read as the reverse complement.
ATGCAGTGGAGTGTCCCTTTAAATTCATACTATTTAGTTAATTAAGACAACAACAACAAATTGTTAATGCAAGGGTTAAATCAATGCCATTGAGTAAATGTTAACAAAAACAAAATAAAAGCATATTTGTATAACTATTGGAGAAGTTCTATCCTCCTTTAGCCACATCTAAAAATAAATATCAGTATATATACCACTGGGAAAAAAACATGCATTCATTTTTTCATTGGGGTTATATTTCGAGCAGCTTGCAAATATCTTATTTGAAGCCTTTGCAAGCCTTCCACTCCTGAACAAGCTAAGTCTTTCTGTGTATGTCCTATTACAAACATCCCAAGGAAACTCAATGAGAAGTCTTTACCCTGCAGGTGCTTAGGACAATTGTTGCCTCTTGAGGACACACTTTTCTGATTGACAGTCATTAACCCCTTAAGGATGGCGGGCATTCTATGCCGTCCTTAGGGAACCGGCTCTAAACGCTGGAGGGCGGCATAGAACGCCCAAGCCGTCCTATGTACTTACCCAGTCGCCGGCGATCCCACGCCAGCGAACACAGTATGGGTACTCACCTGGGAGCCCAGGGAGTCCCCCTCGTCCTCTTCGGCCCCCCTGGGCCATGTGATCACGAGGTCCTTGCGAGGACCTCACAATCACATGGACGGCATAGCCGTCCAAGGCATTACCAGCACGGGGAGTGCCTGTAATGACAGGTACTCCCCCTGCTGTCTGAAAACAAAATGAAATAAAGTGAAAACAGTGTAAAATAAATAATATATACTTAGATCAGATATATATATATATATATATATATATTATATATATGATCAAAGTGTGTATATATATATATATATATATATATATATACATATATACATACATACATACACATACACTGTCTAAGTGTATTTTAGTATTAATATATACATAATTATATATATATATAAAAATATATATATATATATATATATATATATTAATATCAAAATACACGTACAATGATATTGATTAAATATATATAATTTTCATTATATATATATATTTATATATAATATAAAAAAATATGTAAATACGTTAAATAAAATAAAAATAATAATAATATATATATATATATGTATAAATTCATTCTAACTGTATTTTAAAATTAATATATATCTATATTGATATCAAAATACATGTAGAACGAAATAATATATATATATCTATATACATAAGTATATATGTATATATCACTATATATATATATATATATATATATATATATAAATAATGTTAAAACATAATATACATATATATATATATATATATACACATATATATATATATATATATATATATATATATATATAAAAAAATCCAACTGTACCTTGCACACAGGCTCCAAATTTTCTAAACAGGGTGCATAGCCAGGGCTTGAACATCCATATAGTCAAATAGTATGGCTGCACTCACTGATTTTCCAGTAAAAAATAACTTTTATTTAAGTTCCCATAAAACAAATCGACGTTTCAGTCCATCTTTCATCAGGATTATAAATGCATTAACAATAACTTATCATATATAGAGGATGCAATAATTGTAATATTAGTGATAAACTCACCCCAGCTGCAGTTCGTGCTGAAACCGGCGTTCTTGCCGCTAGAGTGCGCATGCGCGGCTAAGCCCCGCCCTTTTACGTGACGTCACCACGCGACGCTACCGGCGCTGCCATGGTGACGCTGTACAACAAAAGCAATCTCCATGGCAGCTGGTAGCTAGTATCGTCCCCACTACCTGTGATCAGATATTTCACTTGGCAAATGGTGTGAGAGAAAAGAATAGAGGAGTTAGCAATATAAATCAAGACTTATATCATTAGAATATAATTCCAATCTAATATAACTATAGTGAATATTAGCAAGAATACTTAATATATTTGACACACGTTGCTATCTGAAATTACAGAAAAGTTAATAGAGATAGTTTGTTTGGCCCCCAACAAAGGTGAATGCATGGGCATATATTAATGGCCTTTAGCTTTCTACTTTGGCAATACTATATAATTTTTTTGAGTTTTATTGACCTTAATAATAGGATGCTTATATCTTTATATGGTTAATTTGCACATTTAGCACTTTTTCTGTGGACACATGTCACTTTAATATTTTGCACTCAGCATTTTGCACTTTAATAATATGCCCCATTTGAATATGGCCCTTTAAGAAACAATAGTAATATATTGTCTTATCATACATCATATATGAATTACAGCTGTACTTTATTAAGTCACTTTATTAAAATTCGCAAGATTGGTTACGTTGCCTTTGAGACCCTATGGTAGCATACCATTTGCAATAGTAGACAACCCAAGGTATTGCAAATGTCCAGTCTTCTTTAGTAGCCACTTAGTCACAAACACTGCCATTATGGGTGTAAATTTCATTAATGGGCTACAATACAGTCTCAAAGGCAACCAATCTTGTGAATTTCAATTTCAAATGTAACGTGCTATATTTGACCCTGTAACTTCCCAAAACACCATAAAACCTGTACATAGGGGGTATGTTTTACACGTGAGACTTTGCTGAATACAAATATGTATATTTTATTGCAGTAAAAGCAAACAGTATTATGACATTGACAGTTAAAATGTCATGTAGAACTAATAAAATAACAAAATGTCTTATTTTCTCCCATTTTTTTCATATTAAATTATGTTTCATAGCTAAATATTTGATATTAAATGAAAGCCCTGTTTCCCCTGAATAAAATGATATATAATAAGGGTGGGTTCATTTAATATGAAAGAGGTGAATTATGGTTGGACAGACATGTAGCGCAAATGCATGTACATTTGGCTCAGTCCTTAAGGGGTTAAATGTCAATCACTGTTGTTAATTTTATTTTTGTAATCATTTTTGGAGCTAACAGACTATCGAGAACTGGTCAATCACTACATACTTAACCTAAGGGTTTTTGTTACATTTTTGTGAACAATAACTAGATTTTGCAATCTGAATGTTCCTGGATGGTTAATCAGGACCAGAGCCTTTTGGACTTGAGTGAATAACCATGTCAGTGCAGTGGATTTCCCACTATCATATTCCAATCCAACCTAACATCTGCTATCAATTAAGATACAAATGTTGAAAGAAAGTCTTACAAAGTACATCTCTAAAAAGCATTAGAGTCCATAAGAGCCAGCATTCTAAAGCATGCTTTCAACACCTTGTGGAGAGCATGTCTTGTTGAAGTGAGGGCATTAAGTTAACGCCGTTATGACGTTCTATGCCGTCCCCCATTAAGTGGGCTTTAAAGCCGCGCACCCTGTAACTCTCCAAGACACCATAAAACCTGTACATAGGGGGTACTGTTTTACTCAGGAGACTTCGCTGAACTCAAATATTAGTGTTTCAAACTGGTAAATTGTATTACAACAATGATATTTTAAGTAAAAGTTTTACTGTTTTAAAACACTAATATTTGTGTTTAGTGAAGTCTCCCGAGAATAACAGTACCCCCCATGTACAGGTTTTATGGTGTTTTGGAAAGTTAGAGAGTTACATATAAGGCTTGCATTTATTTATTTTTTACATTGAAATTTGCCAGATTGGTTATGTTGCCTTGAGATCGTATAGTCACAAACACAGGCCAAATATTTTTTGCTTTTTTCATACAAAAACAAATATGAACACTAACTTTGGCCAGTGTTTGTGACTAAGTGGCTACTAAAAAGACTAAACATACCCCACTTTCAATAGCTTGGGTTATCTACTTTTTCAAATGGTGTGCCATTATGGGGGTAATTCTCATTCCTGGGCTTCCACACCGTCTCAAAGGTAACATTACTAATCTGGCAAATTTCGTTTTTTGAAATGGAACTTTCTATATTTGACCCTGTAACTTTCCAAAACACCATAAAACCTGTTAATGAGGGGTACTGTTGTACTCGTGAGACATTGCTGATTACAAATATGTGCATTTTTTTTTGCAGTAAAACCTAACAGTATTATGACATTCACAGCTAAAATGTCAGACGGAAATACAAATTTAAAAAAAAATCTTATTTTCTCACATCTTTTAAAATTTTATTCATAATAAATTATGTTCCATATATGAATAGTTAATTATAAATTAAATCCCTGTTTCTCCTGAACAAAGTGATATATAATAAGTGTGGGTGCACTTAATGTGACAGCGGTGAATTACGGTTGAACAGACATATACCGCAAATTCCAGTTTTTGTTTACGTTTTGTTTTGATCACAACGTGCACTATTGACTCCGTCCTGAAGGGGTTAAAAGAGAAGATCCGTTTGATTTGTATGTTTAGTAAATATGTCAGAAACTGTCTGTGCAAAGTACTTTGTATTCCACATGATGTGATTTCCGCCATTTTGTAGAAAAATGTAAACATTTTATTTAAAAATACTTTTAGCCTGTAGAAACATGACAGGAGGCTTCATATTTGCTTAAGTCTCTCTTTACTAGAACTCCACAGCAGCACATTAACATAGAGAGAAAAACACCAGAGACAGTCTCCCTCCCACGCTCCCCGTACCGCTGGGAAGCAGTTATCTTTTGCAGCCGCAGGTGGCGTGGGAGGGATGACCGGCCACTTGGGAGCGACGGCTCCCGACCTTGTTTGGCCTCCCCACAACGCAGGGCCCTCGGTCCGGGCGCCGATGGGGGGGCAGGTTGTAAGAGTTTGCCTTTTGGAAATTCTAATGTCACTACTATAAATATATTTCTGGAGTGTTAGGTTTGAGCACTTTAGAGTAAGGCACTTCATCTCTTCAACCTCGTACAAAACAGAAAAAGTGTGCAGCGCATGAACCAAACCCACAAATCTTATAGGAGTATAAGCACAATCAGTGCATAAAAATACAAAGAGAGATAAATACCCCAGTATTTTAAGATAACATCTTAGGAATGTACAAAAGGGAGTTTTTAATCATTCAGTATCAGCACATGTCTATCAAAAACATAATGGGGACACCAAATGTTTACATTTCCTGGGAATCCAAAAGGTTCAAAAACCATGGAGAGGGGGGGACCACCTCAAGATCCTGAATAGAACAGAAATGAAATGGATCTTTGAGCTGGAAACCCTCTCTCCATGTGGTTTAAACATTGATTTTGAAATGTACAATTATATCTAATTCTCTACACACCTGGTGAACACATTCTTATTGGTTCCACCTCACTCTTTTATTATGTATCTGTATATATAGATATAATGAGTTATTTGTGGCTATTATTAACTTTTGGCTTTCTATTTTATTTCCCTGTTTTTCTATGTACATGTCTTGTACACATATATATGAGCACCTATGTACACATGTACATTATTTTTATGTGGACTTGAGGTTTAGTAGCCATATGAACTTGATATAGAATTTTTTCGCTGGGTAAACCGGACCGCAAGCGAAACCGGAAGTGCCCCCTGTGAAACGCATATTGGAACGCATGCGATACCGGAAGTAAAAGGAATGGAACGCATAGATCCGGAAATCACAGACTGTGAAGAGGAAACCATTTAGTCTTTGCTGATTGGTTCGATGGCAAAGGGGGCGGGTCCTAAATACCCGATTTTCCGCACCAAAAGGCTTTTAAATGTATGAATTTTATGTAACAATGTGAACTGCACCTGAGGAAGACGAGATTGATCGTTGAAACGCGTTGTGCTGCTATTTATGCTGTCATTTCTTTGCTGATTTTACAAGACCTCAATGTAAGGTTTTTATTTACTTATAATAAATGTGCTTTTTATACTCTTTTAATTTGATGTTTGCTTGTCCAACCATTTCCATATTCTGAGGATCAAGCTACATCCCTGGGAGTAACTTCAAGATTTGACCTGAGACATTTTTAAAGTGATACTACTTGAACCAGTTTCTATATGGGATCTGACCAAAACGTATGACCCTTAAAGATCTTAAAATACTGGGGTATTTATCTCTCTTTGTATTTTTATGCACTGATTGTGCTTATACTCCTATAAGATTTGTGGGTTTGGTTCATGCGCTGCACACTTTTTCTGTTTTGTACACTGTTGTTTTTGTGGGATTATTGTGATTGTACCCACTAGTGTGTTCTAGCTGCTATTCATTTTAGCGCCATAAATTGTATTTTTTCTGTTTTATTGTTGTACTTTCAATCACTAGTACAATTTGGGCTGCTTGTTCCCTCATACCCCCCTCCAAATTATGAATATATTTGAAAGGAGAGATGGGTGGATGGAGAATATTAACAAAAAATTTAATCAAATTTTGTCCGATGACCAATTCACAGTTAATGAAACTGACAATCTAGACACTCTGTGCGAAGAATTAGAGAAACTATTAAGCAGAGAGTTAAGAATAAAATGGGAAGTCTTTACTATGGAAAAATACCTCAAGGAGGAGATTACACCCAGAGGTCTTAGATTCCATAAAACTCCTACATTTGACAGAGATGATAGTAGATTCATGGGCATTTGGAATAATGCCCTTGAATCCTTTTCAATCACTATGATTAGAATTATAATCGATCAAAGAACAATAACCCTTAAAAAATTGGATACAGCTATTAAGAGTATAAAGGATAAGTTAGAACCACTTTCTAATACTAAGGATTTTGAAGATATATCTATCCAAATGAATAAAAATTTGGATAAAATTGAAAAAGACACCCTACAAATTAAACAAAAGAAGTATATACGTGATTTAGATGATTACAAAAGAGGTAATGTTAGAAAAGCATCAAATCAATCAAAAAAAGATGTTCATAGACCTGATAGACAAAGGAATTTTACAACTAGAAATAATCAAGAGCCTCCTAATCAGTGGATTAATAGAGATGCCCCGAGACAATATCATACAAAGCCCTATAAATATAGGGAAGAGACAAATAAAAATCAATGGATAGAGGTTAAGAGAGGGAGGAGAAATTCCAATCAGACACCTAGACACTATAGAAACCCCAGAACACCAAACACATATGTGCCACAATCTAGATCAAACTTCCCTAAAAACACACTAACAGAGAGATCATACATCCAGAAGAATAGATATGAACCACTTAGAAATAACGATGAAAGAGTTTTTTTAGGAACCCCCAACACTCACACTACATTTGTAAAAACTCAACATTCCCCTTTAAAAAGGCGACGTATGGAAGAGGAACCAGAGGAGGAAAGAGAAAGAAGAAGATTGAGAGATTAGTAACTATTGACGATAATCCTAAAGAAATGGAATCTATAAAAATATTTAATTTGTCGAATAAATGCCTAAATAAGGATCACATAAAAGTACTTACAAAAGGATTTAAATTCGCACCTAGCTGTAATATCAACAAATTCGATACATTTATGGATTTCAATCGATATATGAGGAAACTTTGCCTTAAAAATTTTTTTCAGAAAAAAGAGAGGAAGGAGATAAAACCAGAAGAAGTAGCTGAATTTAATCATACCACTTTAAAACCGACCTCGTCATTTTTCCCATACCAGCTTAAAACATCGAGTATGAAGGCATTCGAACAAGCGTGCATTAATGATCTAAAAAAAATCAAACCACTTTCCAAATTTGAATTTAACCTCACATGGGGAGAGAAAAAAGCCCTTGAAGATCTTAGTAAGGATGATAGTATCATCATTAAACCCGCAGATAAGGGGGGAGGGGTTGTTATTATGAACCAGGCATTCTATGTGGAAGAAATCTTTAGACAGTTGAAGGACGAAGAAACATATGGAATGCTCAAGAATAATCCAGAACAGAATATTAAGAAGAAATTAGTCAAATTTTTGGATCAAGGTTTACAGCAGGGAATTTTGACTAGAGATGAATATGGGTTTCTTAATAAAGAACATACCATTATCCCTGTGATCTATGTTCTCCCCAAAATCCACAAGGATCCTGTACAACCTCCAGGGAGACCAATTGTGGCAGGGGTTGACTCTTTGTTATCACCCCTGTCACAATATATTGATATTCTCTTACAACCCCTTGTTATTAAAACTAGAGCTTATTTGAAAGATTCCATTAATCTCCTTCAGACTTTACAAAAAATAGACTGGAAAGAAGATTACTTTCTCGTTACTAGCGATGTCAGTAGCCTTTACACAGTCATTGAACATCAAAAAGGATGTAAGGCGGTGGAATATTTCCTGAAAACATCAAATGCATTCAAAGGAGAACAGATTGAATTTATTATTGAGGGCATTGAAATTATCCTACAAAACAACTTCTTTTGGTTTGAGGGGGACTTTTATATTCAGAAGAGAGGTAACGCCATGGGGACCAAGTTCGCGCCCAGTTATGCTAATCTTTTCATGGCATTTTGGGAAGAATCCTACATATATGCTGAACATGACTGGGTGGCGAACTTGGTCCTCTATAGGCGGTACATAGACGATATCTTTTTAATATGGAAGGGAAGTAAGACATCACTGGATAACTTTTTAATTTTTCTAAACTCTAATTCTTGGGGTATTAAGCTTACCTCGGAAATAAGTAATCAAGAAGTACACTTCCTAGATTTAAAGATTTTTATTGACAATGGAGTTGTTAAGACTAGTACTTTTTTTAAAACTGTTGATGTCAATAGTTACATCAACAGTGAGAGTTGTCACTTTAAATCTTGGCTTTCAAACATCCCTAAAAGCCAATTTATGAGAATAAAAAGGAACTGCACGGAAGAAAAAACATTTTTAGAACAAACTGATATGTTAAAAGAACAATTTTATCAGAAAGGTTACAAAAAAGTTGATGTAGAGGCACAATTGGAGGAAGTTTTAACTAAGCCCAGAAAAGATTTATTAATGTATAAAAAGAGAAAAGAATGCACACAAACGAAACAAGTGTCTTTTATTTGTGACTATAACTCACAGAGTCATATTTTTCATAAAGTTTTAAAAAAACATTGGCATATTCTTAAACAAAATGAAGATCTTAGTGAATTTATAGGAGAAAAGCCGAAAATAACTTATAGAGGCGCCAATAATTTTAAAGATATATTGACTAGGAGTTATATTCCCAAAAGACCCCTTAAAGATAATGATTTACAAGGAAAAAAATTACAAGGGTTTTTTAACTGTGGGAACTGTAGGGCGTGTAGTATGAGTAAAATCATAAATAAAAAAACTGAGAAATTTATTTCAAGTAAAACACAAAAAGAATATACAGTTAAAGATTTTATAACATGTAATTCAAACAATGTTATTTATTTATTAACATGTATCTGTGGACTGCAGTACATAGGGCGTACCACTAGACCCCTAAAAGTCAGGATCTGTGAACATCTTAGGAATGTACAAAAGGGAGTTTTTAATCATTCAGTATCAGCACATGTCTATCAAAAACATAATGGGGACACCAAATGTTTACATTTCCTGGGAATCCAAAAGGTTCAAAAACCATGGAGAGGGGGGGACCACCTCAAGATCCTGAATAGAACAGAAATGAAATGGATCTTTGAGCTGGAAACCCTCTCTCCATGTGGTTTAAACATTGATTTTGAAATGTACAATTATATCTAATTCTCTACACACCTGGTGAACACATTCTTATTGGTTCCACCTCACTCTTTTATTATGTATCTGTATATATAGATATAATGAGTTATTTGTGGCTATTATTAACTTTTGGCTTTCTATTTTATTTCCCTGTTTTTCTATGTACATGTCTTGTACACATATATATGAGCACCTATGTACACATGTACATTATTTTTATGTGGACTTGAGGTTTAGTAGCCATATGAACTTGATATAGAATTTTTTCGCTGGGTAAACCGGACCGCAAGCGAAACCGGAAGTGCCCCCTGTGAAACGCATATTGGAACGCATGCGATACCGGAAGTAAAAGGAATGGAACGCATAGATCCGGAAATCACAGACTGTGAAGAGGAAACCATTTAGTCTTTGCTGATTGGTTCGATGGCAAAGGGGGCGGGTCCTAAATACCCGATTTTCCGCGCCAAAAGGCTTTTAAATGTATGAATTTTATGTAACAATGTGAACTGCACCTGAGGAAGACGAGATTGATCGTTGAAACGCGTTGTGCTGCTATTTATGCTGTCATTTCTTTGCTGATTTTACAAGACCTCAATGCAAGGTTTTTATTTACTTATAATAAATGTGCTTTTTATACTCTTTTAATTTGATGTTTGCTTGTCCAACCATTTCCATATTCTGAGGATCAAGCTACATCCCTGGGAGTAACTTCAAGATTTGACCTGAGACATTTTTAAAGTGATACTACTTGAACCAGTTTCTATATGGGATCTGACCAAAACGTATGACCCTTAAAGATCTTAAAATACTGGGGTATTTATGTCTCTTTGTATTTTTATGCACTGATTGTGCTTATACTCCTATAAGATTTGTGGGTTTGGTTCATGCGCTGCACACTTTTTCTGTTTTGTACACTGTTGTTTTTGTGGGATTATTGTGATTGTACCCACTAGTGTGTTCTAGCTGCTATTCATTTTAGCGCCATAAATTGTATTTTTTCTGTTTTATCTCTTCAACCTCGCTTTCTCTGTTTTCCTATGGAAAGCTGTTTCTTTCACTCTCTGTTACAGAAGAGTTGGTTACAGTTCACAGAGAGTGTTAGGCACTATTCATCTGAAGAGCGTTATCTACACAGTAGAATGCTATGTACAACTACACAGTAGAATGTTGTGTACAGTTACACAGAAGAATGCTGGGTACAGTTACACAGAAGAATGCTATGTGCAGTTAAGCAGAAGAATGCTGGATACAGTTACACAGAAGAAGGCTATGTACAGTTACACAGAAGAAGGTTATGTACAGTTACACAGAAGAATGCTATGTACGGTCACACTGTAGAATGTTATGTACTGTCACACTGTTGAATGTTATGTACGGTCACACAGAAGAAAGTTATGTACGGTCACACAGAAGAATGTTACGTGCAGTTAAACAAAAGAATGTTACGTGCAGTTACACAGAAGAATGTTACGTACAGTGACACTGAAGAGTGTTATGTACAGTGACACTGAAGAGTGTTATGTACAGTGAAACAGAAGAGTGTTATGTGCCATTAATCTGAAGAAGTGTTAGGTACATCTTCTCCGAAGAGGGAATTATACAATTAATCAGAAGAATGGAAGAGCAGTTTATCGCCTGTGCACCCCCATAGGGCCTGACTTGTCTATGCCCCATGATTTGGCCGGCTTTGTCCGAACCGTATTGATTGGTCTGCTTTGTCTGTGCCCCATTGATTGGCCTGCTTTGTCTGTGCCCCATTGATCTGGCCTGCTTTGTTTGTGCCCCATTGATCTGGCCTGCGTTGTCTATGCCAGAATATCTGCATGCCAAGCCTTGCAACTACATACTCATGCTTGGACATTGCATGCGCTGCCAAATTTGCCTCTGTCACTAGATGGGGTGCTGCCCCGATGCTGCTGCCGGTGACACTTGTCAGGCCTTGCCTCGAACCGCTCCACGGTCAACCCTTCATTCGGGGGAATGCACACAGGCGATGCCTACTACGGCAGTGACCACCTTCTAAAGAAGGCGGGAGACTTGAAGGAGTCCGACCCCCCTGAGGAGGGCAGGCAAGTACGCATAAGCTCTACTGGAAGGGTGAAGGCCCTAAACCAGATGCCCGGAAGAACTAGCGTCTAACCCTGATGCAATCGGGCTGGACGGCACTGCCTATAGGGAGGCAGTGTCCTTCGGACGCGGCAGTGACCACCTTTTTAATAAAGACAGACAACTTGAATGAGTCAGACTCTCCTAGAGGAGAGCAGGCAAGTGCGCACAAGCGCTACTGGAGGGGTGAAGGCCCTAAACCAGGCGCCCGGACAGATTAGACTCCGGAGAAGCGTCTAACCCTGATACGATCGGCCTCGGTGGCCAGATTACACTGCCTAGGTGGCGCTGGGGTGGTAGTCCTCGTAACCCCACCACGGCCGCCCTAGCTGATTGGACCCTATCAGAAGGAGAGGACGATGGGGGGTGGACTATGATGATGCCGCCAAGTGGCACCGCGGGACAGAGAACAAGCCCACTACAGAGGCTCCGACGACTGTGGAAGAAGAGGTTGTCTCTTGGGTCGTCTTAAACGAACATCTGTGTGACCCTCGACCAATTGCTCATTTCTTCGGAAGGGTCTCGGCCTGGGCAACTAGCACCATCGGTACATTGCTGGGACCGTAGATCAGTGACTTGAGAAGCCCACAAGATACTTGGAGTCGTGTACCCAGCCGGGCTCCCGAACAAAGTAGCCTCGTACCCAGACTTAGACCCCTATGGGGCGCTACGGCTCTCCTGGTGGCAACGCCTGTTTAGTATACAGGAGATCCGGAGTACGGCCAGCTGCGGTGCCTATACTCTACTTTTCAGTCCGCACTGACAAACCAAGGGTTCTCCCACACAAGTGGGTTGTCCTACGGGACATACGGGGAAGAATATTGGGTCCCAGTTTTCATATGAAAAAACGTTACGGAGACATATCTAAAGCTCCAACCCGTACCTGTTATAAGGGATTGGACCCTGGGCCTGGAATGCCACAGTTGCCTCCACCTTCGGATGACATAACAGATGGGACCCCGAACCTGGGGATTGCAGGAGACCCTATCTTAGTCAATTCAGACCACTGGAGGTGCTTGGGATCAAGGTATAGCCATTAGTTACTTTGAATTAGACGAGGTCCTCAGGGAACTTCCAGGACCGCGGGGCCAATTCCTGGTAAGGTGGGCTCAAGTTTCTCCCTGGCGAGATAAGGACCTGGAGCATCATTCTGGCTGGCAGGTTTGGATGAATTTAAGACGTTTGTGCATACCAGAACTATCCGAAGAGATCCTTCTAGTTTTTTCCACGAGGATGTTTCACGGGGTGGTCTACCCAGACGGGCTGGCTGGTTCCTCGGCGAGTTGCCCCCCAGACCGAACGGACAGACGCTATCTGCGTTTTCCTTGTTTGGGTCCCTGGAGTTCGTGTTCAAATTAGGAATATTGACCCCCTCTGCGGCTCGAGGTGTAGAGTCCTGGAGGTCGGATCTGACGCAAGGGGGTACCTCCTACGTTTTCCCCCTATCCGAGTTTCTCATACGGTTGGAATAGTTTTCCGGGAAGACCCGGCGTCAAGACCTTAGGATCCATTAAGTTTCAGCTGGCATACAGACCGGTTTGCTCAGTGATGGACATTTCCCTCCCGGGGTGTTCGACACGGAGACGCTGAGGAGGCCCCTCCATTGTTGTTTCCAGCACCTTACTACAAGTGTCTCGGTCTGCTGGTACCTTGGTTTTATGACCTCCGCTTCGGCCGAGTCGAGACTAGTGCCCGGATTCCCTGGACCTGTCCCACTTGATCTTGAGGACCGTAAGACGTTTGCCTGCATGGTGACCATGACGGAGTTAGGTCTAGTATGGATTAACAGAAATTTTGCAAAAACTGTTACAGGGTTTGATTATTGTTTGGTGCTTTTATTGACCGGGGACTGTTGTATCACTTAGATTAAGTAGGGCGTACAACTGTTTCGCCGGGCCTCGCTCTGTTGGTATCTCCCTTTGAGCTAGACGTGCGGGTTCATAGGGGTGTGAGTCCTCTCGATTCCTGAGGACAGGTATTCATTTCCCCAAGGGGTACACGCGTTGTTTGTCATGCCTCAATCGCCGGTTTTTCGTAGTTTTTTGTCCATCTCCAACTCTGGATTTGTTCCCCTTATCATACCCTTTTTTCTTCTTTCCTTTGTCTTTCGGCTCTAGTCGGACTCGAGGGTTATACTCTTGTCTTGGTTGCGCGCCCTTCTTTTTTATGTTGCGGTCGACGCCACCATTTATTTAGACGGTTCTTTTCCTTTTCTTCGCAACTCAGGTACCGCCCGGTGGTTGTTGGCATTGGCGAGGCGTATAGGTCTTTCGGTTCATTTTAGTCGATACTCGGCGATTGCAGGCGCCGTCAATGCGGGCGTTTTTTCCAGGACATTGTACACTTTCCTGCCGGTTACGGGAACTATCTACGCTAAGTTAGGTTGGTACGGCGGATTGTGTTTCTTTGGGCTTTGCTGTCCGAGCGTTAAAACAGCAAAAATGAAGCCTCCTGTCATGTTATAAAATTGTAGATTATACTAGCTTTAGTGTAACTATAATCTTAATTTTATTAATGACAGGAGGTGAATATTTCCCTCCCAGTTTTTCCCTTCCCTGGTTTGTTGGTTGGTTTGACTGACTTTTGTTTATTTTGTTAGGGTTTATCTGGGATATGGTACTGTCAATATGTTATGATGGGGATTCATGTTTTCTCAGTATCTTGGATATTATACTGTCAGTATTGACGATCGGGATTCATGTTTTTCTCAGTACATTTCATTTGCTAATCAGTGTTTTCGACTCTGTTTATCTCATTTCAGTTTAATGGTTTGGCTACAGTTCTTCGACTACTCTACAGGATAAAGGTCAAGGCTTCATCCACTGGTTCCATGTTTCCAATTTCGGATGGCATTCATCGTTATCTTATGTTATTTCTCTTGTTATTGTATTTGTGGTGTATCGTTCATGTACGTTATTTTGTGCTGCTGTGGAGTTCTAGTAAAGAGAGACTTAATCAAATATTCGCCTCCTGTCATTAATAAAATTAAGATTATAGTTACACTAAAGCTAGTATAATCTACAATTTCACATCCAATATACCTTGATGACATCTATACACTGTAAGGCAATTTCCATCTATAGATAGCTTAAGACGTTATTGCTAAAAAGTTAAATTCAACCTGTCAAAATATATGCAGTAAATAATATTTCAAGGCTAATGAAACCAATGCAGAGAACTGGAATCCATTTGCAGAATTCTATGTTTCCATACCTTGAGGAATATATGTGACTGTTTTGTTTGCAAGCCACAATTTAAAAAGCCTTTTAGGCAGTAAATTAGACACACTGACATACTGTAATGTTGATACTTGAAATGAAAAAAAAGTTTCACTCCTACTTTGAAACTTAAAACTTTTCACATGAATGTCACTCAAAAAATATGCACCCTAGTGTAAAGAAAAGCCTACCTTTTTAATGTTAGAACATGTTTCATAGCAAGCCATGTTGCCTAAAGCAATGGCTTTATACATCACCCAAGACTGCAAGCAGGCAAATGCTCATGATAACAATCTTTGGTGAAGAACACATTCCAGTCAGCCATGTGTCCATCATTTTATTATCAATGACTTTGTATGAATGAGAACTTTTGCTGTCATATTAGCACAAAATCCATTGCAAGTGCCACCAAATAGTAGCATTAACACTGTGCAGAAATAGGTCAAATTGGCTTGCAAAGGAGCTGAGAGTTTAAAGATGCAACGTTAATGAGAGTGTGTCACAGTGAGTATAAATAAGGCAAACTCAGTTCTACCAATGATAAAATATTCTATGCTCTAAATTCCATACTCATTGCTTTTCTATAGCAGAAATTATTATCTATAAATTATGCTATCTAGTGACTTCAGTTCCTGGTGTCTACCAAGAGAGCATTAAAAATGTAGCACAGATCTATTCTCTCTTGACATTTACTCCACTGCTTGGAGAAGGAAGGTAAATAAGGAAGTGCATTTAGAAAGATAGCAAATATTTAACTTACATACTGTGTAAGGTACAATTTAAGGATGAAAAAATGTGTTACTACATCATCCGTGTAAAGATATATTCCATTTTAATGTTCTTACAGGTAGCAAAACAAAATTGAATGCAATAAGTCATAAGGCTTCACAAAAATAGTGATATAAATCAGAATGGGAATTAAAGTCTGTAGAAATTAATTTCGTGGTAACAGAATAAAATACTTGTTTCAATAGCTATCAGTTAACATTTTTAATTAAAAAGGAAATTTCATTGAAAAAAAAAATCTGTTGCTTTATCCTGTTCATACCCTTTTTCTATTAACTATAAAAAGCTTCTGTAATCACTAATCACTCACCTCCAGCTCTGTCCGAATGTACTTAGTTTTCAAATTTAACCGTAGAGAGGGTTTTACAAAAGATGGATAATATCATTGCCATATAATATTCACTTCTGTTACAAATCCTTTCCATATGGACATGATAACATTCAATTGTTAGATCAAAGATGGAATTGAGGGCACACCCGGAACATGCATTTCTTTGCAGTAGTGCTGCTGTAAAGACCAAATATATACAAAATACAGATTAAGGAACAGTGCACACACAAAAATACAATTTAGAATTTTACAAGGCTTCTTAAAATCATCTTAAAATCTCAGCAAACAAATATGGGAATTCATTTACACCGTATGGCCATATGGTGTTAAGTTCTCTTCCATGCCACAGTACCCTAATGTAGTGGGTCCTACACTAATTTTAACATGCAAACCAAATTAAATAGTCCTATTGCTAAATTAACTAAATTGTATTTAATCAATCTTTTGAAAGAGCACTGTGAATATATGTCATGAAAAAGTAATGTGTTTAAAATCAATTCCAAGGAGAGAAAGGGTAAGAATTTGTGTGTGCTAGTGCTCGTGTGTCTGTGTATATATCTGTATGTGTGTGTCAGTGTATGCATCTGTGCATATGTCAGTGTCTGTCAGTGCATGTATCTGTGCATGAGTGTCAATGTTTATGTGTGTAAATGTATGTATCTGTGCATGTGTGTAAGTGTGTGTCTAAGGATATGTATCTGTATATGTGTGTCAGTGTTTGTGTATCTGTGTGTGAATCTGTGCATTTATTTTAGTATGTGAAATCAACAGTTATATCAACTTCCATCAATTACCTATTTATCTCACACTCCCTAAACCTACTTGCACTAACAGAAACATGTCTCTCCCCCTCTGATACTGCTAACCATGTCTCACTATCCCTTGGTGGTCGTCACTTTACCCACAATCCAAGACAAGCCGAGAGTAAAGGTGACAGTGTAGTATTTCTGCTTTCACCCAACTGGTCCTTTAAAACTCTGCCCACCCCCCTTCCTTCTGTTTCCGATAATTTGAAATTAAATTTCATTCACCTTTTCAAACCCTTCTCTGCTAACATTGCTGATATTTATCATCCCCCTGGTTCCCCTCTCCTCTTCCTTGACCACTTTGCTGCCTGGTTACCCTATTTCCTCCCTTTTAATATTGCATCCCTAACTCAGCAGTTTGAGCGTTGATTGTCTCTTATATACAGGTTTTTCCCACAAGGTTACCACCCACGTGGACCTTGTGGAACACAGGATACAAAGTTAAAAAGCCAGTCAAAACAGGTTTGTACAGATAAACACTCCCAGATAATGAACACAAACCCTACCCTCTGCCTGTGATACAATTAACAAACACATGGACTAACTCAATTACCCACAGGCAGAAAACACCAAAGGCCATTACTCCATACTAATTCTTCTTGACCTCTCTGCTGCCTTTGACACTGTTGATCATGCTCTCCTTCTTCAAACTCTTCAATCACCCGGTCTCTGTGACTCTGTCCTCTCCTTGTTTTTCTCTTATCTCTCCCAACGCTCATTTATCATCTCCTTTTCTAATGACACCTCCTCCCCTTGTCCTGTTTCGGTTGGAGTCCCCCAAGGTTCTGTCCTTGGTCCCCTTCTATTTTCTCTTTATACTGCCTCTCTTGGCCTCTTTTGGATTCCACTACCACGTGTAAGCTGATTACACCCAAATATATCTCTCCTCCCCGGACCTCTCCCCTGCCGTCCTGCAACATGTCACTGCTTGTCTATCTTCCATCTCTGACTGGATGTCCTCCCGCTTTCTGAAACTCAATCTCTCTAAAACTGAGCTCATTGTCTTTCCTCCTCCTAATTCTGATCCTCCTCTTTCGCTCACCCTTCAAGTTAGTGGTATCCACTTAAGTCCATTCTTGCAAGCACGCTGTCTGGCATCATACTTGACTCTGGCCTCACCTTTGCGCCTCACATCCACAGTATGTTGCCAAATCCTGTAGATTCCATCTTAAGAACATAGCCTGCATCCAGCCCTTTCTTACACAAGATGCTACCAAGGAGCTTGTCCATGCTCCAGTAATTTCCCACAATGTATTATTGTACCCTCTCTAGATTGGTCTTCCCAAAAACCGTATTGCCCCTCTACAGTTTGTAATAAATGCTGCCACCAGACTGATTCCTCTCACACCTCACCCCTCTGTCAGTCCTTACATTACATTCCTGTATCCTATAGGAGTCAATTCAAAGTGCTAACCCATACCTATAAAGCACTGAACAATTCTAGCCCCTCTTATATCTCATCACAGATCCATAGGTATGCCCCTTCTCGGTCTCTCCGCTCTGCCTTCTCCTATCCGCTGCTCACACCCATACGGCTAACTCACGCTTGCAGGACTTCTTCCGGGCACTCCCTTCCTATGGAATAGCCTGCCTAGCATCATCAGACTCTCCCCAGTCTTCAATCATTTAAGAAGTACCTTAAAACCCATCTCTTTAGGAAAACTTATGGCCTCCCAGACTAACCTCTACCACATCTTTCTCTCTCCTAAAGGGCAGCACTCTACTCTCTCCTGCAGCTCTGCTTCACTCCCACCTTATTTGATTGCTATTTCCTGTCCTAATGTGTTTTATACCCCACTTGCTAGAGACTGTAAGCTCATTTGAGCAAGGTCCTCTTCAACCTATTGCTCCCGCAAGTTTTCTTGTAATTGTCTTATTTATAATTAAATCCCCCCTCTAATAATATTGTAAAGTGCTATGGAATCTGTTGGCGCTATATAAATGACAATAATAATAATAATAATGTGTCAATGTAACTGTGTGTGTGTATGTGTACATATTTGTGTGGCAATGGCACACATAGCATATAATCCCTCCCCTCTGCTTGGGAGATAATTGAATCAGATACTGTATTAACTCAATTATCTCCTAGCATAAAAAAACACATGTTTTTATAAAACCCTAAAAGTACTCTAAAAAAAAACATAATATCCCCACAAATGTTACATCCCCTGATAGCCTTGATCTGGGTGACCAACATATCCAAAATCACCTAGATCAGTTCAGATGTTCAGGAATTCTATGGAAGTCACATTTTGACCGACCGACCACACGCATGATCACATGCCCAAAACAGTTCCACAGAATCAGGCTGTGTGGTCGGTCTACTTCGGGGATTCGAAGTAAGATATAAAATACCAAATGAATTGCTTCGGGAGTAGTCTCAGTTTATGTCTCTCGTTCGGGAGTTTATTCTTACCAAACGCCATTCGACTCCCGTTCGAATAACCACACATCCATGGAAGGTAAGTAGTTAGCGGTATTCGTGACGTTGAGTGTCCGATTTGAGTTCCATACACATGACAACCAAACACCGCTCATTGTGCTCGCGGCTTAAGATGGCCGCCGCCATGTGTTCGAAGTGCCACTTGGAATCGCTTTGGGAGTTCCGGAGTTCGGGAGTTCGAAGTGCCGCTTCAAACTGCTTCGGGAGTTCGAAGTGTTACTGTTACAAGTCCAAGTGTTCGGTACATTATTTGGTATATGAACCAGCTGGGGAAAATCTGTTTGGTTAGATTTGTATACCGATCCAGGCAAAGCAAAATTAAACTCCAGGAACAGGGCATCTGTTACATACAGGAATACACAAACAACCTTCACTAATATACTCCATGTAAAAACACACCTACATTCATAGATACCAGGGCCGCCATCAGGGCATGACAACCGTAATGGTTGTCATGGGCCCGGCGGTCCTGGGGGGCCCGGACTGCTCAGGTCGTCCGGGCCCCACATTCAGTGGGTACATACCGGGGTCGCAGGGGGCCCT